>JANHMN010000015.1:44583138-44619810 GCA_030674055.1 Rhabdomys pumilio | reverse complement strand
CCCCCCCCCCCCCCCCCCCCCCCCCCCCCCCCCCCCCCCCGGCCATGATTCCTATCTGTTACATGTTGACTGTCCTACACTTCTCAGGACTGGTCTTTCTCCTTTCCCAGTATGGGGCTTCTAAATTCTTTGTCCTCTCTTGCTCCTCTTGCCTGTAAATCCTCAAGTCCTACCTCAGTCTCCTTGCCCAGCCATTGGCCACCGGCAACTTTCTTTACCAATCAAGATCAACTGGGGGCAGGGATGCTCAGCGTCTTACATGCAGATTCTCGTGCAATGTTGGGAACCCAATTAACATAATACAAGATTCAGACCAAATCCACAACAGCACTGTAGACTATGGACTCTTTTTTTTTTTTATTGAAATGTAATTTTCATGTTTAATTTTCTATAAACAAGGATTTTTCACACATCTTCCAACTCCTCTTGCCACTCTTAATCCAAGATAACTGTAGCATTTATACCATCAAGACAAAACGTTTGCTACACTGCAATATACTCCAAAAATTTAAAGTACATGGATCGAAATAGCAGATTCTTTCTCTATAAACTGCAGTTCTTTTTGTTCCTTAAGGCAGGTGCTTCCCATTGCAATGTTCTATACTATGCAAGGTAACATTCTATATTCTATGAACAGAATTAACATTTTCAAACTATAACCTCATCACTACTTCTTTTCTGTCAGCAAAGTCCTCAGGAATGCAGGGCTCGCCACTTGTCCAGGGGGCCACGTTCAGTGATGTATTTGACTCCGCAGTCATCCGAGATGAGGCGCTTTGCCGCCACCTTGTCTTCAAATTCATCAGCATTGAACTTGGTGAAGCCCCACTTCTTGGAGATGTGGATCTTCTGGCAGCCGAGGAACTTGAACTTGGCTCTGCGTAGGGCTTCGACCATGTGCTCTTTGTTCTGTAGCTTGGTGCGGATAGATATGATGACCTGGCCTGGCCGATGTGGACCCTTGCCACAGTACCTTGCGGTTTCCCAAAGGCACCTCTCATGCCGGTCTGGAGAGCCTGTCAGCGCCCGCACAGGATAGCATGTTGTTGATGAGGATGACATGGAAGGGGTGTAGCTGCGCTCACATGTGGAAGCCGTCCTTGCCACAGTTCTTCACCATGTACTTGTTGGCGCAGTTGCGTGGGGTCTCCAGGGCTTCAGAGGAGAGAAGTCGGACACCATGTGGCCACAGAGTGGAAACTTGTCCACCTTCACCTTCTTCCGACCCAGGTCAAAGATGCGGATCTTTGCATTCTGGACCCCTTGGCAGGATTTTGGGTACGGCTTGTTCTTACAGTACTGGTAACAGCGAGACGGACAACTCATGGTGACAGTAGGAACCTCAGCCATGAGTGCCTACCACCAGCAGCAAAATGGACCATGGACTCTTAAAGGGAGAGCCTTGTATACCTTGTTAGTGGTTCTTAAGGCCCATCTCAAAGGTTGCTAACACATTACTATTTTCTTTTGTTCTATCTTTTTTGGCAGCAACAGATATTTGTGAACAATCATTTGGGAGCTGGGAATTAAACCCAGCACTTCTGGAAGAGCAGCCATCTCTCCAGTCCCTGTCCTGTTCGTTTTTTATTTCAATTTAATTTATGATCTTATTTTATCATATTTATTAACCAGTTCTATGTTCCTTATTTGTCTAATAATCTTATGCATATTTGTAAAGAACCTCGAAACAGCAACAAAAACTTCCTTACTTGTCACCATTAGAAGTAGAATTTATATAAACTTTGTCTTTCCACAATTTTTTTTTTGTTCCAAGACAAGGTTTCTCTGTTTATCCCTGGAAGTCTTGTAACTTGCTCTGTAAACCTATCTGGCCTCAAATTCACAGAGATCCACCTGCCTCTGCCTCCTGGGTTCTAAGATTAAAGGCATGTGCCACCACTGCCCAGGTCCTTTCCATATTTCTTAATCTCCAAGAATTGCATTATCTTTCTTTCTTTCTTTCTTTCTTTCTTTCTTTCTTTCTTTCTTTCTTTCTTTTTTTCTTTCTTTCTTTCTTTCTTTTTTTTTCGTTTTTCGAGACAGGGTTTCTCTATATAGCCTTGGCTGTCCTGGAACTCACTTGGTAGACCAGGCTGGCCTCGAACTCAGAAATCCGCCTGCTTCTGCCTCTCAAGTGCTGGAATTAAAGGCGTGCACCACCATTGCCCACCCTTTATTTTTATTTTTTAAAGAGGAAATGGAAAATGCACAGACATTCCATTAACTCTAGAATCAAAAAGAATAAAACACTAATTTGTCTTCCAAGAACTTATAGTTGATTGTATAGGAATACAAACTTTGAAAGAGGGTTTCCCTGTAAGATAACAAATTAATAAGTACATAATAAGGATTCCCTCAGAAGCCAAAAATGGAATTTAGGAAACTTCATATTTTTCTATAATGAAAAAGAAAGAAAATTGGAAGAAGTTTCATGAAGGAGGCATGATTTGAGTCATTCAGAGAAAAGAAGGAATTCCTTAACTCATTTTCTTTCCCTTTTTTTCATTTAATGCATTTACTGATTATTTTCCTGGGATTCTGTGGGCTACAAAGTAGGACTATTGATAAGGGTTATGTTCATATTCATTCTTTGTTCTTTCCTTCATTTCACATCACTGCCATATCAGCAAATAAGCAAAGCAAGGGTTGTATAGGAAACCAAGTAAAGAAACAGAATTCTCCCAGTACTCTAGATTCTTTCAAAAGGGAGCCTACATTTCCTCTCAAGGGAATGACTATTCTGTTAAGTCAATAGGACTGCATTTGCAATGCTCTGGGTTATACAGAGATCCACGTGAATAATACAGGGTCTGTACAGCCATGATATATGGGGATTGATGAGCATACAAAATTGTATATTTCAGTGTCATATTCTCTCTAATTTGGTTCCAGCCAGGATTTCAAGATAAAAATTTAATGCTTACTCAGCATAGTGCAGTGTCAAGTTCTTAATGGGACCTACCTTCATAGGTAGTTAAATAACGTACATGATGCACAAGAGCTTCAAGAAAGAACACATGCTCAGTGAGTACAGCTGTGCCTTGTTCCTTATCTAACACAAGGTCTGTGTTTTTTGGAATAGAGAACAGACATACAGACATAATGGAGGAATAGGCTGCCTCAATTAGTAGGTGAGATACATGAAAAGTATATTATTATAAGAAAAGTATTTTATCATTGTATAAAATATTTTGGAGTTGCAAGAGTTTGTTGAAATAAAACAGAGATGATGTTTTTTTAAGAAGTTAAAATTGGCTACAGTTGGGTAGTGGACTTGAGGGACCCAACACTTAGAAGAAAAAGGACTAGATTAGACTCGTATATTATTCCACAAAGCAATAAGTACACAACAAAGATGAGGACTTTCAAAGGGCCACAGGAAAAAGAAATAAAAAAGAATATTATAGCGAAACTTGGGCGGTGTGTAATGGTGGAATAACTGGCTAAGAATAAGATGGGAGAGGGATTGGAGATTATTAGATATCAGTTTTGATATGAATTTTCAGGAGGATAGAAGCCAGAGGAAAAATATTTGGTAACATTTTACTTGGGGATGTCATCCCTAGAGAAGCAATAATGATGGCAAATGGATGAGAAACAGAGAAGGAATGAAAATAAAACACTAGGTGGTCACAGCTTTGTAGGAAACACAGATGCTTGCTCAGTCACCTTAGAATTTTTTTGGAAGAGCTATATGGAATCACTTTGGCTTGTAACCATCTAATAGAGGCAAGAGGAGTTTTTAAGTAGATTTTAGCTGCCAGCCACCTGCTCTCTCCCATCTTCTATCAGTCAAGTTTGTCCCACAGAACATTAATTTTCAAATACTTCTGGAGCATGCTTCCCAAGTTTTTGGTCCATCATTAATGCAACCAGATCCCCAGACAGTTCTGAATGTATCTGAATTTCAAGGTGAGTCAGCTAGCTGGTGTCTCTTTG
This sequence comes from Rhabdomys pumilio, assembly GCA_030674055.1. Taxonomy (NCBI): domain Eukaryota; kingdom Metazoa; phylum Chordata; class Mammalia; order Rodentia; family Muridae; genus Rhabdomys; species Rhabdomys pumilio. Next base: position 44,615,871 of record JANHMN010000015.1, on the reverse strand, counting down.
CCTCAAGAGCTGTCTAGGTGAGTCATTATGATTGCCTAGACATTATAGTTTGTATCTCTTAATGTTTGACAAACATCTGGAAGGCCCAAGGTGGGAGGTTATAAGTGTACAGAGGTATTGAAAATCTGAAGAGATTGCTGAACACCAGAGGGACTGACTATACCTACTTCTGGAAGAAGATAACAGAACTCAAGGTTTGTTTATTTTTGCTGTTGATGGTTTTTTCCCTCCAGGGATGGTCATAGCCTCCTCTGTGATCCTTAAGGTCATAGGTTATTCCAGGTTCTCATCCAAAATTGTCTTGGGAAAACTATGAATCTGGGGCTGGAGAGATTACTCACTGGGGAAGAATGCTTACTGTTACAAGACCATCATTCTCCCTACCAGCACCCTTGTCACGAGGCTTGCAGCCTCCTATAACTCTAGTTTTAGTTGTTACACCACCTTCCTTGTCATTCCAAAGGTACCTGCACTCATATGCACATACATACACACATAAGCATAAAATAGTAATAACCTTTAAAAAGGAGAAACTATGGGCCAGTGGAACTGGAGAAGCACAAAACTGTGGTATAATCAGATACTATGAGAACATTGGTGGCATTGTTTAGGGTAAGCAATGTTCATGTTGAAATTAGCATTTCCCTAGAAACAGAGACAAATGAGCTGACTCTACAAAATTGATTGTGATCCTGTGGTGAAATCCTGCAGTACACATCAAAGAATTATAGGTCAATGGACTGTTGACATTTAAAGGAACTTTAGAGGCAAGGTGCTAAAATGCCTTATTTTAGTCATAGTGGAATGTATGACTCACAGAGGCTTAACAGTTTTATAAACAACATAAAACAAGATGTAGAAGTGAGACTAAGAAATTCATTCTCTCCAGGCTTCTAGCAAAATGGAAGACATCAGCCACCTGAGCTTTCATCCTTCATCTGATGGTGACACTAGTTTCAGTGACTTGCTCCTAAATGAAATAACTGGAAAAGGCACTTCCCAGAGTCCTTCCCTTCTCCCACCTTCTACTACTCACTGACAGGCTCAGCAGAGCAATGCTACAGAAGAAATAGTTTTGTAAACACAGTATTTAAGACCTCTGAAAATGGACATGGTGACAGAGAGTAGGAGACCAATGGTTAAGCTTTATGTTACATCTCAGTACAAAGTTAGAAGAAAGAAAATTACAGAGGTTACACAGAAGAAAGTGAGCAGTGAGCTAAGGAAGAAACAGGAAGTACCTGAGACTCAAACTAGAGAGATGATGAAGGACTAATACAAACTTCAGTAAGGAGGGGCAGGCAGAAATGAAAGGAAAGGGTAAGTACAATCTGGGAGAATAGCTAAGGGAGCCCAGGCTGATGGTGTGTTTGAAGCTGAGTAGTTACACAAGAAGTCCTGGAAGCATAAACTAATGAGTTAGAAAAAAGTGGACTTAGATATGGGTCAACAGGTTAGACAGGAGCAAGGTGAGTTAAAGGAGGGAACGAAAAGCACTGGGAAAAGTCACAGTTGGAGCAGAGAATAAGGAAAATGTAGAGGAGAGACTGGGCTATATAGGAAACAGATGCCTGCTCTTTGAAAGATTATACGCTAATAGGAGTGAGATCATCAAGAAATAACAAAAGCTGTGAGTGCACAAGTTATGTGGTAGCATGGAAAAGAAAGTAGAGTCAGAAGGGAATCCCACTGGGAGCAAAGAATGGACTGTAAATTTTCCATGAGGTGTGAGCCTCTGCTATGAGCCAGAGTTTGCATTGCTGACATAACACAAGGTAGAGGAAGATTTATTTAGCTCAGAGTTTTCGTACATCATGGCAAAGAGGGTATGACACTACATTTCATATCATGGACAGGGAGAATGAGAAAAAGGGGCTCAGACATTCATGTGTGTGTTTCTATTGGCTTTCTTCCACTAGACTCTTGAGTCTAGGGAGATCCTGTACCCAATATTTCTACCACCTCCCAAAATGGCACCACCAACTAGGGACCAAGAATTTAGAACACCAGGCATAGGGAGCATCACATATTCAAGTCATAATATGGAGCATCTGAGGAAATGCAGTAAGACTGCCTGTGCCTTTCTGCTTCACTGAGCTGCTGGAGCCTTTGTGAACTGTAGAGCGGGGACAGTGGATGTCCACGTGATAGCCAGAAGTAGGGATGTTACATATTTTTTTTGTGTGTGTAATGCTTCTAACATATAGACATCTATATAATAAGCACAGGCTCTACAAGTTCTTGGTTATGAAAAAATGTACTTTTTACTCAATATGATCTCAGTCTAGAGGGATAATCTCCAATGGAAAAAGTGAAGTTTAACTGTGTGCCTTTGTGACTTAGGTTTGAAGGATAGTTTCCTATCTGTATAAAACTGCTTCCCTGAGATTTAAGTAGGGGCTTATACTCAAAGATCTCAGTAAGGGAATGTATTCTTACTAACTGATATGAGAATTCTTTTGAGGACAAAATCCAGTTTTCTTATTAAAATGCCTAGCTGGATAGACCCTTGAGAATTCACAGGCTTTAATGGGAGCTTTAGACTTGCAGTTATAAGTCTGAGTCAAGTTTGTTTCTTACTTGAATAATCAGGGCACCTGAGGCTTGGATCTAAGTTACGGAGGAATTATGAGTAGTTGTAAAATTGATTAAAGGCAGAAAAATATTATTTAAAAAAGACATTTTAGAATTTTTTCAAATATTTTCTGTGTAAGAGTTGTACCTGCATGTGTGTACGCGTATCACTTATGTACCTAGTGCCCACTGATTCACGAATGGGATTAGGATACTCTGTGTCTGGAGTTAACGATAGTCATGAGCCATCATGTGGGGTCTGGAAACTGAAGGTGGGATTCTGCAAGAGTAGTAAGCGTTCTTAACTTCTAAGTCATCTATCGATCCAATGCAGAAAGATTTTTCTTTTAATTTTTATTATTTATTTATTTATTTATTTATTTATTTCACTTTAGATTTTATGCCCCACTCCCCGAATCCACCCTCTGACTGTTCCACATCCCATACCTCCAACCCACCCTCCCTGTCTCCACTAGGCTATTCCCACCCCTGACCCTCCACCCCACCTGACTTCTAAACTCCCTGGGGCCTCCAGTCTCTTGAGGGTTACGTGCATCTTCTCTGATTGAACCCAGACTCAGCAGTCCTCTGCTGTGTATGTGTGGGGAGTCTCATATCAGCTGGTGTATGCTGCCTTTTTGATGGTCCAGTGTTTGAGAGATTTCAGGGATCCAGATTAATTGAGACTGCTGGTATTCCTACAGGGTTGCCCACCTCCTCAGTTTTTTTCAGCCTTAGAAAGAATATTATTAATAATGATTATATGTTTGTTAATTTATTACAGACATACAATCTAATTTTGTCGGTATATCCAAAAAGAATTATTATCCCCAGTATGAATTTATTCCCAAAATGCAAGGAAGAATTTTTTGATAAATATTTCCTGAATATCTATAATAATTAAATAAAAAGACTTTACCAAGATCAAAACAAAGTTTTTTTTCTAGCAATCACAGGAACAAGTAGTAAAAACTAAACTCATTACAGAAAACCCCCATTTACTTTATCATTCTAATAATAAATAATTTGAAATAGCAAGGGGATTTATACTAAAAGTTAAAGACAAAGCCCAGAAACCTTGATGTGATTGTCAGTATTATTCAATAAATCTTTATATCTCTGTGGCTTATCCATATTTGTTTAACAGAACTCAGCTAAAAGAATGTTTAATTCATCAAAACAAAGTTATCTTCCAACAAGTTCTTATAAACAATATTAAGACCATATTATGTAAGCTGAACTCCTGTCCAAATATGATTAGGAATTGATGCCATAATTTTCCAAGCCATATTGTTAGTGAGGTTCAAGCCTTGTAATAATTTCTACTGACTGACTGTGCCAGAAGAGCATAAAAACGCTCATCATAATTCTGGGTAGCAGATGTCTCCACAATTTGTAGAAGAGTTTCAAATTCTCTCTCATTTACTCTATGATAGCTTAAAAGTTTAGAGATAGACACCTCCTTATAAATCACAAGTGAAGAAAAGTAAGCTAGGAAGAAGGTTTAGTCATTAAGAATACATACTGCTCTTTCAGAGGACCCAGTTAGTATACCAGCATCCATGTTAGGTGTCTCGAAACTTATTATAACTCCAGTTCCAAAAATTTCAATGCCTTCTGGCTTCAGTGAGCACCTGCACACATGTCGTGCACATAAATCTCCTTCATATTCATATACACAGTCATAGATTAAAACCATAAGGTTTTTAGGCGAGCAGAAAAAGGAGAGAAAAAGTAGGGTTGGAGAGATATGGGAGGAAGTAGGCACAAATATCTTACATTGAATATCTTTCATCAAGAGAGAAATCCAGGGACTAGAGAGGCAAATAGGTCACAGTTAAAAACATATTCTGGTATTACAGAGGACTTGAGTTTAACAATGAATGCCTTACAACAGCTTGTAACTCCAGTTCCAAGAGATCTGACACCCTCTGCTGCCATCCACAGTCACCATGCACCCACATGGTTCACATAAGAACTCAGAAGCCCAAACATTATTGTTAATTTAAAAAAGTAACCTTTAAAACTTCTTTCGAACAATATGGAAATTAAATTGAGGTAGTCATGCTGAGAAGGATGCACTCAGTGATGACGGTGGGGGAAAGATTAGCCCTTTATTTATCTGAAGGAGAAATGAGACAGTTTATTATCCACATGAACTAAATATGAACTGAGAATAAATGAGGTTTAGAGAGTGGGTGTATTCTGATTTCAGGAATTAATTTCCTGATGAAATATTACCTCTATATTATCTAGCCATTTAGCTATTTGTTGCTACACGCTAATAGTATTAGGTACCCAGGTTAAGGATTTATACGCCATCTCAGGTTTGGGTACATAATCCTTCCATCCGTAAGTTCCTTTTCTTTCTTTCTTTCTTTCTTTCTTTCTTTCTTTCTTTCTTTCTTTCTTTCTTTCTTCCTTTCTTTCTTTTGGTTATAATCCAGAATGATGGGCTCTATCTCTGTCATAGCATACCAGGAGGAAGGTACACATCTGCACAGTAATTTTTGGCTCCACTAACAACATTGTGCAAGCTAATTAGGAACCAACTATTGGTGTATTGCATAACTGCAATGGCTAGGGTAGTGAGTCATGACCTACCCAGTGTTTTTCTCTAGAATAGCTTCTTCCATACACAGAAGGAGCTTTTGTTTTATTCTATTATGTGGAAGGAGTCAAAAACTGGTTGTAATGGTCTAGGACTGCAAAGTCTATTGTGAAAGAAGTGTGTGTCTGTGCTCTTCAGGTCTTCTTATATTTGGTCTCCTGTCTGTCATTCATTCTTTTGATGGAAAGCAAACACAATTCATGGACCAGACAAGACTATTGTTCACTTTTTTTTTTGTCTTTGTTTCTGATCTGTGTTTCTCTCCAATTCCAATACAATACTTGGATGACCACAGATCTCTTTCTCTTGAAGTTTTTCTTCTTCTTTTCATGTGTATGTGATGCGTTCCTGAGTGTTTGCATGTTTATGTACATAGGAATATGTATACAGGTGTATGTGCTCAACTGTACATGTATATATGGAGACCTGAGATTGATGTTGATCATTACCCTATTTCTTTAAAAGGCATGGCCTCTCAATCAAACCCAAATGACTGAGCTTGCTAGCCAGCTTGCTCCCGATATTCGCCTTACGGAGCTGGAATTACAAGTTAGCAGTCACGTCCACCTGGCCTTGCATGAGTTCTGAAGATCTAAGCTCTGATCCTCTTCCTTGTACAGAAAGCTGTCTCCCTCCCTGCCCTTTGGCATTGTTGGCCAGTATTGGTCAACATGGGGAAAGGGATCAGAGCCAACAGACATGAGTTCAGAAGCCCTGTGAGTATGTATGGTGAATGAAGAAACCGGGATCAGCTACAGGGAGGCAGATCAACTTTACTTGGGGTAATTCAAGGCTTATGACTTATACAATTTGGGTTGCTGGAGGTAGAAACCTCCAAGATGGGCATTGACTGAGGTCTTAGGGTACTGAAATGCCTCATTAGCATGGGGAAGCATTTTAGGAATCTCAGGTGCTAGCTGAACAGGTTCTTATTGGGAGAAAGGAAGTTGAACCTGTAATCTTAATCAAGAGTATGTGATATTCTTCAGGTAGAGGCATGGTGGTGGTGGTGGTGGTGGTGGTGGTGGTGGTGGTGGTGGTGGTAATAGTGAACTCCCCAGACACGGTCAGAGGAGGGGAAGCCCTGCAATCAAGGGAGTCCTCCATATTGCACTGAGCTCAGATGTCTATCTGGTCACTGCTAGACTTCAATCTTAATTAGCAGGGCAACAGAAAGCCATTTAACTTCTGATCTGTTTTCCTAGCCCTCTTGAAATTTCTTTTAATCACATTCCTTCCCAATCCTCAACTCTTCCAAGACTTTTCCCATTTCTCTCTCTCAACAAACAAAAACAGAAGAAAATAACAACTGAAAAACATGGCACCTGATGTTTTTGGTGGCTAACTAGTCAGGAGCCTTGGAGGAAGGGTGATATACACAGCTTCACTCCAATAAAGAGAACTGATTTTTCCTGTCCAAGAAGCTCTCATTGTCAAAAAAGTTTCTTGGCTAAGGGTGGGACTTTGTGCCTACTTTCCCTACTCAGTGCTAGGATTTGTCTGGCTTGAACTTGCATATGTTTTGTGTATTGCTCAGCCCTCCTCATCAGAGAAGTTTCTTCTTGTACTACATGATAGTTCACACAGAGACCCACACCTATGCAGAGAGAGAGAAAGACTGTAGTTGTAGTACTCAGACCTGGATGAGATGTCTTTGTTATATTCCTCTGAGAAGGTTAGACTGATTCCATAGCAGACTTCAAATTGGCATTTAAGGGGACTAGGCCTAAATCTCTGTTTCCAAGAACTGGGCAATTCCAAGCGAGTCCAGGCCTCAGAAGCTGCCCCACCACCTGGCTTGAGGCAAGTACAATGGGTCAACAGCAGTTTCCAGATCTCTCCAGAAAGTTTCTAGCCCCAACACCCCAGGGTAATGGAATGTCCACAGAGATGGACCCAAAGGATTAATATAGAGTTCACCTATGCTGAAATTCCTTAATGCACTTTAAACCAGGCCTGCACGCTCATCTGAGTGTCTTTTTATTCTGGTAATGGGAGACCCCAGCATGCTGGACTTCTGCATAATAAAACACTCTTTGCATTTACATACTATTTGAGTTCAGAGTATCATTCTTAGGTGAATCATGGACCCTTACACCTCTCCTCAAGGTTAATGGATCTAAAGAGGCAGAAAGATTGGAAGAGCGAGAGGCGATGGAGTATTTTTAAAGAAATTGCATTTTAAAGACACAAGAGGGCAAATGCACATTTAACCTCTTATTCTTCAAAAAATATTTGCTACAGATATATCACAAAAGACTCCTGTTTGCCCTTGGCCATATGTATTGTCTTTGTAATCAAGCATCATGCTCTGTCCCAGGGACTCTTGGGACTTTGAGATGTACTAGTCCTGGCTTTTTATAAAGCACAAACTATGGTACTAAACATTTACTTTAGAACCCTGCATCTGCTAAGCAAAAGCTCTACTACTGAGGTATGCGTAGTCCAAATTCTTCTTTAAATGAAATTGCATTTTAATTGTGTGTGTGAGTGTGTGTGTGTGTGTGTGTGTGTGTGTGTGTGTGTTTATGCATTTGAATGCACACATGCAAGCCATGGAGTTCATGTATAGGTCACTGTTCAGTGTTCAGTATAGGACAATTTGCTGGGGTTGGTTCTCTTTCTCTCTCTACCAAATAGGGTTGAACTCAGATAGTGAGGCTTGACACTAAGCACCTTTACATGCTGACCAGTTATTAAGCTCTTTTTTTTATTTCATTTTGAGACAGAGAGCTCCAAACTTGTGGTCCTGCTTCCTTGACTTTCTAGTAGCTAAGCTGATAAGCATTTAGCATCATACCTGGCAGGGTTTTTAATGCTAGGAACAGGATGGCTAAAATGAGACTATTCACTCTGAAAGTAATCTTGCCACTAATTCAAAGACTTCCCCAGAGTGAAACATAGACCTTAAAGAATTACAGTACCCAGGAATCAGTGGATGGGTAGAGAACAGGCTGAACCACTGATACCAAAAGAAGGGGAATGTGTCTCCTGGGGAGAAGTTGCACATAGCTGACAGTTAATCCTGCAGATGAGCATATGAATACTTCCTAGTTTTTTGTTTCATCTTTTTGATAAAATTGTCACTTTGCCCCAGGAGAGGGAGAGGAAATCTAATGAATTTCTCTCCTCAGTTCTTGCCAAAAGTGAACCCAATTTTCCTTATCAATTTCTGTTTCCTGATTTCTTTGGAATATAGGGAAACTGAGGCAGTGAGTTTATGTCATTAAGCTGCCAGTAATATTTTTTGACGTAGGCAACCAGCAGCTCAGTGGTTTGCTAAGAAAGTACCTGTGGTTGGAATGTAGGGGAATTCTCAGCAAGGCAGTGGTGCTGAGAAAAGAGGAAAGCCTTAGGCAAAGCTTAGAGCATTAACATAGGAGAAAAACAAGTTGGCAAGGAGGAAGGCTGGAAACCTTGCTGGGGTTGACAGAAACAGGCGTGTGCCACTGGCACAGGTGTGAAGGTTGTCTGGAGTACTGGAAAGTAATTCCCACCCACATCTTCTCTGTCTCTTCTTGGATCCAGACAGCCTGGTACAGGCGGATTCTCTGAAGTCTTCCCTCTTCCTCGGAGATCTATAAGAATAGCATCCACAATCCTGTGGGTCTGATTTTCCTCAGATTCCCTGCTATGTTGGCTGTCTGCCCACAGCAATAATTGTTTGCATTTTGTCTAGGCTCTGCCCCACAGTTACCTGGCAATAGCCAGGTGTGCCCAACTCACTATAAAAGGGGCTACTTACCCCCTCCTCTCTCTCTTGCTCTCTTCCCTTCTCCTCTTGCTCTTGTTCCCTTACCCTCTTCCCCACCCCTCTCTCCACCTGCTCATGGCTGGCTTCTTTCTCCCTCTCCCTCTCCTTCCCGCTCTCCTCCCTCCCCCTCCTCCTCCCCCTCTCCTCCCTCTTCTCTCTTCCCACCTCTCTGCCTGCCTTTCTCTGTCTTTACTACCCACATGCCCTAAATAAACTCAGGGGGAAGGGATGCCTCAGCATGGGTCCCCTTCCCTCAGACCAACATACCTCCTCCTCTCTTTTTATAAAACACAACACTAATAATTCTTGTAATAAATGTCTTACTCTCAACAATCTGAGTCAGGATCAGCCTTGAACCCCACACACCCAAGACCTTTCAGTATCCAGAACTACAAATCACAGAGAGCAAACTTAGAAAAACATACTTTGCAAATGTGCCCCCAACCTGGCACTAACGTAACATGGCATCTAGCTGTTGAATAGTAAACTTCTTTGCACTGTTCCTCTAATCCACTTGTACCTCCTTGGAAGTGTCCTTTAAATCCAGGGCCAACTGATAGCACCAACTGCTGGCAGCTTTATCCCATTTCCCCATCCTTTTATGTTGGTTGCCCATAAATGCACATAAATGAAAATGACTTTAAATTTTAACCTGGCCTTATTTGTGAGGAGCATACTAGCTATTCAGTCTTATGATCTGGAAAGCTCTAAGCTCTCAAGGTCTGGACATTGTATTGCTGTCATCATTGTGCTGGTTTATAAAGAAGTCTTGAGAGAAACCAAGTGCTTTAAAATGCTTGCTATTTTCTGAGGCTTGGTTGAGACATTTGCAGAAAAATTTCTGGCTATATTGCAGGAAAGTTCACAGTTTCCTTGGCAGAATAAATCACTCTGAGAGCTTTTCTATACAGCTTGACTTGAAACCCCCAGGTTTAGATTTTTCATCTATACCTTTATAACTGAAGTGTGGCAGCCATTTGAACTTCCTTGGTTTACATTATATTACCAGTTGATAGGGCATGAACTGTTTCTAATGTCTGAAGAATGATTAACAGTTGGATTACTGGTCTTGTGTACTAAAGACTCAGGGCTAAAGTTCTTAGGACCTTGTCTGTTTACATTTGAATCAAGCTAAATTTTGGAGCATTTTCTATTGTGCTGACAAAACAACAACAACAACAACAAAAAACAAAAACAAACAAAAAAAACCCCAAACAAACAAAAACCAACCTAGAACTCTCACCTTACAGGGAATAAGAGATAGCTTATTCTAGAAATATATTTGAGTATCTATGGCTCAGCAAGATAGATTTAGGTTACTCCAGATTCCATGTTCCAACCTGGAAGCAGGTTAATGAAGCTTCACAATTTTACAAAACAAGGAAAGTCATAAACCAAGGCCTGTTTCAAGGCAATATCGTCACATGAGGTAGATACAGTGAGATGGGAGATTTTCTGTAAGCCTCAGGTGCTATCTGGAGACATTCTAAGGTTTTGGGTTGATGGAAGGTACAAATCTGCTAAGTTAATAGATTGAAAAAGGTTATGTGCTGGGCAGTGGTGGCACACGCCTTTAATCCCAGTACTTGGGAGGCAGAGGCAGGCGGATTTCTGAGTTTGAGGCCAGCCTAGTCTACAGAGTGAGTTCCAGGACAGTCAGGGCTACACAGAGAAGCTCTGTCTTGGAAAACCAAAAAAAAAAAAAAAAAAAAAAAAAAAGAAAGAAAGAGAAAAAAGAAAAGAAAACGATTATATATGTATGTATGTATGTATGTATGTATGTATGTATGTATGTGTGCATTTGCTTTTAAATCTATTTACAAGATACTAGTTTTCATACAGAGGTAGGCAAGGAAGTGAAAATTAGCCCAAGATAAGGCTACTAGCTTCTGGGCCTACAACATTCAACCTCTCCACATGACTGTAGTTCTAATCTCAATCATTCTCTTCTGACATAACTTTTTTCCCAGAATTCTCGTCATACTGAGTTGTTAAGTTTTTATAGGCATGGAGAGTCGTCTGTGCTAGGTTGGTGGCCCTAGAGAAACTTTTAGGTCATTGTTTCATGATGTGAGGGCACCCTCTAAGTATAAGCCCACTTCTGGTATGTGTATCATTTTGTGTATTAGTTTGTGTCTGTGATAATTGTCTTGATGCAGGCAACAACTCTCCAGTTAGAGATTCATCAACATAAAATTTCACTCTGAGCTAAACAGATAAGTGCTGCCTACTCTGTGTGGCTCTAGATGACTAAGGTAGTAAGCATTAGTACTGAGGATTTTTTTGTTTTGCTTTGTTTTCCCAGGAGGTATGTGCAGAGGTCTCATAATGACATCGGAAGAGCATATCCCACTTGTCAGGTACTGATCACCCTCCACTAATTAGAACAATTCACCATTTGGTGTTGGAGCTAAGACATATAAAAAGGGCTATCTGACCTGGACCAGCAGGTCTTCATTCTTCAGTGACATCATTCTCAGTGTGAGGTGGACAGGAAATGGGAAGATAAAGAAAATACAAGATAGAAAAGATAAGAATGTTTGGTATCAGGAGGTCTTCCACACGTTGATGAATCATGCAAACAAATTTATTAAGAAATACAGCGCCTTATATACCATTTTCTTGAAGTGAAAGATGGGGCAATGTCAGCAAAGGAATATGATACACTGGGATAAAATCAGAAAGGAGTTAATCAAACAATGTGGCAGAAACAGGACACAGGCATCTCAAAAGCAAAACAGACAGCATACAGTCACCCTGGGCCTGATGACCACAGTCCCTTAGGGTGGAATCTTAAGGTATGAATCCATAGCCCCCCAAGGCCTTGACTCCAGGCTCAGATGATCACATTCCTGGTTCTGAGAAGAGGTTATATTCCTCCTCCATATATCAGGGCTTTAAGAAAAGCTTTGGTTTAACAGCTCCTCAACTCATTGGTGACCATGGGAAGGAATATCTCTAAACAGAACTTACCTGAAATATTTCTCTATCATTAGCTTGTGCTTTGTTCCTTAAGATGTGTCTTTAACCCAATGCATATTGAGATACTATAGGGCAAGTCTTACTATTCCCTTAGAATCACTGAAAATAACTGACTTTATTTTCACTTCTAAAAATGTATATCAGATGTTAAATTTATTATTATTATTATTAGCATATTCAATTTAAAATTTAGCACTTTTGTCTTGGAATTAACCAACAGCTGTCTAGTTAGACTTGAAGCTCATTGGAAGGAAATTCATGCCTGGTATTGTAGACTTAGCCAAATATGTATGGCTAGAGGAGTCATAGAACCTGGAGAACCTACTACTGCCACATTCTTAACCATTCCAAATCTTACAGCATTCCAAATACTTGTCTTGATACCCACAAATAAGTGTAGTTCTCACCCCTCATTAAAGAAGCTACAGTGTACAGTAGATGAAGACTATTATAGACAGCCACAACTCATCAAAATGGAGAAAACAACTCAGTATGCGGTGGTCAACCTCAATTGTTAAATTTCCCCGTTTAAAGTCTGCTATGAGATAGCATCTTGGAGACACAAGAGGAAGCAAAATGTCAACAATATGGCTGCCTATACTTGACCTGAACCATGACAACACCAGTTGACATGCCAACATGAAAAGAGGAAATTTCACAGGGGCTACCCTGTGCATACAAAGATCTACAGGCTCTAATGCTTCTGAGAGAAGAAAAATAAATTTTCTCCAGGGACCAGCTCCGGATAGCTGATTCAATCCTAAGAAGTCAGTCTTAATGATATAGACAAAATATTAAATGGACTAAGTAGCTTGTCACCTTTTTGTCATCTTGACATAAACCTAGATACAGATTGAAAGAAAGAACCTCAGCTGAGGAATTACCCATGTGGGACTGGACCGTGGGAATGTCTGTGAGCATGTTTTTGATTGATGATTAATTTGAGAAAGTCCAGTCATTGTGGATGGTACATTCCTGGGCAAGTAGGCCTGGGCTGTATGAGAAACCTAGCTGAGCAACTTTGGGGAAGCAAGCCACAGGGCAGGCAGCACCCGTAACTGTTTTCTGCTTCAAGCTCTTGCCCCTGTTTTCCTTATGGTAGACTGTAACTTGTATATTGGTTTTGATGAATATTTTACCACAGCAACAGAAGAAAACTAGAATAGTAATTAGAGAAGTCAAGAATTTAGGAGTGAGTGAGGGTAGGATGGGAGGAGTTGGAGGGAAGAGAGGGAGAGATAGAAATGATGTAAATGCGGTACTTAGTGTGAAATTGTCAAAAATTAAATGCGTGTACATGAGAGTAGGCTGTCTTTCAATGGAAATGTTTTTTAAAGGATAATTTTTGAACTTTCAGAAACCTCTACTTTTTTTTTTTTTTTTTGGCCTTTTACCGAGGCAAAAACTGGCTGAAAAACTGACTTTTCAAAGGCTTTTAGTCTAACAGAAAAGTGGATATTGAGACATTAATATTGGGAAAAAGCAAAGAAACTTATTCTAAGTATATCATTTTCAGAATCCATTTAATCATAGGGAGAAACTAAATTCAAGGTTCCTGGCCCTAGGGCAGCTGGGGACTTCCTATAGCTGAAGGCGTCTGTTGTAAGCAGCTGTCTGAGTCCACATGTCTCAAGGACAACTTCTCCATCTTGCTGGGAGGGACAAACAAGTTCATGTTCCCAGGCCTAGGAACGAACGGCTAACCTACTTCTGTTTTCTTAATTGTCTGTTAACCAGTAAAGATTAGAGAAATTGCTGTTATCTAAACCAAGATGGATAAGTTGTAAAAATATATAACAAATTTTCCTGTTATTTCATAATTAACTACATGCAGCCGACCTGTTTCTTTGTCCCTTTATTACTCTGAGCACCAGACCTATTGTCTAGGAGAATAAACTAAGGACCTTGAAGCCAGGTGACCTGGATAAAGTCCAGTCTCCAACAGGGACACTCCCTTGCTTAACCCATAATGCCAAACTACAACTGGATAACATTGCAGCTCTGTCTAGCACCCATCTCGATTTGTGCTCTCATTCTTTAAAACTGCCATACAATCTCCCTTCCAGAATGAAGTTCAAATCCTAAACTGGCTGCCTCCCTGAGCACTCAGAAAAGAAATCTTTCATTTGTAAGCTTCTGAACCTGAAGTGAGTTTTCTCAACTTCCACCCAGAATCCAACAGTTAACTCTTAAAAATACAAAACAAAATAAAACAAACAAAAACAGGTTGCAGGCTATTATATAGCTGATAGTAAATGTGTATATGCATTTTATTATTTAAAATAATTTTAAATTTGAATGTACTTTGATAATAGCCTTCCTTTCCCCCAAGTTTCTCCCCATCCCTACCCATCCAACATTAAGTTTGCTTAAAAAAAAAAAAAACCCAAAACTCCTAAGCCTAATACAACAAAAGGCCCAAAACAATCAACAAAATGTGAACTCTGATTCTCAAGACTGAAAATAAAATGGTCACTTTAAAACTTAAACCCTTGTTATTGTAATAAAGTCTTAAAAAGAAGATAGCAGTATGATTTACAACATAAATACAGATGGTCTTAATTTGTTTTATAATATAGTAAATATACTTTGGGTTTAAGTATCTCTTCATACTTCTGATAAACCCATACTCCCTTATTGCATAAAGTTAAATATTCTTTCTCTCTCTCTCTCTCTCTCTCTCTCTCTCTCTCTCTCTCTCTCTCTTTTATTTTATTTTTATTAATTGGTTATTTTATTTATTTACATTTCAAATATTGTCTCCCTTCCCAGTCTCCTCTCCACACCCTCCCATTCCATCACCCCTTCCCTTTGCCTCTAAGAGGGTGCTCCCTTACCACCCACACACTCCTGCCTCACCCCTCTAGGATCTCCCTACACTGGGACAACCAGACTACACAGGATGAAGGGCCTCCCTCTCCCCCCACTGATGCCAGATAAGGTAGTCCTCTGTTACATATGTAGTTGAAGCCATGGGACTCTTCATGTATACTTTTTAATTAGTGGTTTAATTCCTGGGAGCTCTGGGGGGAGTTTCAATTAGTTGATATAGTTGTTACAAACCCTTTCAGCTCCTTCAGTTCTTCCCTTAACATTTCCACTGGGGTTCCCGGGCTCAGTCTGATGGTTGGCAGTGAGTATCCATATCTGTCTTAGGTACTGGAAGATCCTCTCAGAGGATAAACATACCAGGATCCTGCCTGCAAGCACTTCTTGACATCAGCAATAGTGTAGAGGTTTGGTGTCTGCAAATATTATGGATCCCAAAGTGGGGTGGTCTCTGGATGGCTTTTTCTTCAGGTCTGGGCTCCATTTTTTGTCCCTACATTTTCTTTAGACAGGAACAATTCTGGGTTAAGAATTTTGGACCCATCCCTCAATCAAGGGCCATGCCTAACCTGTGGATATAGTCTCTGCAGGTTCTAGCTCCCCTCTGATGGGTATTTCACTAATGTCATTCCCTTTGGGTCCTGGGTACCTCTCTCTTTCCTGGCATCTGGGGATATATATATATATCCCCATATATATATATATATATATATATATATATATATATATATATATATATGTTTTTAAAATATGCCTTTATTCAAACATATATGCTTATAAATTATGATTGCATATGTTTTTCAGAGATCTTATATCTCTTGCACAATGGGATTATAGAAGAATATTAACCCTTAAAAATAAATAATAAACTCCATATAATTCTATACATGTTGTTGATAAACAATTTGTTATAGATAATAGGATGACATTATATATGTTAGTATAAAATTTGGCATACATATATTATAAAATTATTAACATTAAAACCAATATTGTTCACAGATGGTGTTATATTTGAAGTCTCTATACTCATTAGTCTCCATTGTTATATTTATAACATGTATATAACAAAAATATTTTATAATATGCTGAATACAAAGTATCTAAAATCATATAAGTGATTCTCTGGCAAAAACAGTATAATAGAAATGTCAATGACATTTTAAACTTTTTAAAGGTTCTCAAATGTATAAGTCTTTGTATGACAAAATTCACCATTTTGTTAAATATCATTAGGTGAAAAGAACTACACAAGACAAAACCTTTCTTTGACTTTTCATATTCTAGATGTGTTACACTATCAATGAATATTGTATCTATAAATGACACCCATAAGTGTCTACAGTATAAGCATAAGTTTATAAAGTTACTAGTTAGTCATTTACAAGGCTACCCTAGAGACTACAGACTAAATTTAGACATGAACATTAACTCTTAAGACACTTATGATTGGTTTTGGAAATATAATATCAGAAACTCAAAAAATCTAATTTTTTTCTTTTTCTTATTCCAAGTCAATATTTTGAAAAGGAAAACAAAATAACTTAAGGAACACTGATAGTAGCATATATATATTTCTGATTTTTGAATAACATCATGCTACGTTACTGTAAGGATCATATTAAAACCTTAGATGAGTCACATACATTTTTACACTTACACAAGGCTTACAAAGAATGAATCTTATAAGTATCTGAGGTTTATGTATAATTAGCCTGGATATTTCTAGTCTTAGGCCTTCGAATGCTTATGTAAATAAGCTCAGGTTCCTTAGAGTATTGATCTACATGTAGTAACATTTAAAAGGGGCTAACTTTAAAGGACAAGAGTTTTATGTTTTATATATCGCAACAGTTTTGTCAAGATTTTCAAAGAATCAGAACTCAAATTTTGTTTGGGCTGAAATCCTTGTATTAACTCACTGTGTATGTGGTTAAGTAAGGCTATCTCACAAATGAGGTGTATTTGTATACAAGTCAGCAATTGTTTTTCTAGTGATTGATGACAAAATTAATTATATGAGGTCTTTCGCAGAGCAGATTAAAAAATTAAGGAAAAGGGAAATAAAAACAGACTTATAAAATAGCCACACTTTACCAGGAGAAAGAAAATAACCTTAACTTGATGGGCCTCTACTTGCATAATACAACAGTTTCCTGGTATTATCTCCTTCATTCTAGCACGCTTGTGTTATGTTTCATCTCTTTTTGACTTTTTCATATGGTATTCTATGTTGTATGAAGAGTGTTTGTAACACCCTTTCATCTTCCTTTATCCATCAATGTGTTTCATTTTTAGAATTAGTGTGTTTATAGGGACATAGCTGGTGGGGCCTGAAGCTACTTTTCAAGAAAATGATGGAACAAGTGTTCACCCTACAGATCTGCCAGTCAATGACTGTGTCTGAAGACAAAGAATTCTGCTGAGTCTGGGTCCCTTCCACCAACTCCTTCATTGGTTTTCCCTCTACTTCCCAGCTCCAAATGAGTCCAGTCCTCTTTTGAAAACCATGAGTACTTCTCTGGGATACCCAATCTTCATCAAGTCTTGACTTGAATGAAGGTATCTCTTTTTAACAACCTTTGTCTCCTAGTTGGCTTGAGTAGGACTTTAAATGACCAATAACATCTATAATTGGGGTCTAATGAGATGGCTTAGTCACTTAAGGCTCTTTCTGGTAGATCTATTGACCCCAGTTTGATCCATGGAACCTACTAGGTAGGAAAGAACCAATTACATCAAAATATCTTCTTGTCTCCATGAGTACCATGGCATGGACACCCTCCCCTACAAGTAAATTATGTGAGAAAAAAAATCCATGATGCAACTATTGTGGAAGGAAGGCCATTAATAAGGAATCAGAAAACAAAGCTGATCATCGTTGAGTAATTTTCACAAATAAGGCTTAGGAATCCCAACCTGCTAAAGGTTCATGTTATACTATTACTTCACAGTGCTGCAGCCTGGCACTCTATGGCTGAGTTCTTTGACCAAGGCTAAACATTGAGCAACCAGAGGAATATTTATGTGGCCCTTAAAGATTATGCAACTGAAAAGCTCATGCTGTCCTCCCAGAACTATATACTGGCATTCAGACTGTCCTCATTCATATGGTGTGAATTACATTCCAGAAAACTGCACTCACACTAACTAAAAAGGCCATTCTCTCAACTGGAGAACTCTAAAGCCCATTGCCCTATATGCAACTGACAATTCTGTAGTTAACGCTCACCCTTCTCTTCTTATGGTACACTTAATAAACATTTCTTCTTCTTCTGGACTTGGGGGCGGGGCGTCTGGCATCGTGAGCATCTTGAATTACCTAGAAAGGAAGCCAACTAGCAGATTAAAAAACTGCTAAACCCTTCCAACCCTAGAACAGAACAAAGCATGTGAGAGAAAGTCCTGGGGGCCTGTGATCTTCTCTGTCACCTATGAAACATTGGCCAATATTGGTCTCTGAGGGGAAGGGAGCAAAGAGGATCGACAGGGAGTTCTGAAGCCCTGTGCATACTTAGAATAATAAAGACACACTGGAACCAGCTTCGGGGACGCAGATCAACTTTATTTGTGGTGATTCAAGGCTTATACAATTATGGAGATGGGGGTCAGAATATCCAGGCTGGGCAAAGGTCATTGGCGGAAGGTTTACAGTACCAAAATGCCCGACTAGCATAGGGAAGCATTTCAGGAATCTCAGGTGCTAGAAGAACAGGTTCTTCAGGAGAAAGTAAGTTGAACCTGTAATCCTAACCAGGGCTATGTGACATTCTGCAGGTAGAGGTGTATGTGTGTGGGGGGGCGGTTTGAACACCCCAGACAAGGTCACAGAAGGGGGAAGCCCTTCCAACGAAGGGAGTCCTCATTGGAATCATATTTTGGTGTAATCCGCGCGCGATCTTCCCGCCAGCAGGAACTCACGCGGACACAAAGGATCCTTCTACAGCAGGCTTTATTGCAGCCGAAATGGAAGGGAAGACCCCGATAACAAAGGGATAAGTCCTTAAATACCTATTAGGTCGGCGTGTTGGCGTGTACCTCTGTGATTGGCTAGCAGAGCTCAGGAGAATATGACGTCTCGGGATGCGTCACATGTAGGCTGGTTCAAGGGACTCTGAGCATGCTCTGAGCACTTGTTTACTAGTTAAGTGGGGTGAGTCCCGGCTGATGGCGGCGCCATCTTCCAATGGCGGCGGTGTGATAGTGCGTGATGACGTTGGCACACCACACCCAATGACGTTGGCGCACCACATCTCCCCCTAATTGTTTTAATAAATTTTGTGGGCTCTCTCTGAGGCCCAAGCCCAATACGTACGCACAACAGAAGGACATGATGGGCCAGGCAGACACTCAATGATCAAAGAGACGAGGTTTTGATAGGACTCATCTCCAATCAACGAGGCAGGCCCGGGCCTCCACACTCCCCAGGGGTGCAATGGGAACTTGAGCCCTCCCAAGGTTAATGAGTGTAGGGGCAACCTTAACTCCAGACCGTGTCCACACTCCCCCAGGTGCAATGGGAACCTGTGCCCTCTGGGGTTAACAAGTGTTGGATGGACTAGATGCCTGGGTTGGTTCCCAGTGTTCTTCTGTGTGTTTTCAATAGCAAAAGCCAAAGCTAAAAGCAATAAAAGCCAAATCTAAGAACTAATAGGGTAGGAGGCATCAATCTTTTAAAATAGACATCCAGATTCCCAGAGACTCTCCATTTTCTAGAGCGGCAAAGGCTTGAGCCAGCACTACTTTATCTCTTTTCCTTTGAGCTCGTAATTTACACAATAAGAAGAGAGTACCTGCAAGACCAAGGCATAGGACTGCTCCAAAAAGACCTACTCCCACCCATTCTTTGAAATAAGAAATAGCTGAAGAGACCCAAGAGGACAGCCCCTCGGTTAGGGATAAATCAAGGCGAGTCGAATTCACTTCAATGATGGCAAAACGTAGCTGGCGAAGCGTTTCTTCAAATTCCAAAGTCCAATTCTGTAATAAAAACTGAGAAAGAGTTTTAGACAAATTTGCTGCACGAGTAAAATTTTTATATTGTATGGAAGTGATACATAATCCTGGCATTTTTTGTTCGCAGCCCAATTGGGCCTGCTGCCACAGGATGTCAATTTGTTCTTTGACCAGGTCTATGTGTTGGTTTACCAACATTAGGCCTCCCATTATTTGTGAGTTAGCCGAGGCCTGGACATCAAGGGCTGAAGTTACTGAGGCAGACAGCTGGTTTATAGTATCAGCTGTTTGTACTGAGGTAGATAAGGCAAGAGCAGAGGCTGTAACTGATCCCACTACTGCGGCTCCTGCAATAATGCCCACAATGATGGCTGAGATGCCAAAATCTCTCTGCACCCTGAAGCGACTCAAACTATTGGGTGCCTCAACTGGCACGGGAACAAACCTGGGCAAGCGGGTTGCCATTTAGGGTGGCAATCTGAAAGAGCAATTCTCGAGATAGTCGTTCCGATTTCGCCGTTCAG
This sequence comes from Rhabdomys pumilio, assembly GCA_030674055.1. Taxonomy (NCBI): domain Eukaryota; kingdom Metazoa; phylum Chordata; class Mammalia; order Rodentia; family Muridae; genus Rhabdomys; species Rhabdomys pumilio. The sequence goes on along the minus strand of JANHMN010000015.1, from coordinate 44,595,641 downwards.
TTGTCCTTTAGGAAGTCTGATAAGAGTCAACTCTGTTTGATAGACTGAGAGAAGTTAGCTTTCATAGAGGTAACACATAAGCCTTTCATGAGAGAAATGCAGGACAATTGGACAATCCTAAATAAGTCTTCTACTTGGTCCTGAATTAAATCTACTCTTTGGTTTACCAACAGGAGTCCTGAGACCAAATGAGCATTATGCTCCTGTTGAGTGGCTAGAGCTGTAGCTGTTTGCTCTACCACACTATTAATAGTCTCAGCAGTTTGCACTTGCTGGGTCATAGCTATAGCTGCTGTTATTCCAAAATCTCGTTTTTCTCTGAGTAGAGTGAGAAGTGGGAAATTATTTGGCTCCGCCTCAACTGGCATGGGAACAAATGTGGGAAGCTTTACCAATAGAGCTATATCATTGTGCCCGTTCCAGCATTTTGTTAGATAGCATTGTATATCACTATTGTTATAAGCTAGAACATTACTACTCACATTATTGTTTAATAAAAAGAACGGTGCCTGTACACATACAGGTGCTGGGCTAAATGAATGATAGGCAAACATATTATTATAGGTGATATTAGATAGGCTAGTCGTGGTGTTAGTCTCATTTCTGACAGCAGAAATATTATATATCCAAAGTTGTTCTCCAAACCATTCCCTCGGAGGAGCAACTCAGAACGAAAAGCAAGTAGTTATCAACAAGGTGGAGGTACCACTGCTAACCCTGTAGCCACCTTCCCCTCACCACAGCTCTCTAGTGAGATTGAGCGCCTCATGAGTCAGGGCCATTCTTCAAGGACATTCAGAAAGCAGTGTCTTATGCCAAGTTTGTAAGTGGTGAAGAAATTGTCTGTCTCTACAGATAGCCAACTAAAACTATGGAATGTGGAGAAACCATACTGTCTGTGTTCCTTCAAGGGTCATATTAATGAAAGAAAAAAAAAAGTTTGTAGCAACTTTTCTAAGTGTCTTTTCTTCCTGTGACCCAGTAGTAAGTTAGAGTCCAGCAATTCCTGCTGAGATAGAACAAAGGCCACATTGCCTAATCTTCTGCAGTTAGGCTGCAGGTGTTAATCACCCTAGCCTGCAGTCTCTTATCCTCAGAAGTTTTTAAGATAGCACAAAACTATTTACTTAACCCCTTGCTGGTCTTAAGGCTGGGATAAATCTTTTTTGCCTCTTTATTCCCTTCTCTCCTTTCCTTATCTCCCTGGGAGCACTCAGCTCCCCTCTCTTTGACTTTTTTAAACTCCTCTTTCAAATCCTCCTTTTCGGAGAAATAAAAATTTTCCTCTTTAGAGGAATCTACTTTAAGAGCTTCTAATTCTTTAAATGGATAAAGAGTTTAGACCTTATTTTTCACCTTTCTTTAAATAGCAATCTCTTTCTCTCCCAGAGCGTCCTTGCTCTTCCCTGACTCCTCAACAATCTTGTCTGAGGGGACTGAATTCTTGGGGGCTCTAAGCCGTTTGCGCGCACCACTTCTCGTTTCCCGGTCAGATTCTGACATGCTCTGCTGAACTCCCTGGAGGGTCTCCTGGCCTGCACGTATTTCTGCACTACACTGCTCGTCCTTCAAACACGAGTAAATAAGCTGCCAAACAGAATAAATGCCTTTCCTGAGATTTTACAATACAAGAAGAACCAGAAGGAGGGCCGCTGCTACCAACAGGAAAGCAAGGCCGACTTCAAGCGAGTAAGAGAGCATACCTTTCTGATCCGTACCAGAGCTGTAGTTCTGAATCCTCCCAGAGATGGGGGTCTCCCTCGGTACCCACAGATGGATTGTCCCGGGTTTGGGTACCAATTGTAATCCGCGCGCGATCTTCCCGCCAGCAGGAACTCACGCGGACACAAAGGATCCTTCTACAGCAGGCTTTATTGCAGTCGAAATGGAAGGGAAGACCCCGATAACAAAGGGATAAGTCCTTAAATACCTATTAGGTCGGCGTGTTGGCGTGTACCTCTGTGATTGGCTAGCAGAGCTCAGGAGAATATGACGTCTCGGGATGCGTCACATGTGTGCTGGTTCAAGGGACTCTGAGCATGCTCTGAGCACTTGTTTACTAGTTAAGTGGGGTGAGTCCCGGCTGATGGCGGCGCCATCTTCCAATGGCGGCGGTGTGATAGTGCGTGATGACGTTGGCACACCACACCCAATGACGTTGGCGCACCACATTTTGGCAAGCCATAGAAGGCTATCTGGACAATGGTAGACTTTGACCTTAATTAGCAGGACAACAGGGGCCTATGTCTTTTGAGTCTTAGGTCTGACCTAGCTCTGTAGCCCATTTCTACCCTCTAGGGTAATGTTCCTTTCTCTTGCTTGATGAATTGTCTCTATCACCATCAATGTGACAGAACATGAGGGTGTTTAGTAATCACCTGGAAATATCATGGGGAACCCGCCGGAATGAAACTAATCAAAGACAAATAGTTAAGTCTCAGACGAACTATAATCAATCAGTGATGTCTTCAGGCAAAATCATTCAGAGAGGAGAGAAATTGTCACAATCATGATACAGTCGTTTGTGCTAGACCTACCAAAAGCAACTAAACCCAATACGAGTTCTTATGCATGGCTACTTGATACTGATTGAATGTCTACAAACTGCCTGTCACTTGTATACTACTATCAACATATATGAAATTTTCCTGATATAACATACCAGGAAAAGTATGTTTCAGGAACTTCTATAAAAATATGGTGAAAGATTTGAAATTTGTCAACAATTTTTCTTTATGAGACTGGCACAGTACTTTTTACACTAATGAGGAACGTCACTTTTTTTTTCTAAACCAAAAATTGAGAGCTCAGCGAGTAAGGAACTTGCCACTCAAGCTTGTTGTTGAGTGTGATCCCTGAAACCCTTGTAGAAAAGGAAAGCAGTAACTGACATCACTAATTTGTTCTCTGACTGCTGGTTGCCTGCTGTGCACATGTGTACCCACAACACAGGGACACAATCACAAAAATAAGAAATGAAGTTCTTTGAAAATCTGGTTTCATTCTGTACTAAAACTGACTGGTCCTGGGTTTTTTCTGGTTTGGGAGACTTCTAACGATTGCTTCTATTTCCTTAGGAGTTATTAATTTGTTTATTTGATCTTGAATAGAGCAGACATCAGGTGGAACAGGGGCTTGCAACAGAAGGGATCAAGCTAGGAGAGGATGGAGGGACAGAGTACTGGGAAAGGCAACAGGAATCAGGGTGCATTTTGAGCATGAGCTAGAAACCTAGTGCAGTGGAAAGTTCCAGGAATCTATGAGGGTGATGCTAAGACTCCATATTAGGGGATATGGAGTCTGAACTGGTCATTTCTTATAACTATTCAAGACTCCTGGGAGATAGAGTAGGACACAAAACCTTTAAGGTACAATGTGTCCTGCCTTTAAGATGTGCTGTGATAAAGGTGTTGCAGTAATTGTGGAAGTGGCCAATCAATAACTAGTCCATCTTGAGAATCATGCCTTGGGAGGGAGCCCACCCCTGACACTGCCTGGAAGGCTAGGAATCAGAACCCGGATAGTCCACAGACCTAGAATAGAATCAAACATTACCGGCAGTACAAAGCCAAGCCAAGTCAAGCCAAGTCAAGCCAAACCAAACCAAACCAAACCAAACCAAACCAAACCAAACCAAACCAAACCAAACCAAACCAAACCAAACCAGTCTAAACCAACAAGTCAATAAAATGATTTTTAATTATATTCTGCTATATTCATAGATTGGTGCCTAGCCCAATTGTCATCAGAAAGTCTTCATCTAGCAACTGATAGAAGTAGGTGCAGAGACCCACAGTCAAACATTAAGCAAAGCTTGGGGAATACTGCAGAAGAGAGGAAGAGAGATTGTAGGAACCAAGGAGGGTCAAGTAAACCACAGAATCATATATCTGGGCTCATAGGGGCCCAAGGACTGTAGCAACATCCAGGGAACCTGCAACTGACTGACCTAGGACCTCTGCATATATGTTACATTTGTGTAGTTTATTCTTCTTGTGGGAAGATTTATAACAGTGGCAGTAGGAACTGTCACTGACTCTTTTGCTGATGTTTAGAGTCCTTTTCCCATTGCTAACACCTAGATTAACACAATAAAGTCATATCTAATGATAACACTTCTACTTTTTTTTTTGAGATAGGGTCTCATTTTATATCACTTTCTGGTTGGAACTCATTATGCAGACAAGGCTGGCATGTTTCTGCTTTCTCATTAAAGATGCTTGGTACCACACTGGGCTTAATTTTTCTTAAAATATCAGAAAGATGAAAAATTAAATGACATCTATCATGCCCATTTCTTAACTACATCCGAGACACTGTGTCACAAAGAACTCTATTTGATATACATTTTCCTAGTGATAGGATCATTTACTCTATTCACTTGCTAGCTGTCTTTCATTAAAGTATCAACTTCATGAAAACTGACACTAGTTCCAACATTATCATCTAGCAAAAATAAATGACAATCCTTGACTTTGTGAGACTTAAACTTTAGTAGGAAAATAAGTATTATACTAGAAATAAAGTGTAAATTTAATTTGAAAGGTAATATGATGATGACATGGATGCTCATGATAGGAATATTTAGCCAATCTAAGGGTTGAAATGAGGCCAAGAAAAATTTCAGAGATGTTATATAATGATATTGGAAGACCCTACTATAAAGGTTACAGTCTACCATGTCCAGATAAGCCCTCTGACTTAAGTGCAAAATGGAGGACTCCCTTTCTCACTAGGGCTTTCTGTTTATCTAGAGTGTCTCTAACTATAGGTGCCTGACCTTATCCAGAGGACGTCCTTACCCAGAGCTTCTTGAAAGAGCTGCATGATTCAGCAGTAAGACCCTCTCAGCCATTTCTGTCCTATGATAAATAGATACTATGTTATGACCAATCAATCCTGCATACCTGTAACCCAAGATAACCTCTGAGGAAAGAGAAGTAGCCTCTGGTCAGATTACAGGCTCAACTTCCTCTCTCCCTATAAAGAACCTGCCTGGCAAGTCCTTGGAATTCTTCTTAGTGTAATCGAAGCATTCCCAGGCCACTGCCCTAGTCAATAATGTTCACCCACTTCAGAAATCCCTGTCCACTCCCTACCATCTATATAGTGCTTTTCCACCTTGAATTAAGTTGAATCGTCTCACTGAAGCTGATTTTGAAAATTAACCCATAGATATTCACACTGTTCAAACCCAGCCACCGACTTCTGCTCCCTCTGTCCTCTCAGGCCAGTGACCAACAGTGCCAAGAAGTGGGCATCAGGTATTAGTTTGGTCAGAAATGAAGATATTCTAAGCAGATACTGTTATAGTATCACTGAAGGCTCTTTAAGGGCAAATTACTTCCTCCTGGACAAACGAATGGAATGTGCCTCTTCTAGGTGGAGACATGTCATGGTCTCATTCTTTCCTAATCAATCCAGTCATACCAGCAAAGACTTGCTTAAGGGACCACTGCTTGGAAAAGTGGGTTCACTTTAATTCATACTAAAGAGAAATAATTAGTCCGTACATGCAGTGATGTACTTTTCCATCCCAGAATTCTCACCTCTATTACAGTTCCTATGAACCACCACAAGTCTCTGTTGTGTCTGTTCATCAAAATATGTATCCTTTCCTCTTTCTTTTTCTTTAAGATGTTGACCACTTTCTCTGATATACTTGGACACCTTCACTCTTGCTATCATGTTTCCCTCCCTGCCATGAGGCTACTTGTCCCTCGTGTGGCTGACTTCAGTGCTATCTTAACTCAAACAGCATGCCCTTCTCTCTCTTTTCTGTGTTTTCCCTTCCAGATACCTGCTGAGATTGACAGCTAGCCTGTCCTGTGGTTTTTCTTTTAAACTCTTAATTTGTCCTCAACCTTGTCTTTGACTCCATTCAAATTATTTAGAAAGATTTAGAACTCCAAAAGGGGACTCTGATTTCTCCAGTGTCATTATTTGTGCCCCTCCCTTTGCTAATGAGACAGTTAAAACAGTAGATCCCAAGAAACTGAGATTTTTCCAGAAAGCTCAGCTTCAGAGAATGAGAAGGGTAAAGCTGGGTATTGTAGGAATTTCAGGTATCAGTTTAAACTTAAAATGGAAAGAATCTCAGGTTTCAGTTTAAACTCAAAAATTAACTGCCCCAGGATACATCCTGGGAGGAGCACATTCCAAAGACTTAAACACATATTCCAGGGAAAGGGCCCAATACAAGAGGTAATCAGGAAGCTGGGCCCTTAAGTAATAAACCTGGGCAACAGTAATAGTTATAAAGATGATGTGCAAATCTGAGTCACCTAAAGACTGGGCCTGGGAATGGCTGTTGAGGTCAGCCTTTGTGGTTATTGTTTAAGAGACAAAAATGCCCTCATATAAAAGCTGCTCTCAGCTTTGGCTAAGGGTTCCTCTTGCCTGCATTCGAGGGAACCCCAGTGCACTAGTTATCAATAAACCTCATGTTTTTGCAGTGAATCCCCTGTGCGTGAGTGTTTCTGTGGGAGCTCGTCCCCCGGTTTGGATCTTAGAGTCCAACAGTATCAGCTAGAGAGAGGAACTTGGTCCCTGGAAGGGGAGTTCATATGGCTTCTGATGAAGTGTTAGACCACCTTGCAGGAGAGAATGGAGGAAAGGTGCTAAGGAGCAGGACCACACCACAAACAAGATTGTGTAATCCTACATCCCTCTTGTCCTTTACGTAAACCCGGACCTGTGTCAGGACCCCAACTACGGATTTGGAGGCTCACTGCGCCTGTGTTCCCCTTCCTAATTTGATTACACTGAATACATTTCTGTCGTTTTCTTCTTTTTTCTATTTGACTCTTCAATTAGTCTATTAAGGACGGTGGTTACACTTGGCTTGCTATAGTAGTCAGGGCCGAGAGTTGAACTCTAACAACTCCTGTAATCACTTTGACAAACCTGACAGGAGAAAAGATATGTTTTGGGTTTCAGCCACTCCCAGGAAGTTGACCTCAAGTGGAGAGCATAGATTGAGTGATCCTAGAATCATTTTATTCCAGAGACTTTTTCTTATCTTCCTACTTCTGCTTAAGCCGTCTCACGTTTGCCTCCATTTGATAAAACAAAGACACGAGCATTTGAACTTTAGTTTGAATCCTTGAGATAGTCAAACATTGCTGTTTCCCCTTTATCAGTACATCTCAGGGCTATAGCTGATTTCTTTACCATCCTACACCCCGCACACATACATACCTTTGAGCTGCTTGTATTCTTTCTGAATTGTTTCATAACTACTATTTGGTTACTACCTTTGTCTTTCAAAGCTTTAAATTGTTTTGGTTCCATTGAACTACTTGGATGATTGACTCATTTGCTGATACTGAAGTGTTTTTGGACAAATTTACAGTTGTGCTGAACTATCTGGGCATCTTCCATAAGATGGGAAAGAGGAAACTTATTGGTCTTTGGGGACTCCTTAAGCCATTGGGTGTTCTGTTGAACCATTTAAGGCAGAGAAAAAAGTGTGTTGACAATATGTCAAATGTGATTTGTGAAACCATGGAAAATATATGACCTCTTCCAGGGAAAACTTCTAGATGACTAGTGTTTTATAAATTTCTATGTGCCCGAAGTAGCATGTGACAAATATAATTTGCTTTTAAAGTTCCTGAAAATAACAGAGTAGCAAACTAAACCTCGGTCAGCTTTCTTTTAAAATTATTTTGCAGCAAAATTTTCTCTCTGTCTCTGTTTCTGTCTGTCTGTCTCTCTTCCTCTCTGTGTACATGAGAATGTATACTATGTGTGTGTGCTTACGTATTCATGAGCATGAATATGTGCTTGGGGTATGATTTTTGGACTGTATTAAAACCAAAGAGCCATCTCTCATTTCCTTTTAAAAGTGGTTAAAAGGCAGCAATGAAATCAGATAATTACAGATTTTGAGACTGAAGAAACATGGCTTGTCCAGGATTTTAAATGAGTCAGGCTACTTTGGATCTTCTTCCTTCTTGGTGGTAGAGTTTGAGTCTGGCGCTTTCAGATGTTAATTCTGGAAATTGAAATCAAGGGAAAAAAATAGTGTTCCAGTATTTCAAAAAACAGATAACTTAAAAGGTGATTAAATCATTAAGAATGTGCTTCGCTCAATGCTGAGAAAAATCCTACACTTCTTTTTGTTGGGTAAATCTAAGATGCATATAGAAAGTTAGTTTTAGGATTGTTCTGCATGTACAGAAGTTTTTATGTAATTAGTAAGCTTATCTGTATAAAATATGCACACATTTGGTCAGTGCTTACAAGTGCTAATTTTGCTATTGTCATAATTGCTAAAAGATAACACTTTTGCTATAAATAATATTAAGCTATTTATTTTAATATCTAACTTAGTGTGTATGGACACTATTAAAGCTGTCATGATGTTATACTTTACTAAGACAATTGTTTATCATTTTAATAAAAACGTTAATTAAAACAGTAATTCTTTGTTTCATATTGATTTTATTAGAATATTAGCTCCTTAGAAAATTGTATTAATAAAGCCAAGGTTCATTTATGACTGTTTATATTTGAGTCTGTTAAAGACCAATTTTGTACATAATTATTTTAATGTCATTTTTAATACATTTAATGCCCAATGTCTGTGACTACACTTGTGTAGAGTTGTGTGTCTAAACTTTAAACATCATACAAAGGTTTGCTAAGTTAAAGATATGTAAGTTCAATATATTTTATACAAAATATATAATGCTATATTTTATACAAAAGTATAATGGGCAGTGAAATTCTTTTGACATTTCTACTATTTTTAGATAGTACCATTTAGACACCATTTAAATAATCCTGCTATTTGAATCTCTGATCTATGAATATTTATTTAAAGAAAATAATTATTTTTTATTATATGCATGATATTCATTTGTATATCAGAAAACGAATTTTTTTAGGGTTAATAGTACTGTTCCATAAATTTGCAAGATATCCTAAAATAATTTTATTTTTTGGAGACAAGGCATCACTGTGTAACCTTGGCTAGACTGGAGTTTGATTTGCATATCAAGGCTAGCCTTGAATTCAAAGACATCCACTTGGTTCTGACTTCCAAGTGTAGAGATTAAAGGCGATACCACCATACTCACCATAAATGTCTAAAAATTTAAATTTAATCTGCTATAAACAGATTGTTCTTATGAGCTAAAGATTCTAAGTTCTACTTCAAAAGTAGAAGCTGAGTTAATATGACATGATGATGATGATGATGATGGTGGTGGTGGTGGTGATGATGATGATGATGATGGTAATAATAAAGGAGGTCTTTAGATCTTTTGTGTAATACTAAGAATTGCTTGTTCCTTTATATGTTGAATTCATTTACACTTTATTCATTATGTATCTTATAAGGTATTCAGACTGTATCTTTCAGACTAAAAGTGTCACCAGTTTCTTTTCTAGGTTTGTATTTGTATGCTTCTAATTGTTTCATGATTATTCTCATTATGGAAAGTTAACTCAAAATGCCTTAACACTGTGTACTCCAAGTTGTGACAACTAAAGGTGTCAGACACTGGTATCTGTAATGGCAAGCTTTGTGTCTTGACACAAGCCAAAGTTATCAGAGAGGAAGGAGTCTCAATTAAGAATATGCCCCCATAAGATGGGACTATAGGCAAGCCTATAGAACATTTCGTTAGTTAGTGATTGATGGGGGATGGTCTAGTCTATTGGAGATGGTGCTGTCTCTGGGCTGGTGGTTCTGGGTTCTATTAGAAAGCAGGCTGAGCAAGCCATGAGGACCAAAGCAGTCTCAATGACTTCTGCATCAGCTCATGCCTTCAAGTTCCTGTCCTGGTTAATTTCCTGTCCTTACTTCCTTTGATGATGAACTATGATGTGAAAGCCTAAGCTCAACAAACTCTTTCCTCCCTAAGTTGCTTTGGTCACAGTGTTTCATTGCATCAATAGTAACCCTAAATACTATACTATCTTAAAGAGTACACCTGTAAGTAAGTAATTTAAATTTTAAAATAATTAATCATGTGTATTAGCCCTTATAAAAGTAAATAAAGCCAAGAATTTATAGAGAATTGGTTTATACACTGATCTGATAATCCTGGATGTGTTTGACCTTTGGCTTCTGTTTGTATTCTGTTTATGAATTATTTTTTCAGTCAGAGGCATATTTTCACCTTAGTATTGAGAGTGGGAAAACATAATCCCCCTGACATTCTGGTAGAATCAAAAATATTCTAAATAGACATGTTCTTTCCTGTTAAAATAATGTGCCTCAAGAAAGATTTTTTCTCCCCTAAGGATCTCTTACTGGAAGAAGGAACATTCTGAAGACTAGTGTTAACCAGAGAATAAACTTGTCTTGGATTTCACACAACTGAGACAACTTGTCAGACACTTCCAGAAGAGACTTAACCAGAGACAAGAATGATGTTCAAGCCCACAACTTGACCCAAGTTGCTTAATTATGCATTCTTGGTTTTACTTATTTAAACCTCATGAAAGGACCCCCCCAAAATGGCTTCAAATGGGTGGTACTTGATGTGCAAGGTATATAAGGAGTAAAGAAGAAAGGTGTGCAACAGGAGTTGGCAGAATCAGAGACTTGGTCTTGGTAGCCCAACAAGCTAGTCTCAGCCACTAGGTCTCAGTAGGACAAGCAAGAGCGAAATGCAGATTTATCCAGTGTGACCACTTATAAAGAGAAACAAAGCAGTTCTGTTATCTACTTCCAACCCCAGTCACATACTGGGTTCTGACACCAGGGTTAGATTTGCATAAAAGGCAAGGGTTCTGCACATGTAAGCAGTCCTGATCAAGGTGTGTCTCACTCATCACTGACCCACCTTTATTTCAAAGAGACTATAAGTCTCTTCTGAAAGATGACCTAGCAATTTTCAGAATTTTATGACACTTCTACCTGGGAGATAAGTTTTTTCCCTGGCTAGGTAGGCTTCAACCTTTTCCTTCTCCCAATATAAATTTCAATGTCTTTCACATGAAAAAAAGTTTATGTGTATAGATGGTTTGTTCTCACATATGTTTTTGCATCTTGTGCTTGCTTGGTATCCATGGAGGCCAGAAGCAGGTATCAGATGCCTTGGAATTGAAATTACAGACAGTTGTGAGCCACCACATGGGATCTGGGGATTAACTTTGGTCCTTTGGAAAAGCAGCAGTGCTTTGAATTGCTGAGTCATATCTCTATCCCAAATTTCAATTTCTCTATGACTTTTCTTTTAATCAATAATCTGATAGCCAGTGGGAGATATGCAGCTTTTTAGAATACAACTGTTCCTGCCAGGACAGTTAACAATTAGATAGGTATGGATGATTGAAGGAGCCATGGCTGTGTTCTGAAGATCAACAGAAAGCCACTAACATGTTCTACCAGGGCTTTAGCTGTTCCCCAGCATAGAGGGCTACGCTGAAGAGAATGGTGTTAGGGAAAACAAAGGCAAGCAAAGTAAAAATTTAACCCAGTTGAGTTAGAATAACACTATGGCAAAGCTATCAGAGGAAAGAGAATGATCAAAAAAATAATCATTGGGAGGTTGGTTAATTGGCAGTATTTCCATGTGTGATGATGGGCATAGAATCCAGGGTATAATGCATGCTAGGCATCAAGATACACCCGGAACCATGAATTTTACTTTTGACTGACTGTGAGACTAAAGGATGGAAATGAGTGAAGTCAATTTCCCATCTCAGGAAACAGGTTGATTATTAAATTCCTTGGCCAAGAAAGAGAAAAACAAGGTGGGGGGGGGAGGGAGAGAAAGTGGATTACAGATGAAAAGGTAATTTCCTTTTTATGCATACTAAAATTAAAATTCCCAGAGACACACAGAACACTCATGTCTAGAAGGTACACAAGTCTGCGGCTCAACAAAGAAACAGCCTAAGACTTAAGGATCTGTAACCACAGACAGATATATACAGATGTACACAGATAACATCCTGGACACATCAGGCAGGAATAAAATGAGGAAGTAGTCAGGACTAATCCCTGAGGAAATATTTAACAGGCAAGAAGAGACGGCTTTAAAATGTGAGAGGAAATGAATTTAGAATAATAGATATCAGTGGAAGAAAGAGGGGATAGTGAATGAATGGGGAAGATTCTTTAGTAGATTCATGTAAAAACAAATTGCCCAGGCCTTCGGGGATTTGATGAGACCCTAGGGAAGTGGGGGTGGGGGTTGGGAGTGGGGGGTGGGAGTTGGGGGTAAGGGAGGAGGGGGAAAGAATGAAGGAACAAGAGACATGAAGAATGAGAGCAAGTCTGGGGTTCTGGTCAAGCTCTGAAACTTTAATTTTGAAGGCAGGTTATAAAGACACAGCAAACCAGGAAGTTTAGGCAAGGGTTATTGCTTAGGGCTATCCCACTAAGACCATCCCACTGTCATATCCTTATTGTCCAAGACTGTCATAACCGGCTCCCAGGAAATGCCAGACGTTCTTTAAGTTCCTGGGACCTGAGGCCCTTTCTTTCTTTCTTTCTTTCTTTCTTTCTTTCTTTCTTTCTTTCTTTCTTTCTTTCTTTC
>JANHMN010000015.1:44541745-44574133 GCA_030674055.1 Rhabdomys pumilio | reverse complement strand
CTTCTCCTTCTCCTTCTCCTTCTCCTTCTCCTTCTCCTTCTCCTTCTTCTTCAAAAAACAAAACTAAAAAACCAAAACAAACAAACAAACAAGTAAATAAAAACCACTCAGACCAACTGTGGTGATTTAAATTAAAATGGTCCTATAAGTTCCTATATTTGAGTGGTTGGTCACCAGGGAGTGGAACAGCTTGAAAGAATTATAAGGATTAATAGTTGCAGCTCTCCTGGAAGAGGTGTGGCATTGTTGAAGGAAATGTGTCACTGAGGTTGGGCTTTCAGATTTCAAAAGCTATATGAGGCCCAGTGACTCTCCCTGTTACCTGTAAATCAGGACATAAAGCACTCAGCTCTAAGGCCAAGCTGGCCTGCCTTTGTGCTCTCTGCTGTGATGATAATGGACTAATGCTCTGAAACTGCAAGCAGGCCATCAATATATAGCAGGTAGGATAATATGTCTCTACTAGAGCCCAGCAATCCTACTACAGCTGGCCCTGAATATTCCAATTTGACTAAAACACTCGAAAAAGACCTTAAAACTAACTATATGAAGACGATAGAGGTTTTTAAGGAGAAAATGAATCAATCCCTTCAAAACTATTCCAAAGAGAAGGAGATTTGCTCCTCAAAAGAAAAATCCAGCAAGATGATAACTCTTAACATCTATGCCCCCACAAAGGGCACTCAAGTTTGCAAAAGAAATGCTACTAAACAGTTTAAATCACACATTGAGCCTCACATGCTGGTAGTGGGAAACTTCAATACTCAGGGTCATCCAGACAAAAACTAAACAGAGAAGTAATGGAACTAACAGATGTTGTAAACCAAATGGACCTAACAAATATTTACAGAACATTTCACCCACACAAAACAGAATATACCTTCTACTCTGCACCTCATGGAGCTCTCCCAAAGACTGACCACATACTGTAGAAATTAGAGAAGCAGAATAAACTCCATTTTGTTTTTAACTCTCCATTCTAAGTTAACTTGTCTTTAGAGAGGCATGGTCCCCACCCTTGCTTGAGGTCTGAGAAAATCATGAAATGTCCTTGACAGTCACAAAATAGACGTAGCAGCTGCAGCTAGCTGATAATTAACAGAGTGGGCTAAGAAAACATAAGTTGTTCCCAGGACAAGATGCTCCTTTTTGATGTATGCTTCCTCCTTGTGGTTTAACTAGGTGCTGTAAACCAATTAGCTTAAAGGGCAACATTCCTTTACCCTCTCATGTAAGGCCAAGGCTTGGAAACCCACGCTTGCAATTTTTTCCTTTATAAACCCCCTATCCCTAGATTGCAGCCCACTCTCTTATTCTGTTTTATTAGGAAGGTTTGTGGCCCAAACTTGAACTTGAATAAAGACTCTCATGTGCTTGCCTCAGAGTTGTGGTTCCTGGTGGTCTCTTTGGGGTTTTCAAGAACTGGGTATAGCAATACTTAGTTACAAATAAAGTCTCAAAAGATACAATGAAATTGAAATGACTTCCTGTATCTTATCAGACTACCACGAATGAAAGCTGGATTTCAACAACTGAAACAATAGAAAGCTTACAAACTCATGGGAACTGAACAACTCTCTACGGAATGAAAATGGAGTCAACACAGAGATAAAGAAATGAAAGACTTTCTAGAACTCAATAAAAATGAATTCACAGCATACCCAAACTTATGGGACACAATGAAGTGGTACTAAGAGGAAAATACATAGCACTGAGTGCGTAAGTGAAACATTGGAGAGATCTAATACCAGAAGCTTAACTGCATACCAGAAAGTTCCAGACCAAAAAAATTTATTCACACTCAAGAGGAGTAGACAGCAAGAAATAATCAAACTCACAGCTGAAATCAATAAAATAGAAACTAAGAGAATAATACAAAGAATCCATGAAACAATGGATTTGTTATTTGAGAAAATCAACATAATAAACAAACCCTTATCCAAACTAGCTATACTCCAGAAGGAAAAGATACAAATTGAACAAAATCAAACAAAAAGGAGCACATACCAACAGACAGCAAGAAAATCCATAATCTTAAAGACATATTATAAAAACTTGTATTTCACCAAATTGGAAAAATCTAAAAGAAGTGGATAATATTCGCAATAAGTGCCACTTTCCAAAGTTAAATCAAGTTTAAATAAACAATTTAAACAGACCTAGGGCCTCCCTCCCCCAGTGAATTAGAAGCATTCACTAGTGCTTTCCCAATATAAAAAGGCCAGGCCAAGACATTTTTTTAACACAGAATTTTACTACATTTCAAAGATTTAATGAAAACAGTACTCAAATTATTCCAAAAAATAGAAGTAGAAAGAACATTGCCCAGTTAATTTTATGAGGCCTCAGTTATTCAGATATTCAAATCACATAAAGACTCAACAAAGAAATAGAATTACGGATCAATTTCCCTTACAGACATAGATGCAAAAATACCCAATAATAAAATACTTGCAAACCCAATCCAAGAACACATCAAAAAATCATTCACCATGATCATATGGGTGTTATCCAAAAGATGTAGTGATGGTCCAATATTTAAAAAAATCAGTAAAATCAATAAATTTAATCCACTGTGTAAATGTGTAAATTTATTAGATGAAGAAAGTCCCTCGACAATATCTGGCACTACTTCATGAGAAAAGTCCTGGAGAAATTAGGGTTATAAGGGACATACCAAAAAAAAGAATAAAGGCAGTTTACAGCATGCCTATAGCCAATATCAACTTAAATGAAGAAGAACTCATAGTAATTTCATTAAAATCAGGAAAAAGATAAGGTTGGTCACTCTCTCAATATCTCTTCAACATAGTATTTGAAATTTAGCTAGAGCAATAAGACAACTGAAGGAGATCAAGAGGATACAAATTGGAAAGGAAGAAGTCAAAGTATTGCTATTCTCTGATGATATAATAGTATATAAAAGTGACCTGGAAAGTTCTATCAGAAAACTCCTACAGCTGATAAACACTCTCAGTGAAGTGGCTGAATAGAAGATTAACTCAAAAAAATTAGTAGCTCTTCTAGGTACACACAATAAATGGACTGAGAAAGAAATCAGAAACAATTTCACAAGTAAAATACCTCGGTGTGACTCTAACCAAGCTGGCAAAAGTCTCAAGTCTTTGAAGAAAGAAATTATAGATACCAGAAAATGCAGAAAATGGAAAGATCTCCCATCTCATGGGTTGGTAGGATTAACATAATAAAAATGGCCATCCTACTAAAAGCAATCTATCTACAAATGCAACACAATCTCATTAAAATTTCAACACAATTCTCAGATCTTTAAAGGACAATTTTCAGTTTCATATGGAAACACACACACACACACACACACACACACACACACACACACACACACACGGAGGGGGTTGGGGGGGATCCAAAATAGCTAATCTAGAATAGTAAAAGAACTGTTGGAGGTATCATCATCCTTCATTTCAAAATGTACTACAAAGCTATGGTATAGAAATCAATAAAATTGAATTGAAGACCCAGACATAAATCCACTCACCTGAGGGCACCTGATTATTGATAAAAAAGCTAGAAAAATATCTTGAAGCTCTCTGGAATCTACGAAGGTGATCTGAATGAAGACTCCTAGTTATAGGGGATACTGAGTCGCAACTCGCCATCTCTTGCAGACAGGCAAAGCTTCCAACAGAGGTACTGGGTTGTATTCAGTTGAGTTGTTGGCCAAGGGAATGCCATGGAAATCCCCAAACAACCCAGACTGATCCCAAGACAAAGGGTTGCTCTCCACAAACTGATAGTAGGGTCCTATTGCCTAGGACAACATCCATATAACATATTGAACATTAAGAGGTCATGTTGATGGTTGCACTGAGTCTTCGCTTTTATGTTGTATTCTTGTTGGTGTGGGAAGTACTCTGCAGGCTATAGAAAGAGAAATAAGATAGGAATCTACCCATAAAACCCTTGTCCAACCATTTGTCCTGCTTGTAAGATGTGCCAGAACAATGGTGCTGCAGAATTTGCGGGAATGGCCGACCCATGTCCAATTTAACGTAAGGTCTACATCAGGAGGGGGTGCCTACACCCAACACTGTTTGAATGGCTAGGAGTCAGAGACCAGATAGCCTAGAAACCTAGGGTAGAATCACACATGAGTGATCTAGACTAAATAAACAAACAAATAAATGATTCCTAATAACGTTCTGCTATACTCATAGATCATTGCCTTGTCCATTTGCCAACAGAGAGGATTCCTCTGGCAGCAGATGAGAGTAGGTGCAGAGACTCACAGCCAGACATTGTAAAGAGAGAGAGTCTAAATTAGAGGTCTCCATTGGGTCCTTCTCCTTGGAGATCAGGGAATCTCAAGAAACTGGAGATGAAAGAACTGTAGGAGTCAGAGGGCTGGAGGACACCAGGAGAGTATGGATGGCTGACTGAGTCATCTAAGCAGGAAGCATGTGAACTCACAGAGACTGACGTAGCAAGAACAAGGACTGAATGGGTCTGCATCATGTCCTCTGCATATGTCATGGCTATTAGCTTGGTGTTTTGTGGGATTTTTTTTTTCTGTAAGCTTGGGTAAATCTCTGACTCTTTTATCTGCTCTTGCAATTCTTTTCCTCTCATTGGGTTGCCTAGTCCAGCTTTGATGTAAGGGCCTTTTTCTTGTCTTGTTTTATTTAGTTTTGTCATGTTTGATTGTTTTCTCTTGGAGACCTGCTCTTTCCTTGTGGGAAATGAAGGAGGTGGGTAGAGGAATAGGGGAGATGAGGTCAGGATCTGAGAGGAGTGGAGGGAGTGGAATCTGTGGTTGGGATGCATTGTATGAAAGAAGAATCTATTTTTAATAATTAAGAAAAAAGCTTTGTTTAGTTTGCACATTAAAAATATTAGTATATTATAAGAGATTATTCTCTTTTCCTTCCCTTTCCATCATAAACAGGATGTTCTTAGCATGGTTTGTATCCAAGATAACTTCTTGGGAGGGTTTTTATTTGAGGAAGAGAAATCATATTGATGAATGCAGTGTAAATGTATATAGTACGTACCAAATTCCCAGAATGTTGACTTAATTGTTGCCTTAGACTTTGTGAAAGAACAACATATCTTACTCATGGCTAGATTTACAATTGGTGATTTAATTTTACCTCTTAAGTTCCAGACTCCGAATTTCCTCTCTTGACTTAATTCTGTACTTATATTTTGTACTCACAACATAGCTGTGCTTGCTATCTTTCTTCTGAATTGGGGATTTAGTTTTTAATTTTACTTTATTATCATTAGTTAGCTATGTGTATAAGTGTGTGTCTGTGGGCTTGTGTGCATGTGTGCAGATCCAACAGCAACTAAAGGAGAGTGGTCACATCCCCTGGAGCTGAAGTTGCAGGCAGTTGTGAGCTTCTCAGTGTGGGTAATGAAAATCAAGCTCAGGTACTCCACAAGAGCAGCATGTATTATTGACCACCCGGTTACCTCTCCAAGCCCCTGGTTTCTTTTTTAAAAATATTTTTGCAGTGTTAATAATAGGGTTGTCTAAAGATTCTCAAATTAACATACTGGTATCCGTTAGGTACAGCTTAGTTTTGTGGGAAGAATGTAGTCTTGGTATGGGATAAGAGTAAGAATGTAACTTCCTAAATGTATATAGTGATCTATTTTAAATATGTTAAAATTAGAATAACTCGAAACTGTAACCAAAATATACTGCATTGAAAGATCTACTTTTAATAAAATATGATAGAAAATTATGATAGCATCATCTTCTAAGTTGTGAAATGCGTGAATTTCCGTTGAGCTCTTTGTACACAGCAATGCTTACGTTTCAGCTCTCCTTTACAACATGTTCTTGGCTAAAAATTTTGTACTTTTCCCAATCTTATCTCTCAAATTCTTTCCCTCTCTCCTCCTATTTCTGCTACTTCATATTTTTATATTTACTTATCTAGATTGCCTTATGAGTCACCCTATTTTGTTGACTCCAGACTACACCCCATCCCACGTGTGTGGTCTACCCTCCACACTTTAGGAACGTGTTAAGCGTAACTCTGATTTTATTGTGTGATTCTTTGAAACTCCTTAAATGTTGGCCAATGTTAGTGAGATGGATAAAATACAGCTGTTCCTACTCATAGCAGAAATGAAAATTAACATTTTTTCCAGAAATATCAGACACCTTTGATGAGTATTTCTTGATAAGTAGTGCTACTTGTATATATTGATTCTGAACTATAAAAATCTATGCTCTAAGTTGGTTTCTTTAAGACTGTGTAGTATGTATCCCAAGCTAGCTTCAAGATTACTATGTTCCTGAAGATAACCATGAACTTCAGTTCTGTTTCTCCTTCGTAAGTGCTGAAATTAGAGGAGTGTATTGCCACACCTGGCTTTATGAGGTGCTGTGAGTTAAACCTTAGGACTCAGACGTGACAGGTGACTACTATACTGATTATGGTGAGCTACCCCACTGAAACTACCCCTCCATCTTCTGAATTTTAGCAATTGTTTAAGAGAAAACTTCTAAATATATCTTTGAACACTCATCAATGTATTTAGAGGAAAAAAATAATGAGTGTAGGAAACAATAAGGAAGATAAAACCACCTTTATTAGTACCAAGAGTACAGAACTCAAAATCCTGCATACAGAATCTAGGAAAGATATAGCCAGCATAAAGTAACAAAGACCTAGAGTTTTTCATTGTTGTGAAAAATAAATGAAGAAAATTCTTAAGCATTTTAGGAAGGATTATAGTTGGTGCTAGGAACATTGAGGATACTATAATTTGTTGCTTAAGACCACTGATGGAGCAAACTGGTAGTATCAGAATTGTAGTATGAGGATATGGTCAGATATAAGATATAGCGGACATGAGATGAACAGTAAGCTTCCTGCCATCTCATTAGTATTCGTGGCATATAAGTGCTACACAGGCTTCTGGGAGAAAGTCATCAATAACTTACTCCCCTGAAACTTCTGAGTGCCTTGATACTGAACTGTCAAGCAAAATATGCCCACTGATGCAATAATGGCATGAATGTTCTAGGGATAACCAACAACAATAACCCTTTTTCATCTGAGATACCCTCTATGAATGGAATATATGCTTAAGATGGTAAACTTGGAAAAAGGTTGCAGATAGGGAGATTACATGCACTATGGAGGAATCGATCTCTGATGTTTTAAAGAATAAACAGTTTAACTGCTTCCTAAACACTTATGTTTACACCCATCGACCACTGTTTTTTTGTTTTGGCATTCAGAACAATCAAATCAGAGATCAATAACTAGGCAAAGAACCAAAAATATGTAATTATTGAGTAATTATCCCTAAATGGGACACCTACATCAGGCCCTCCCAAGCCCAGGTAGTATCACAGACAAGTAGGAAAAAGACCATAAAATAAGGAGAATGAAGACATTCTCCTGAAATGCTCTCTTCTGCATAGTATAATAATTTCAACCAAGCTCATAGATTAGGTATGAATTCTGGAACAAGACCCCAGAGAAAAACAAGTATATGAAGAGATTCTCAATGGGGAGAAGGGCCTAGAAAGAATGGGAGAAATATGAAAAGTAATTGGGGTATAGGTAAATATGACTACAAGATTTACATACAAGAATAAAATTGTCAAAAACCAAAAATACTTTTGCTAAAACTACCTAATTCCTTGCTGATATACTCTAATATGTGTGTGTATGTGTGTATGTATATATGTATATATATTTTTCTTCATTTTCAAATTTCTATTAATAAATAAGGGTTAATTTATCAGAAATTAAAACAATCAAACAACAAATCTTTGGTGGAATACAGAAAGTGCCTGTGATAATCCCCTGCTTCCATCTCCCTCCAGTTGTGGAACTATAGATATGCACAGAACCATGCTTGTTTCCTACATGGGCTCTGGGACTCAAACTCTGCCCTGTATGCTTACACAGCAAAAGCTTTTAGCTGCTGAGCCAGCCCTTAAGCCTCTAGATTCTTTTATTTTTATAATTGTTGATGCATGTTCATTTCCAAAAAGTATTTAATTATATCTTAGACATGCCACACTTACATTCCATCTGCTGCCAAGAATGTGGAGATCATGTTTCTTGTGTTTGATTTACTTCACACATGTGACTCATTACATTCATAAGAATTTACTGAATGTGTTTTCTCAATAAGATGACATTTTTATTTCATAAAAATAAATATTATTAGAATTACTAATTGCATTATTTATTGAGTTGGACACACAGGACATTATTATGCATCATGCAAAGATGCTACTTTTACTCATAAGAGAGACATTAACTTTTGTTGTCATTGGTTTTTGAGACACAGTTTCTCTGTGTAGCCATGGCTGTCCTGGAACTCACTCTGTAGACCAGGTTGGCCTTGAAATCAGAAACCTGCCTGCCTCTGAGGCATTAACTTTTAAAAGTGAATCATTAAAGATTTGATTTTATGATAAACTTTGTTGTTAAAAAAATTTCAAATCCATTAAAATGATTTTTCCATGGTTTATGGAGATATTTCAGTTGTCCTCTTTCTTTGATAAAATGTAAGGGTCTAAATCTTTAATTTGTTAGCCAATTTTCCATTGCAGTGACAAAGTCACAGAGTAAGTCTTCTTAAAAGGTACAAAGATTTGGTTTGTATAATGGTCTTAGATTTCAGTATGTGATTGCATGGTCCTGTTCCCTTGGGCCTAAGGCAAAGAAGGAAGCTATGGTGGCTGTCAGGTGGTACAGTTTCTAGTGGCCAGAAACCAGAAAGCACAAAAGAGGAAGTGGCCAGGATAAAGCTGTCATGGGAATCTTACTGACCTACTTCCACCAACTAGGGTTCCTCATTCTTAATATCGCAAACTGTCTCTGCCTAATGTCACTAGCTAGGGACTGTGTCTTTGTTATGTAAGTTTTTGGAGGACATTGCATATTCAAAGAGCAATATTCACAAAGAGATGAGTGCTGTTGGGTTGGGGAAACAACCCAGTGAGTAAGAGTGTTTGCTACACAGGCATCCTCATGTGTTTCCATCCGTAGTATCATGTACAAAGCTAGGTAGACTTATACATGCATATAAATCCAGCTTCATGGGAGACAGAAGAAGACAGAGGGATTGTTGAGGCTTACTGTCCACCAGTCTAACTTTAGGTTCAGAGAGAAACACTGTTTTAAGGAACAAGAGAGTGTTGTGCCAGAAAGTGTTCTTGAACCTGAAAAGAGCACCAAGGAGCTATTTCAATGCAATCACATTAGGGTCTCTTAATTTTAAGTTTGAGCTTGGGCCACCTGCTAGTCCTGACATAGCAGGATTTGAAGGCAGAGCCCTGAGCTCAGTTTTAGGTAAGTATTTATAGAGGCAAGGACGGTGTATCTAGCCTGGCATACATCTGATTGAGGGGGCCATTATGGCCTTTAACATAATTGGCTGGTGCTGGTAGCCAAACCATAATTTTGACTTCTGCTTTTCTCTTGATTGGTAGTTGTTAAGAAGTACTAAGTATCTGAGGCAGGCTTGTAATCTAAAGGTATAGATTTGTTGGGGGAATAACCTAGTAACTGGTGCTAAGTACAGGCCTGTTAACGGAGTTCAGTCTTAGGTCAGGTTCTTTAAGATAGAATCTGAGCCCAAAAGAATCTAGTCTCTCAAAAGGATTGAGGAGAGAACAGAGAAAGGGCAAAAAGAGAGAAAAGCAGGGAGAAGAAAAACATAATAGATGACCCCTCCCCCCCTTTTTTTTACCTAAGTAAGCACGCTGAAGCACATACACCAAGCAGATAAACCATATAGCCACACTTCCACATATATATCCACATATATCCACCTACACACACAAAAGGAAGATAAATGTTTTCAAAGTACTTCTCCATTTGTGGTGTTTTTCCAGATGACTATGATGAGCCAGATTAACGTGTACTTAGTTGCGTTCTTATCTAGAATTGCCTAGAAGCCACTGGAATATCACAAAAGCTTTTCTCTAGGCAGGCAACATTTTGCTCATAACTCTCAGCTCAAATCTAAATCCAGAGGTCTTGGCAGGAGAGAGGAAGGCAGAGAGGAGAAAAGTTTTATGAGAAATCAAATATAGCTCTATTAAGATGGAACCTTAGATTTTGGTCAAACTCTGTTTCATAAAAGCATGCTTTTCTAGTTTTGTGGGCAGTGTAATATATGACTCATTGTAATGACTGTATGCTAAAGCCTGCACGGCAATGATAAGTTGTGTTTCCAGTTTTCGGAATCTCTCTGGTTTGATAGTTGGCCAATATTTTCTAGGACAGAAGACAGGAAGAAACAAAATTCCTTCAGAAACATTATTTATTTTAAAATATGTAATCCATGGAGACAAAAAATTGGATTTACTATTCAAAATACTTGAGAAATGTAACTGTCAACTACTTTTAATGTTTTTTTCCTTGTTATGTGAAGTTTGTCATTAGGAATATCAATTAATATTGTATGTACTGTCTGTTTTTCTGTTGAGCCTGACATCTATGTATGTATTTAACAAAAATTATACATCTCACCAGAATAAATGATTCTAAATAAATATTTGCCTATCGGTCTTTGCAGAATTGGAATATATATAAGGTAAACCTAGTTTCATGATTGATTTGTAGGTAGTGTAGTATTCTCATATTTCTAGATGCAACGAGATAAAAGATTTATTTAAGCATGTCATACTCTGAGTCAGACTCATGTGTTACCAATGGCCCTGTAAATGGTGGCTAAAGAAATGTCTAGATATGTACCTTTTTGACAACTCCATACAAAAATTAGCTTCACAGTATTTCAAAAGAGATTGCTTGAAAAACACTTCATATTTATTGTATCTTTGACTGTTTTTTTTTTGCTGTTGTTGTTGAAATCGAATAAAACACCTAAACTTCAAAATTAGGACATCCTTTAGTAAGAGCTTTTGAAGGCATTCTTTTAATTATAAAATATTGCTTATGTATCATTTTCCTATACACAAATCCTTCCAGAATAACAAAATATACTTGAGAGATTTTTCAAAGATTTCAAGGATAGACTCCAATATCATGTTCATATGAATAACTCACCCTAGGAAGTATGTCTAGTAACTGATGATTTTAAATAGCTTTCTCCTGAGAACTGTGAAAAATCCTCAAATAAAATGTATTCAGTCATTAATTATACTAGATATCCTGTATAAGATCATACTACATAAGATTTTGGAAAATGTTTAATCTTTTTGATCTGGTTAACCAATATAGAAATGTGAGTCTGTGTCAATTACAACCTTAGACAAGTTCACTGTCTATTTTGAAACATAATCTATAAGTGAATGAGGAAAGTATCAGATCTCTGAAGGTTTTGAGAACAAAAATTAGTAAGTTCCGTTTCCCTAGTAACTTCTTTAAAATACGTATGTGCTTAGCTCATGATTATTATTCCTCTGTATTAAGGTAATAAATTAAGGATCACAATATTTGTTAATAGTAGATAGATCAGTAAAACCAAGTATTTGATCAGATACAAACTTACTCAAATGTGTTTGAACGTGTTTTATATTATTGTAAATCTTTTGACAATATTAGAACATCTTAATGTATCAGAAGTGGACACAATATTTAAAGATATCTTTAAAAATTTTTTTATTAGTAGCTTTTTTTTAAATGTTAATCAAAGGCTTTATAAGTTTGGTAATGCTCAATAACAAGATGCCCATACAGTCAGAAGTGTAACCCAACACTCAACCTAGATATACCAACTATCTTTGACTGGCAGAGACACGCGAGCATATGCCTCCATGTTCCCTCCTCTCTCTCTCTCTCTCTCTCTCTCTCTCTCTCTCTCTCTCTCTCTCTCTCTCTCCCTCTCTCTCTCTCTTTCTCTCTCCATATATATATATATATTCCTTGTCTCCTAGTTCCTCCTCTCCTTCTCCTCCTCCTCTCTTTACTCTTCCTCTCCTTACTCCTCCCACCTTAGCTCCTCCTACACCCTTCCTGTTAAAAGAAAACTTTTCTCTCAAAATACAATTAGAGCATAACTATACCAATTTGTATCAGTAGGGTACAAGATAGACCTAATACCTAGTCCATCATTTTGTTGACTAACCAGAACCTCTGTCACCTCTACTAACTAAAAGACTTAGTTCTGAACCTGGCTTTTTTCTTGGCTTTGGAATGAATGTCAGCTGAAAACCATCCTCTCAAATGTTTTCTCTCAAAGTAAATAGCCAGGATTGACTATGAGACTATAAGTCTTCAACCTCGTCAGAAATCCAGTTTGACTGAATTAACTGAAATTATGGGAAGCACAAAGCATAGCTTCTAAAACTTAGCCAATTTATCGAGACCACTGAACATCTGGATAATACCTGTACTATAATACGTTGGAGAATCTGATCTTCAGCCTTCTGGCCTAGGATCATCTGACAGACCTAATGATATAGAATTATTAAGGGCTGGTTACTCTGTCTTGGCAGATATAATCAGTCGACTATTCCTCAAGTGTGTCCTTTTCTGGACAGTAATTTGTCTGAAGATGAAAAGACGCAATTCTTGCCTAGTGGCTGTCACACCACAACTGGAGTAACTCCAAAGATGCTCAATTTCTTCTTAGAATCCAAGACAGGAAGCTGTCAGGAGCAGACAGGTCTCTAATCAAAATGAACACTAATACAGAAATGTTTGTAACATCAATTCTGTGGACTTCTGATGTTTTGAAAACCAACTATTCATGTAAGGCAATCTGGACTGTTGTCTGTTAACTGCTTTCAGCTATTTCTAAATAAAATATAGAAAACACCATAACAATGAACTCAGAGCCATGAATTTGCTATAGGCCTTTAACTCATAGGCTAACCATCTCAAATCAGTTAAAAAACTTAAAGGACTGGGTCTAAGCCTTCTATTCCTTTTTGTTTGTTTGTTTTTTGTTTTTTGTTTTTTTGTTTTTCGAGACAGGGTTTCTCTGTGTAGTCCTGGCTGTCCTGGAACTCACTCTGTAGACCGGGCTGGCCTCGAACTCAGAGATCCCCCTGCCTCTGCCTCCCAAGTGCTGGGATTAAAGGCGTGCGCCACCACCGCCCGGCAAGCCTTCTATTCCTAAATGTGTTATATAGGCACAATGCCTATGAGAGTAACAATATTAATCTCACCTTTATATCAATAAGAAACTCGTACCAATGAAAACCTTAAGTTTAAAATCAAGGTAAATTTTGTACCATTTAAGAAATTATAACTTCATCTTAATAACAATTATACAGATTTCTACCAATAGGTTATGGCTATACAATAAATCTTAGCTATTCCTCCCTGTTCCAACAAAACCACTACTTTTCCCTGGAAAGACAGCCCAATATTAATTATCTCAGTCTCCAAGCCCAGGGAATAGGGACACGGACTCTTCATTCACTTCTTCAAGCTGATTATGGGCATTGAGATATTAGAAGAGAGGCAGGGGGTGGGGTGGGGAAAGTAAATTGATGGGCCTCTGATGCTGTATCTTCACTGCATTCAGCTGGAATTCCAGAACATCAGAGGTTCGAACATGTCTGCTCAGCTTGCTTGATGAGTAGATACACCAAGGCTGTGTATTCTGCAATATCCAATGCTCAAAACAAATTTTAGTATCAAGATAATTTTTTGTTTGAATTCTGGAATCTAGTCCTCTGGTGGCCTGCCTCTGTCATGTCTAATTCATATAATTCTGGGAGTTTCTATGAGAGTGTGCCCCCATCATCCTCCCATTCCAGCCTCCCTGCTCTCGAATTTCCCAGCACTAGGGAATCCAATCTTTCAGACACCAAGGCCGTCCACTTACACTGATGCCTGGCAAGGCCACCCTCAACTACCTATACAGGTGGAGCCATGAGTCCCTCTCTTTGTGTTCTCGGGCTGGAGAATTTAGAATGGTTACTCCAGCTTGTTTCTTAGGACCATTTGCTTGAAAAACTGTTTTCCAGCCTTTTATTCTAAGGTGGAGTCTGTCTTTGTCACTAAGATGGATTTCCTGTATGCAGTAAAATGCTGTGTCCTGTTTAAGTATCCAATCCGTTAGCCCGTGGAGAATTGAGTCCATTGATGTTAAGAGATGTTAGGGAACAGTGATTGTTGCTTCCTGTTGTTTTTGTTATTAGAGGTGGAGTTATCTTTGTGTGGCTATCTTCTTTTGTATTTGTTGGAAGAGGAGTACTTTTTTGCTCTTTCTAGGGTATAATTTTCCTCCTTGTATTGGAGCTCTCCTGCTATTATCCTTTGTAGTGCTGGGTTTGTGGAAAGATATTGTGTAAATCTGGTTTTGTCATGGAATATTTTGGTTTCTCCATCTATGTTAATTGAGAGTTTTGCTGGGTATAGTAGCCTGGGTTGGCATTTGTGTTCTCTTAGGGTCTGTAGGACATCTGCCCAGGATCTTCTGGCTTTTTTAGTATCTGGTGAAAAATCTGTTGTAATTCTTCTAGGTCTGCCTTTATATGTTACTTGACCTTTTTCCCTTACTGCATTTAATATTTTTTCTTTGTTTTGTGCACTTGGTGTTTTGATTATTATGTGATAGGAGGTATTTCTTTTCTGGTCTAGTCTATTTGGTGTTCCATAGGCTTCTTGTATGTTTATGGGCATCTTGTTCTTTAGGTTAGGGAAGTTTTCTTCTATAATTTTCTTAAAGATATTTATTGGATCTTTAAGTTGAGAATCTTCACTCTCATCTGCACCTATTATCCTTAGGTTTGGTCTTCTCATTGTGTCCTGGATTTCCTGGATTTTTGTGTTAAGAACTTTTTTTCATCTTGCATTTTCTTTGACAGTTGTGTCAATATTTTCAATGGTATCTTATGCATCTGAGATTCTCTCTTCTATCTCTTGTATTCTGTTGGTGATGCTTGTATTTATGACTCCTGATTTTTTTCTAGGTTTTCTATCTCCGGAGTAGTCTCCCTTTGAGATTTCCTTATTATTTTTACTTCCATTTTTTATGACCTGGATGGTTTTATCCAATTCCTTTACCTGTTTGGTTGTGTTCCTTTGTAATTCTTTAAGGGATTTTTTTTGTGCTTCCTCTTTAAGGGCTTCTACCTGTTTACCTGTGTTTTCCTCACATTCTTTGAGAGTGTTATTTTTGTCCTTCTTAATGCCCTCTATTATCATCATTAGAAATGATTTTAAAACTGAATCTTGCTTTCCTGGTGATATGGGGAATTCAAAGCTTTCTAGTGTGGGAGAACTAGGTTCTAATGATGCCAAGTACCCTGGGTTGCTGATGCTTATGTTCTTGTGCTTGCCTTTTGCCATCTGGATCTCCTTAGTGCTACCTGCACTCACTGTCTCCGACTGGAGCCTGTCTTTCCTATTATCTTGATTGTTTCAGAACTGTGTGGGGTGGGTATTACTACTGGGATTAGAGCTGGGGTCCAAGATCTGCTTAGTGCTTGGGCAGAGACAGGAAGAAACCAGTGCTCTGTGCCAGGAGTTAATTCCTGGGTCCCAGTGGGTCCCAGTTACTCTGTTTGGGGCTGGTTTTGCTGTCTCTTTGTCTCTTTACCAAAGATACTGTCTGGGTTAGAGCTCCTGGGATGCCTGCTTCCTCTGGGTTTTGTGAGATTGGGTGCAGAGCTGCAGCCCAGGATCTCTAAAGATATCTTTATATTAGTGAATACACACACACACACACACACACACACACACACACACACACACATTAATTTGGCTTAAAATAAAATATTGACTTACTCAATTATAGTTTGTTTCTTTCTTAAGTGGAGTTTAAGTGTCTGTGGGAAAGTTTTATACATTTTTGTCTCAAGTTGTCTAACTTCAGAGATTTATATTTTTAAATGGGGAAGATGATTAGGAATTTTATTCCCAATGTAGTAGGGTAAGAATTTGTGAAGATTTTTGGATTGATTTTAAAGTTAGAGAAATTGTAAGTTTGGTGCTGCAATTAGTGCAACTGCTCTCACCAATATTTGATGACATTTTTTGCTTTACTACCTCATGTACGTGCCTCATTAATATATTTTTACTTTTTGAAAGTAGTTCAATGATTTAAATGACTTTAAATGATTAGTGTGCATTTCCTCAGAGCAAAGATATTGTCTTGAATAACCCACGAAATGACTAAGATAAAAGCAACATACCATTTTTGCGTTGTGTCCTCCAGGGCCCATTTTAAAATTTGGTCAGTTATTCAAATAATGGCATGCATAGTTGCAGTTGTATTTTTTTTCCTGGTCTAAAAGTAAATTCAGTAGTAAGAATTGACTGGAGCTATCATGGCCCTTGAGCTTCTTTTACTCTGGAACCACTCTACTCATCGATGGGGAAGTTGTGAGGAATATCAAAATTTTTCTAGAATGTTCTTCAATTTTTTTATTAAATTAATGTCAGGTAATTAAGATTGGAAGCAGATATGAGATTGTATTTGCAGCACAGCAAAGCAAGAGGTACACATGCAGGTGCCTTTTCTGATTACTAATTATAACTGTTGTCATTTCCCTATGATGCTCCTCTTAATTTTCTTTATAACATTTTATTTTCTCATTAGTTGTTAATAATCTCTCAATGAAGAGGTATGCTGAAGTCATGTAAATGCTTTTCTTCTTAGATTGTTCTCATATATAATTCTCATTTAAGTATATATTATTTATCTTTGCTCACATCAGTTTTTATCATAACCAAGATGGTGATTTTCCTTGTTTTAATTTTTATTTGTTTATTTAATCTTTTTCTAAATTGAAAACAGACTTTTTCTCACATAATATTTCCTGATTATGTTTTTTTCTTCCTTTACTTTGCCCAGTTCCTCCTCACCTTCTTTCCCATTCAGATCTACTTCCTTTGTGTCTCTCATTAGATTAAAACAAGCTTCCAAGAGATAATAATAAAATAAAAGAAAATAAACAAAATTTATCAGGTTAGAGTTGGAGAAGACAAACAGAAGAAAAAGAAAGCCAGAGAAGAACCAAGGATCAGAGACCCACTTGTTTGCACACTCAGGCGTCCTATAATAACACTAAACTGGAAGCTACAGTATATGCAGAGAACCTGGTGCAGACTTATGCAGGCCCCATCCTGCTGCTTCAGTCTCTGTGAATTCATATGAGCTTTGATAATGATCATTTAGATGGCCTGGTTTTCTTGTTCTCCTCTATTTCTCTTATACTGTTTTTGCCTTCTCCTCCACAGCCATCCCTGGGTCATTCTATTTACATTTATCCGTTGACATTCTACTAAAATTAATAACATATTTTCCTAATTTACTAGTGTTTTATTTATTCACATGAACATGGATTAATGGGGTCTTGTTGTAATCATTGGCTAATAAGCTGTTACTGTCACGTCATTGTTACTAGGACTCTGAGGTTTTTTTCCTGGAGTGATTTTAAATCCATTCTTCTTTATTCTCTCTTCTGCATTAAACAATGACAACAACAACAACAACAACAACAACAACAACAGCAACTAACTTACTTGTTCAGTATAAATGATCATGAAGTGACTTAAAACTTAGAGATGTGGAATTAATGCTTATTTTCTACTTTCAGGTAACTTAAAATGGTAATGATTTCTGTTTTGTAGCTGTAACAAAAAGGAGACTTATGTTTTTTTCTTCTTTTCCTCCTTTGATGCAGATTTGAAAAGATTTGGTGTTAGGCAGCTGTTCATACCAGAACTGCTCAAGTCTGTTGGAAGCCAAGACTTAGTCAGTTTCACATTTAATTTAATTTTTTTTTTTTTTTGGTCAAATGCTTGGGAAACTATTTTTTAGTATAATAGGAAAATTTAAATGTGCTGATTTTAAGGAAAGCTAATATACTGTACTTTGAAATGATTAGATTTTTAGAAATATTCCAGTAATATGAGGGAGACTAGGGAAAAAAAATAAAACCAGAGATAATGTCAAATAACAGGGTAGATTTGTTAATAATAACCAACATATTGCATACACGAATCCTATGGGAGTATAATTTGTGAGGTTTTAGAGGCAATATGCAAAGGGAAAAAAAAGTCAGATGTCACTGATATCAGTTTTCCAGTATCGAGAAGCATGCAAACCAGCATAACTATGGAGATATAACCGCAAGAAACGATGAGAAATATTGGTGAGGGCATTGCATTTACCATAGAACATCGGATAGCATTTATTTGTGTGTCAGGAGTTTAGAGCAAGCCAAACTGCATTTCATGGACTAATCTGTGTCTGAGAGATTATCACTGAAGCGAATTTTGGCAGTTCATGTGGGCTGGCTATAAGGGTCAGTGCATTAGTAAAGAAAATTGCATCCAGCTGACCCACAGGGAGGTGTTCAGCAGGAGCAGTTATACAAGATGTTTATCTGTACCAACTGCATTATGAGATTGGGAGGAGGCAGGGAACTGAGAACTGTGTCAAAGGCGACTGCACTCTGCTTCTGGTATGAGAAAGTCTAATTTATCATCAGAATGGATGTCAAGGCAACATACAATGATAGCAACCCACTCCAAAACTCTTTAGGGGTCAGCTTATAAGAACAGTATTCTTGTTAATGATTCATCAAAAGGGTTTATTACTCACCCACGCATTTATTTTGACTTTTTCTACTTGTTTGCAAATCCAGCTGTGAAATAAGTATAGGAAACCTATTATTCTGACTAGATCGTAGGATGGGGTAAGAATTATACACAGACAGTGAGATGAAATTATTTGCAACAGGGATATTGATGGAGAGAAGTTATACAGAAAGAAAAGCATGAGGAAATATTTAAGCATATAACACATATTGAACCTGTTTAGGCTTGGTGTTCTGATGAGTCTCGTCAAATGATACTAGTGATGATTGCTCTCCATAGGCCAGGAAAAATGGGAACTGACAAAGTAATATCTGACCCTAAAAGCCTGTATCATTAGTAATACCTATCATAAATGCCAGATGTTATATTCGAGGGTACAAGAACGACATTATGGATGATTAGTTCTACATTCAACTTTTGTCTTTAGCATTAATAATTCACTTTCTTTTCTCCCTCTCCTCTTTCTCTACCTACTCTTTTCTTTTTCTTCTCCTCTTCCTACTTCCCTCCAACTCTGCATATTTTGGAGACAAGATCACACTGTGGACCCTTAAATTCTTTCCTATTTTATAATAAGACTTGGCTGACCTCGAATTTGTAGTGACTCTCCAAGTTCTGGGGTTACAAGTGTGAGCCACCAAACTTTGCTAGTGATTCTTTTTTTTTTTGTCGCTGGGTGTGAAAGGGTTGTAGTAAAGATTATGGAAATGGGCCAGAGACGTTTGGAACTTCATCAATTTAAATGATTCAGAAGATATTCTGTAATGGCATTAAACATTTTTTTTTTTTTTAAGTTCTCATCTATCAAAGCTATTGTCTTCCCTATGTTCAGCCAATACATGACTGGCATGTTTACTGTTTCTAAGGGTTTCTATGGGCCAAGAATTGAAAAATACCCTAAAGTCACTGCAACTGTGGTCCACTGGAAAGAAGGCTACATCTTGAGCTGGTAGTACAACCAGGCAACATATGGTTATGGTACTGGTGGTGTAATCATCAAAGATGTGAGAACCAGAGAATCATGAAGGATTAAGACAAGGTTTCAGAAAACTTATAAGGTCAGGAAACATGTAGAAGGCTTGGATTCGGTGAAAAGAGGCTCAGAAAGAAACTAAACTGTGAAAGTGAAGCTTAATATCTTTAAGACATTGGAGGTAACAACCTTATGGAATGTCTACTAAGAATATATGAATGCAATGTATGAATAAGATCTGGCCAACAGAGACCCTATGTGTGATGCAGGCAGCAGAGCTGGAAGGATGGGACTTCCTAAGTCTTTAGGAGCCCAAATATTATAAATATACACATTATGGAACCACTTGATTTGATATTTGCCCACTTAGAATTTGTTTGTGTTTTGATTTGTTCTTTTCTTGTGTCACCATTCTTCATATTAAGAATGGGAATGTTTTTATGTGATATTGAATATTTTAAGTATGCAACCTATTTTTGGATTTTATAGGACTCACACTTAAGCATTTGTCTCACATAGGAAACCTTGAACTTCAGGCTTTTGAACAGGGATGAGACCATTAAAAACTGGAAATATTTAGAGATAAGATAAATATAGTTTGTGTTGTGTGATAAAAATAAGATCTATAGACCAGGGAATGGGTGTTATGTTTTTATGCTATATGTTGTGTGTTAGGTTGAGAAAAAGTGGAGTTGTTATGGTTACCCTTTGTTACCATGGATTTATATGTGCCTGGATTTATATGATACTTTGGGAGTATCTGGAAAGGTCTTTCTGGAAAGGCTTGACTGAGGAAGGTATGCTCATCCTGAGTGTGAGAAACACTATCCACGGGGTGTTGTCCTAACTGAATAAAAATAAGAAAGTATTCACTTTCCTCTGCTGTGTGATTGCAGTTACAATGTGACCTTTCCTACTATGTTCCTTCTGCCTTTCCTATCATGATAGACTGTATTCCGTCCCACCATAAGACAAACCATCCTTTTCCACCTTAAGTTGCTTCTACTCATGTAATTCAAGAGAACAATAAGATAAGCAATTAGTACAACATGATGTATAGTTGGAAATGTCACAGAGCCAGACTTTGTAGGTGCTGATAAAGGCTTTAATTTATATTTCTCCTGAGATAGGAAGCTATTATAGTTTGAATGAAAATGATCCTCGTAGGCCCATAGGGAGTGGCACTATTAGGAGGTGTGGCCTTACTGGAGGAAGTGTGTCACAGGGGTTGGGCTTTGAAGTTTCAGAAGCTCAAGCCAGGACCAATGTTACTCTCTCTTCCTGCTGATTCAGATGTAGAACTTCAGTCTACATCTCAATCATCATGTCTGCTGGTGTGCCTTCATACTTCCTGACATGATAATAATGGACTAAACTTCTGTAATAGTAAGACAGCCCAAATTAAATGGTTTCTTTGATAACAATTACTGTGGTCATGGTGTTGATTCACAACAATAAAACCACAATGAAGATAGAAAGGTATAGGATGATTTTATGTAAAGGATATGGTCTAATCTTGCATTTACTAGGATTATTTTGTCAGGTCATATGAGACAAATATGTATTTATATTAGAGAAGGAGGTGTGGTAAGGAGAAACACATTCAGGATATTGAAACCATTAGAAAATTGTATAGTATCACAGTGAAGACATTAGTACCAGTGGTGAATAATATGGTGATGAGAAGTAGCAGATTATGGATATTTATTGAATGAAAGGAGATAAATCAAAAATGCTTTTAAGAGTTCTGACTCAGAAACTGAAAAAAGAAAAAAAATGTGTTTATTGAGTAGAGGACAACTACCTAATGGGCCAGTTTGAAAAAAATTATAAGACTCTCAGTTTAGGAGTCTATAATTTAAAATGCCTGCTGTATATTTTAAAGGAAATGTCAAGCAGGGCATGATAGATATAACTGTGAGTTTCTGGTTTTGCTTGTAAACATGTAGGTAATGTTTAGAGATAACTGAATGGACAGGCTCACTTACAATGTGAGCTTAGATAGATTGAGAAACAGCCTCTCTCTCTCTCTCTCTCTCTCTCTCTCTCTCTCTCTCTCTCTCTCTCTGTGTGTGTGTGTGTGTGTGTGTGTGAGAGAGAGAGAGAGAGAGAGAGAAAGAGAGAGAGTGTGTGTATGCCCCTCCCCCTTACTGTTGATTTGAGAAGATAAGAGTAAACTACTATGGTAGCATGGTACCAGAGCAGTCAAGAGAAGACACTTGGATTGTGCCAATAGCCAAACCCAGGAAACTACCTGCTGTTCTAAGAGAACCTCAGAGAATTACCTGCTGTTCTAGAAAGACTTGTAAGTACAAGGTTAAGAAAGGACGTTTATGGGAGTCAGGTCCCAGGAACTTAAAGAACGTCTGGCATTTCCTGGGAGCTGGTTAAGAAAATGGGATGGTCTAGGGCAATAAGGATATGACAGTGGACTGGCCTTAGTCAATGAGGATTCAGTGGTAGGATAGCCCTAAGCAATGACCCTTGCCCAAACTTCCCGTTTTGCTGCGTCCTTATAATCTGGCCCCCAAATTAAAGTTTCAGAGCTTGATCAGAACCTCAGACTAGCTCTCATTCTTTGTGTTTCTTGTTTCTTCGTTCTTTTGCCCCCTTCCCTAGGGTCTCATCGAATCCCCAAGGGCCGGGGCAGGATTGAGTAGTTACAGATGAGTATAAACAAGTTGAACTTCACCAGGAGCACTGGCCTTTTCTTGAAAGGTGATCACTTCCCATGATGTTCAAAGAAAGGACTCACATCATTATAAATGATCCCATTTTCAGGAACAGCTTGAGTGGGCTGGGGTTAAGCATACATGTAGTTTCTTTAGTTTCTACCATCCTTTTCCACTACAGTTTTCTCATGCTTATTTAGTCCTGACTAATGCATTGTTGCAGTAGGTACAATAAGGAATATGATTTATGGAACTGATTTGCTTTAATCTTAGCTCTTATGCTATTATATATGCTGTGTAATTTTGCTCAATTTTCCAATGTGTAAAGTAGGAAAGAAAATAGATTTTATTTACTATGATCCTCTGACTATTAAATATGGTAGTAGAAATTTCATAGTTTGAATAGTACCTTGAATAGATAGCATTTTCTGAGTGCTAACCTCAACTATTGATATGCAACTTTGAAAGACTGATCGTTCAACAGATAATACAAATTAACAAATATTTAATAGACTAAATCTCCAGGTACTTTAGCCCTGAAGCTATCCAACCTAATAAATCATTTTTAATCATTATAAAGTCCCTAGGTTTCTAAATGAATTGACATGAGCCAAATTTTACATTTTAAAAATGTGTGTTTGTGTGAATGTGTGTGTGTGTGATGACTCAGGATTTCATTATAGAGTCCAGACTGTGTTGAAACTTGATATGTTTGCCTTATTTATGAACCCTCTTTTTAATGCCTTAATGAGTTAATGTTTTTTTGTTTAAATATTTCAAAATGCAATACATTTATGATTTTTCCCTTATGGAAGTAGTATAAATTTACTGTGGGCTTATGTGCTAAAAGTAAAAATGAAATTAAAGCTTTTCACCATAAGGTCACATTAGCATTCGGTGAATATTTCCTTATGTATTTTCCCCTTCTATGGCTCCATTTCTCCCCAGGCAACCCAAGAAGTCCAGGCTCTATAATTCTCATCCTTAGTTCTTCCTTTTCTGACTAAGAGTAAGGAAATCTTGCATGTACTTTTTTTCCATCAACATTTTGGGAGTTTGGAGTTTATCCCCATGCCTCAACAGTTTCTGAATTTGCCCTGCTTAGCAGAAGAAAGTAGTTGACTTGCGTTTGAGACAAGCAGGTTGTAAGCTAATGTGTCCTCTGCTCCCTCCTTCATGATCCCTGTATCCATATCTTGTCTGTTACTACTGTTGCTATGTTACAATATTGCATCAAAATCAATTATCAAGTGTTCTTACCTGCTGAGCAGTCTCTTCAGTCCCCACTTGCATGAGATTTTATGCCAGATCACTGCTTTTTAAATTTTTTACTGTTAAATTATAGATTTCTGTGAACTAAAATTTTGGGCCTTGAGGTTTTTTTTTTCTTTTACCGATTATTGTGATGTTAAGTGCTGTTCTCCAAGAGGTAGAGTCTGCAGTAAGACACTGAGGGACCCTGCCCTCAATTAATTCTGATTGGTAAATAAAGATGCCAGCAGCCAATAGCTGAGGAGAAGAGACATGGGGGACTAGGTTTCCCGGGCTAGAGAACACAGGAAGGAGAGAGAGAACAGAAGTCTTTAATGGGATAGTAAGAAGATGCAGGAGAGAAGCACAGAGATCCACCATGGCCTCGGGGTTAAGAGAACATGGCCCAGAGGGCTGCCCAATTGGGTTAAGAGCAGTCAATAAGGAACACAGAAAATAGTAAGTGATAACTTGGGGTTATCGATGGTAAAGTAGATTCTAACAGCATGAAGGATAGGCTAGTTGTCCAGCTATTGTGCTGCTTACAGCACATTAACATACAAAGGCTGTGTATCTTTCATCCAGGGAACATAAATGGTACAAGATGGGAAGAAACCTTGTGCCAGGATTTTTATCAAATATTATTTTGTAAATTTGAGCATTTAATTTGGTTAAAATAAGAACTTAAAAAAACTTTTCCCATTAAAATTAATAGAAGAAATTGCATATGTAATAGCATTTGCTTAGCAACAAAATTTTAAAATGAACATTGCATTCTGTTTGATTTCTATTGTTATAAACACCATGTCGAAAGCAACTGGGGACAGGGGGGTTCGATTTCATCTTATGCACTAGTTCTGAGTTGAAGGAGGTCAGGGAAGAAACTCAAGGCAGGAATGTGGAGGCAGGAACTTTCTTTAATTTCATGTGCTTAGCTTCTATTGTTTGTATAGCTCTCAATAGTCTTACCTTCCAAGATCCCAAAGAAGAGCTCAGGAAGTTTTGAGAGCTTGTGTCTTTTCCATCCTCAAGTTCCAAACACTTCCACAATACTCCCTAAACCAACATGGTCAGGTCTGTCAAAGCATCAGTCTACTCTCTGGTACCAATTTCTTTGTTAGTTTGCTTTGCCACTGCTGTCATCAGGAAAGATATAAACATATCCATGCACATTCACTACATCTTCCCTAATGTTTATTAGTTCCTTATCCTGGACTGTTAATTTTGTTACCAATTAGAGATTAAATTCTATATTCCCCATATTATAGTGTCTTCCTCTTTCTATTACTAATCTCTGTATTAGTCAGATGGGCAACCGAGGTTTACTTTCATAAAAAATAATTAGGATTTGCCAGAATCCCATTATGTAAGGGTGTCATACACTGAGGATACCTAGTAGCTGTAGGGTCAGTTGGTCCTTTAGTCATAGACTCCTACTTCTGGGCTTTAGTAATACCCTTAGGTGATAAGTGATGCTGCTGAGCTTGGCTTTAATTTAACCAATTCTAGCCATCTATTCATTGTCTCATGTGGTCCAAATTAAAAAGAGAGAGACAGTCTGATTGGCACGGATGTTGGCCACTCCTAATGTGAAGAAAGAAGATTCATCAGTGGGGGCTATGATACTGTAACTCTTCCATACCCCAGCTTTATTTGTTCCTTATTAAGTTGTATTTGCAGAAGGAAGAGAAAAAGTGAAGTGGTATTGAAAAACAAAAACAACACAAAAAGCCATCTCTTACTGCTCTTATCATAGAAGTCACAATAAGCTTGCTTTTGAGAAGTAAATCTCAGATGATTTCTAGTGTGAAAAGAGCTTTGTGAAGGAGGGCCAGGCAGTACACAGTGAGAAGGCAGCTTTGTATGAGGTAGATTTTGTGTAAGTTTATCTCAGGAGCTAATTTGTCCTTGATGAGAATACATAGGCAATTATTTTAACTGTCTAAGGCAAGTGAGAATGTAAAAGGGAGAAGGGTTCAATATTTCAGTAACACAGTATTACAAAAGGTGAAATTCAAATTACATGATGAGTCTTCAGTTTGGAATATCGGTATGTTTCCTTTCAATAGTTATGATTTTATTTATGAAATGGCATTATTTGTCATATTACATTAATATTGCTTATACAATATTTAAAGCTTCTTGTTTATGGATTACTTTGGTCTTATAGTTATGACTGTGGTGTTTTGAGTTTTTACATTCATGTGTAGTTAATTCAGCAAACTATATTTATGACCCCAGAAGGGTAATACATAGATAGACATTTTAGAGAAATGCTTCTCTTCCCTAGCTTTACTAATATACATCTATTCAGCTTACTCTGAATGCTGTTACAGAGATATATTGTGACATTTCTGTTCTGAAGCACTAGGAAACCTGCATTGCTGTTGTCAGTTTTTCTCATTGCCAGTTGTAAGAAATTCTTTTTAGCAGATAGTTCAGCTGGATGTTTAAGAATTTGTGTTTTGTATTCAGACAGTGCCATGATTTTGAGAAATAAGTAGGCCTTTCGTTCATCACGTAGAAAATGAAGCTGGCAATATGTGAATCACCTAGTTG
Organism: Rhabdomys pumilio; assembly: GCA_030674055.1. Taxonomy (NCBI): domain Eukaryota; kingdom Metazoa; phylum Chordata; class Mammalia; order Rodentia; family Muridae; genus Rhabdomys; species Rhabdomys pumilio. The sequence continues at coordinate 44,548,184 of JANHMN010000015.1, read as the reverse complement.
CATAGCAACACCGCAGATCTAAAGTAGCACAGAGGAGGTATTTGGTAAACAGTAGTGCTGCTAAGCTTGGGACTGCATATCAGTTAAACTGGCTTTAACTGAAGGGATATTTCCTAGGATGTCTGTGATTCTGTATCATCTGTTGGGTGAACAGCATTTCAGACCTCAAGTTTAAATAACCACTTGGAGAAGGTTTCTGATCACTGAGGGATAATTATTCAAGGATGAGACATGAAAATGACAAGCTCTGTGTTAAAACTTAAATCCCACTGGAGTGCGATGTTGACTCATACCTTGGCTATCTGGGTCATAAGATTCATGATCTTTTACTCCTTCCTTTCTTTCTTCCTTCCTCCCTCCCATCCTTTCTCCCTCCTTACTTCTTTCCCTTCCTCCTCTCTCCTTCTTTTCTTCCTACCTTCTTCTTTCCCTTTAAAATTTTTTTCTTCTATTTCTTACAGATATAGTGAGCATATGCAGTAAAAATGATTTGTTTTTCTTTCTTTTTTTTTCTTGAGTAGTCACTTGGATAGTTAATAAATTTAGAAATTAAAAAAAAACATTTTCAACTTTTAAACTTTAGGAAAATTTTAGTAAAAGTGGGTTTTCTAATTAAGTGTTTTCTTGGTCAATTCTCCTTATGATAGAAACATACCAGAAATGTTTTCCTGTTGCTTCTGGATGTATAAATACAGACTTTAAAGCCATTCTGTGCTGGCATTCACAGCTCAGCCGAGTAGTAGGGAGTATAGTTAGACCCATGTACTGAACTTACAGTGGGCACTCACTGGACCAGCCCTCAGCATCTTATTCACTATTAGTATGAAATGTAGATTTCAATAAGACTAATCAGGATTTGAAATAAAATAAGTACATGTTCCTGATCTCAGAGTGTTTCATTTGATTTGTTTGGAATGGGGCTTGGGAATCTTTTTTATTTAATTTTTTTTTACAGTTCTTCAGAATCTTTTATTTATATTGCCCTACTCCAGGATTTACATATCAGAGCGAGCCTTATGACATTAGCATCTTTCACTTACTAAAAGATGAATTCTAGGAATGTTTTAGGAATTCTAGGAGGGAAGACTGTTTTTTTTTTAATTAAAATCAAAATTCATTAGCTTTCAATATTGGAGTTATCAGCAAGACAGGAATCTAAACAAAAACAAATTAAAACAAATACCAAAAAAAAATCTTTGCTTGTTTGTTTTGTTTGTTTGTTTCTCTCTCTCTCTCTTTCTTTCTTTTTTTCTTTCTTTTTTCTTTCTTTTCTCTCTTTCTTTCTTCACTTCTTTCTATAACAAATTTGTCATGTTTCAGAGGATTTTAAGCTTATAAAATTAACTGGATTATTAAAATAGTTGTGAACATTTTCAGCTGTCTCCTTTGGGTGGCTTTTAGTTTCCATGTTCTGAAGGCAACCTTATCCCAAGGTTAAGGGAGAAACTATGAAACCATTTGGTATTCTATAGGGTTTAAAATTAGCTTGTTTTACAATAAACTATTCTGTTTTAAAAATATCATAAATTTATTTGCTTTAGGGATTAAGTGTAGGAAATTATTCCTTTTGTATTTTTTTAAGTTACATACAGTTTAGTGTTGAGCACGTTTCCTGTAGATTGCTTTAGGATCTGATTGATATGAGTTGCTTCATAATTAAACCATAAGGCAGTTATCCTACAAGATAGCTACTGCCTAGACATTCTGAGCCATGGATGAATGGTTCTCACCCATTTAACCTTGAATTTACAGACCACATAATATACATTGCCAGTCAATAACAACTATTTTTAAAGTTTGCATTGGGATGTGCTATATTACACTTGTGTGACTTCTGAACATAAAGAAAATGATAGCACACAGGAAAAGTACTGAAGATACATGTGGGTGGTCTTAGATGATTCCATAGTGTACCTAAATTAGTATCTCGATGACTGCTGAGCAAGAGAAAACTATGGTTACAGATCAGTTACAGACACAGAAGACGCTGTGTTAGGGTGATGGGATTTGACTGAGGCTTTGACTGATTTGGTGTCTCACAAGGTTGCTGAGGCCTGAAAGGCAGAGGCAGAAAGGGATCGGGGAAAATATTAGAGCCACACTGAGAGAAAGCTTTGAAATCAGAGGCATCCATTCTTGTGTTTCTCCTGGGACCCTAAGCAAATATTATACTTGGTTTAGCTCCTGTTCTCCAGTTGGGCCCCAAATCACTTTTGCTCAGTGCCTTAGCTCTTTCTTCTTCTTCTTGGCAGACAATCTGCTAAATGAAAGTATTTAAATGGATTTCCCCTTTCTCTTTAACATGTTAACATTCCCATTGAGATTTTTCCCTTAATAGTAGATCCAAGTGGGTTCACTCTTCTATAATTATTTTTGAAATTAAAATACAATTGTATGTGTTCTCCCCCTTTTGTTTTCTCCCTCTAATCTGTCCCATGGCCCCTTTGCTTCTATCAAATTTATGACCTCTAATTCTTTAATGTATATTATATTTAATATATGTAACATATTAAATATATATATATATATATATATATATATATATATATATATTCACACACACATTCATTCCTAGATAGATGTAGCCTGTTCTGTATGGACAATGTTACTTATATGTTTATGATATCAGGGATGACCACTTGGTGTTGGTTAATCAATTTGAGGTTTCTTCTCTGGGGAAGAATAGTTCTTTAACTCTTAAAGTAATTAGTTGCTTATAGTTACTTGTTTGTGGCTGAGGTCTCATGATATTTCCCCCTTCCATATTGGTGTGTCCATTACTGCCATCCTTGTTCATGTGTTAGCTACCCAGACATGTTGATTGGAGGGCATTGGCATAGTTTCTCTCTGCCATTTCTAGGAGATACAATGGTACAGCCAAATTTCTGTTCCTTTTTGCTTACAATTGTTCTGCTTTCTCTTCCACTATGATCACTGTGACTTAGGCACAGGAGCTGTGTTGTTAGTCTGTCATTAGAGGCAAGGCACCATATGACCATTTGTTCACTACATTTGATGAGTGATAAGCCCTAGCTCATCTGTGAAAATCAGGATAAATATTTAGAATGTAGTTAGAAATTATTTTGGTTTAGTAAAGTAGCAGCTGTATGTTCTTCTCCAAGATCCATGAATTCATTAACTCTTATTACTTGACTAAGTTTCCATCAACAGACTGGAGTTCTCTTTTGTTGAGTGGGTCTTAAGTCCAAATAGAGAGATGTTGTATTCTTGGGGATATCATGCCAGGCCAGTTATTGTTTTCATTCATAGGCACTATAGTTCTCTGTAAGATTGTGGTTGTTTATTTCTCTTGAAAGCCTGCAAGTTGCTTCTTAGTACTATAAAAGTCAATCTCCAGGGAGGAAGCTGTCAGATCAGAACAGTGGCCAAAACCTTCCCAAAATGTTTTAGCCATGATGGAGGTGAAACCATCCACACATAATTATTTGCCTTTGGTCAAGGTGGAAAAAATGCAAATTAATAGTTTCACTTCTTGCATCCATTAGCCCATCTTAAAAATCTCAAAGTAGCAAAGCCATCTTTGTGTCCCTTTCACTTTCATTGCTTCCAGATGAGATGTTTCCATTTTATTTCATTTTGCAGAATGCCTCCCTAATCCTTCTAGGACCTGGAACCAGAAACCCATGTGGTTTTTATATTCTTCTTTTTTCTCTTTGGGTACCCAAGCTCTCATTTCTATCTTTACTAGTTCTCAGAGCATCTATTCTCTCTGTGGCCAATTTTATAGACACCCCCACTGAATCTTGTACTAGCTCCTATGGCAGCCTCTTTATTAGTTTTCTGAGCTTTTCATGAAGATATTGTTCAGGCTGTAATGTGAATTTTAGAATGAAAATCTGACCATTGTACTTGTCTGCCACCAACACTATAATACTTGCTCTTGCTTGAATAAATATACATTTCTTTAATGAATCTTTCATGAATCTTATTACCCCTTTGCCTGATGAATTATATCTCTAGCTTTACTTCTGACTAGTATGGTTAGTACTCTTCCTGTCTGTGAACCTGTGTTCAGCCTAAGGGAGTTAACTTTATTTCTCCAAACATCACATTCACAAGTCTGGGACTCTGAATACACACTATGCTCTTTCCTTTAAACATTCTGTTCCATTGACTGATGCCCACCAGCTTTCAATCTTAGGTGCTATTTCCTCCTAGAAGTATAAGTCTCCAGTGCTAGTACTTGTTATGAGGTCACTGCCTCTTTCTCTCTAAATATATATATATATATATATATATATATATATATATATCCTAAGCTTCTTATCCTGAAGGTATGATTTGCATCTTGTTTTTCCAGTCTGCTGTACTCTGTATAAAGCAACTTTCAACATGTGGTACTGCTTATCATTGGTACACACTGAATAAAACTTTAGGCAAAGCTTAGGAATACATTGTAATATCTTCCAGTTTTTTCTTTGTGAGCACATCAATTAGGAAACTTATAAGCAAAGTAGAGCCGGAAAGTGTGTCTTCCTTCTAAAGTCCTTTCTAAATATTTTCCTTCTGTCTTTGTTGAATTCACAGTTATATTCACATTTGAAGCATTCACTGCAGATTCCATTTCAATGTCTTTTGGCTTAAAAGGAAACATAGTTCCGAATAAACACACCTGATAATATGCACTGGCAAAAATTCAAGTTCACATTTTAAGTCAATATATAAAGCCAGTAAACATTGTCAGTTCTCTTCATCAGAGATAGAAGTTTACAATGCATTATGCAGTCTGTGACCTGTATATAGCTTACTGTGTTTGTCAACCACATGATCAAGGGAGATTATTCCAACACACTGAATTAATGACCTAGCAAATTCTAGTTTCTTCATTATACATTGCCGCCAGCACTTATACAGACCAACTCTGTGGCAGTTACCAGAAATAGAGATGTCTCTGTGAGACCTTAGCAATGCTAAGTAGCATTGTTTGGAACAAATATAACAGAATGTGATCTGCTCCTTAGGGAAATGAATTTGTAGTGGTATAATACTGTCTTTTCCACTAAAGCTGGGGCTCAACCAGCCCCAACAGGAGGGATTTGGCTGCCAGACCCCATATACCAATAAAATGAAAAGAAAAAAAACGTGAAAATCAGAGAAAGACCTATTCGGTGTGGTCACATTGGGAAAAGAAACAAAGAAATAGGTTCAGAAACACAAAGTCTATTTTGGATTGTTCACATAAAGTTTTGATTATAAATGGAAGGCAAATGTATGCACAATTATGCAGGACTGGTCAAGGGAAGATCTTGTCCATCACTGACCCATCTTTGTCTGAGCTCTAGTTTGTCCTGCATCAGCGGCTCCACAAATTGCTAAACTGTCAATCTGTTAACTGCTGGGCTCTCATGGGTAACAGTAGTCACCTAGAAGAATGACCTTGTTTGCTTATTGACCACATCTGGAGAATGACCTTGTCTGTCCTGGAATTTAAGGTAGCTAAAGTGGAAAAGTTAGGATAGTAATTTACCTCTCTGCTTTCAGCCCAGGTGCTGACACAGACGGAAGGCAGCAATGTCACACTTTTATTCTGCTTTTAGCTATCTTATGGGTCCAAGCAAGGAGTAAATGCATTTTAGCTCCGTAAAACAAAGGATGCTATTATTGCACTTCAAATTGACATATCTGAGAAATTTCTTCTCACAAAAAGGCAGCTGCAAAATACATAGAGCCCTGCAACAATTCAGTGTAAAAATAGATGTAGGCAATGTGTCCTTCATGTTTTGTTTCATTGTTGTATTTATTTAATGGCGGGGTCTTACTGTGTGAGTCAAGCTGGTTCCATCTTTCCAAATGCTGAGATTGTAGACATGCATGCACACCAAGCTGCTGTTGTTCAGTGGTTTTATTACTCTTTTCTTTTTATAAATTGTATTACATATTTTAATGCGTGTTTGTGTGTGTGTGTGCACGTGCACATACATGCACTCACTCGTGGAGATCACAGGACAACTTGTGGTGGTCAGAGGACAACTTGTGGAAGTTGGCTCCTGTTTTCCAAAATGTGGATGCTAAGGAGCAATAGACCATGAGTCTTGATGTGTGTCACAAATCTTTTCCTACCGAACCATCGAACCATCTTGCCAGCCCTTGTTTCCTTCCATTGCCTTTGCTTTCTTTGTTATGTTCATTTTGCTTTTCAAGGAAGGTTTTGTTGCAGTAAATCTCCAATCCAAATATGACCGGTCAATGAAAACACAACTTAATAATTATGAATATATTCTGCAAACCTAGATTGGTCAGATTCACCACTTCACTACTCTATTCCCCAGCTATGAGACCCTTAGAACTTGAGGATTTTTCAGACTCTGTACTTGTCCTTCTATCTCCTGCTTCCCCATCATCCTCCTCCATCATCTTCTGACATCTTGTCTTCTCTCTCTCTCTCTCTCTCTCTCTCTCTCTCTCTCTCTCTCTCTCT
>JANHMN010000015.1:44512147-44531965 GCA_030674055.1 Rhabdomys pumilio | reverse complement strand
AACAAATCAAAGAGAGACATCAATGTTTCACATGTAAGATCACCAACTTCAATAAAGCTTAAAATGTACATTGCAACTTAATGAAAATACTTCAGCAATTCTTTGTCTCTAGAGATAAAAACCACATAGCTTCTGAGGAAGACATTGGGATGATAAGCAATTCTTATGGCCTAAGTGTGGAGACTGGATGGTATTTATAAAAGAATGTTTAATTACAGTGGGCAATAATGAACAGAGGAGCCCCAGGCAGCACTGTCCAGCATGGTAAGATGACTGAATGTGTGCTCTCTGATACAGGTCATTCTGTGTCTTAGTAGGCAAAGGGTTACTTAGCATGTCTGAAGCCTTGTGCTCAGATCTTAGCATCTATTAAATTGTGCATTCCTGTTATTTTAGATCTTAAGGGTGGAGGCAAGTGGAGCAGCAGCTGGAAGGAGTTGCTCTCTGTGACTTTGACAGTTTGAAGCTAGCCTGAACTACATAAGGTCTTATCTAAAAGAAAGGTTACCAGGAGAAAATTCACGTATGTTTTGATATCTTTAAAATGTATGAGTTCTTTCAGAATTTTGTACAACATGTTTTAGTATTTAAACTTATTTGAGCTCACTTTCCCAGATTCCACCCTTTCCTTCCCTCCTAATTTTGCTACCCTGTCCCAATTTTATATCAAGGCCAATTTGTATTACTTAATTATTCTTGGATGTGTGGCCTGCTACTGGAGCACAATGAATCTATCCTAGGCTATATTTTTAGAAAAAAACCAACATTCCCTTTCTCAATAGTTAAGAATTGCCAGTAGCTTCTTGCTTGCAGAACCTCAACCCATCTTGCCTCTCGATGACGGGACTGGATTTGGCTTGACTTTATCACTATTATGATCATTATCTATTACAAATAGAAGCTTCTCTTGGTCAAACTCTCAGTGGCCTGCTCCCTAAATGAAACTGAGTCTCTCCCCTCCTAAAACACATATCCCATTTTATGAATCTCCCCAGTACCTCCTGTGATGTATTTCTTTTCACTTTTAATTGTATTATTTTGTATATTCACTATTTTCTTTTGGCTAATTTGGCTAAAACTTTGTCATTTTTTAAAACAGCTTTCTAAAGAACCCAATCCTCCACTCACTGATTCCTCTCCCCTCTGTGTGTGTCTGTGTGTGTTCATATTTTATTTTTGCATCAGTTTCAGTCCTGATTTTGAGTATGTTTTCCCATTAGTTGTCTGAGATGTTGATTGACCTTGTTTTTCTAAGGTTTTCACGTGCATCATTAAGGTATGAGTTTGAGACCTTTCAAATATTTTGATTAGTCACATAGTAATATAAATATAGATGCTATTATGACTGCCTCTATTGTGTCCACGTTGGTGGGTGTTTCAGTTTGGTTTGTTCCTTCACATCATTTTGACTCTGTAGCGAGTTGTTTATCTTCCAAGAGTTTGTGTACTTTTGTGGTTAAAAAAAATGCAGGATATAATTTCAATTTTCCTAGATTAATAAGGGCTTATTTTATGTCCTAATAATAGATGTTTGTTGGAAAAAGTTCCATGGGCTACCAAAAAGAATATGTATTCTTTAGTAACACATGGAAGAATCTTACACATTACCTAGTTCAGCTGCCAGCTTGTGATTCAGGCTTGGCTCGCTCAGCATCACACGCAGCTCTGAGTGAAACTTCCCTGAAAATTTCAGCTCAGTGATGATTGTCTTGTCTTAAGGACAGCTTACTTTCCAGCTCCAACTAATCTAAAACCTCAGGTTTCTATTTAAAATAACACAAGCAGCCATTTGTCAAGTGGTTGACCAGCTATATTAGTCTTAGGGTTCCATCTTCGGGCACTTCCGTGTGGATGTTCAAATAGAGTATCTGAAGTGGTACTGGTCCAGATCCAGCTAAGTGAGGCTTCCAAGCCCAGAAAACGATCTGTAAAGTTAAAAGGTTCTCTCAGCCAACCTTCAGATATTTGGGGGACATATTTGGAATGTTTTCTTAGGCAATAGGTGCAGGTAGAGTTAGCTGTGACGTGACTCTAAGATCCCTGTCTGAAGACGAGGCATGACAAAGTCCTCAGACAGGTGGCAGGGATGCGTAGAGGTGATGATGTGGATTTTTCTCTGGCCATGGTGTTGGAAGAGTTACTAGCACAAGTCTAATATTTCTGTGTACCAGGGGATAGGTAGATTTGGGGGTAGATGATGGAGACAGGGGCTTAATCTCTCTGCCTGAAGGTGGGGTATACAAGAATACTTGGAAGAAATGGTTGGAGTTCATGGTGATCCTGGGAGACTCTTATCTGGGGTTGGATGAGGTCCACAAGGGGCACAGGAAGACAGACTGAGGACATTTGGTCCTCAGGCAGATGGCAGAGGTGGAAAGAGTATTTAATACTTTTATATTATCACTTAATATGAAGATGTAAAGAACAGGATTGACAACTTATGTATTAAAAAAAAAGAAACTAAAAGATAATTTCTCTGTGCAAGGAAAAGGAGTAGGTTCTGAATGGGGGATGCTAATGAAAGAGTAGGACCAGTTTACCAAATGATTTTCTAGAGTTCCATTTTTTTTTCTATCAGCAGCCAATCTTCAGTGTACATAATACTCTTACAAAAGACAGTGTCTTTTTTTCTTAAATGTTATTACATTGTTTTAGGTAGAGAGGAGACCTTTAGAGAGCCTTCCAACACTCGCTGTTTTTGAAGTACTTTCAGCTCAAAGGTAGTTAACATACCATAGTACCACATTTAGATAGCATATTCTGAATGCCTTCAATAGCATGCTTGATCTTAATTTTTATGGGCACGTGTGTGTGTGTGTGTGTGTGTGTGTGTGTGTGTGTGTGTGTGTGTATCTGCCCATGTATGTGAGTGGAGATGTGAATGTAGAGTCAACCTGTGGTTGACTTTGGGAATCTTCCTCAATCCCTCTCTATCTTATTCATGGCTTCCTGGTTGAACATAGGTTTTCTGATACGGCTAGCCTACCCAATGAGGTTGAATTGAGATGTCTTGTCTGTCTTCTAAGCTCCAGATTACATGTGGTAGTTAAGTCCACCTGGCATTAATGTGGGTTCTGCTGATCCAATTCCCATTTTCTGAGATTCTGTTTAGGCTATTAGAAGATGGATATCAAACTGTGGACTGGATGGAGTTGTCTGGATATTTGGTAGAAAAATATAATTAAAGTTTTTTCTTGGTTTTGTCAGAATTCAGTTTCCTGTGACTGTAGGCCTCAGGTCCCTGATTTCTTGTTATCAAAGTCATGTAGTATCATTAGGCTTCTAACAACCTTTAATGCACTACCCTGACTTTTTCCAGTCAGAAACTGAGTAGCAAATCTTAGTTTTGAATGTGAACCTTGAACATACTGAAATCCTATACTATATTCCAAAGTCCACAAAGCCTCCGTTAAATTTATGATTCGCGCATGCAGCTGGCATTGTTTACTTTGTTACTGTGTGTATTTCTAGTTGAGTGAAGCTAATTGAATGTGATAATGCTGAAGAATATAAGAGAGAGAGTCTTTTAAACTGATATTTTCTAGAGAAAGACATTGATGTTTTTCTTGGATTCTCCAGACCAAACTTATGATGACTGAGATCAAATCCTTTGAAAAATTTTGAGAATTTTCTTTCATTTTATTATATTATATGTTCTTCTAACATCTGTCGAAGCAAGTCCTGGGAGCATTATAAATATATTTTTTAAATACAGACTGTCCCATTTGTTTTTACTTTGTACTCAATGACTCAAACTTTCAGGCACTGCTTATTCCAACTATGTCAAAGGGCACTTGGATGTCTTTTTGCTTAGTTCCTATCTAGTAATGGATTATGAATATTCATTTACACTTCTTTCTCTCTCTCTCTCTCTTTCTCTCTCTCTCTCTCTCTCTCTCTCTCTCTCTCTCTCTGAGACTGGGTTTCTCTGTATAGCCCTGGCTGTCCAGGAACTCACTCTGTAGACCAGGTTGGCCTCGAACTCAGAAATCCTACTGCCTCTGCCTGCCTCCCAAGTGCTGGGATTAAATGTGTGTGCTACCACTGCCAGGCTATGTTGTTTTCTTTTTGTTTATTTTCTCTTTCAGAGCAATTTTTTTCCTATTGAATAAGATACTAGTTTAAGTTATGCTGTATTTTATCAAAATCTGGTGGGTCCTTAGTTAACATACATATCTCCAAGTATGGTAAAGAGTTAATTAGAAAATCTCCATTTCAAACTAATAAAGCTGCCTAATTTAACAAAATTTTATATTGCTTGTTTTTACGTGCATCAATTTAAATTAAACCATGTTGTTTTCCTACATTATTATTAAAAGGCAGAGATTCTGATCAGTTAAATTTCCAATGTATATATTAGTAACTTAGTCATTTAAATACTATACACAAATCTCTCAAACCTAGAAATGGAGCAACGCTTTCCATATACAGCACATATCTGAGTTAGCATTGTTTGAAATATCTGTCTTCTTGAGACTATACTGAGATAAAACATTGTGTAGTGAATAAATCTCTGTGCTGAAGAGCATCCGTGAATGGTACTTGGTTCATTACAGTAATTCAAGGGTTTGGCATTAGGAAAATAACTGAAACTTCAAAGCAAAGCACTAAAACATTTGTTTATAGGCAGCCCCATTGCTGCTCAAACCTCAGCAGATAATTTAGCTAATCTTATCTTCAATGGGTGTATCTCTTTGACAATGCAAGAACACACAGATGAAATGAATTTTAAAATGGTCTTCATCTTATATTTCTGATCTTCCCTGTGCTTCTGTATCACTACGTAGATTTGATCATGTCTCACTTTCTTAGAGACATATGATATTCATGGGGGTCACTATATGGGTTAGTAGGAAGTAGTTAAAAATTCTAGTATCAATTTCTTTTTGCAAAATGTGAACAATGATCAAGTATGTTAACCTCAATGAAAAAAGAGGTATGACCAGTTTTAATTTCTAAAGAAGGGAACTGATTTCACTTCATTGATTTTCTTTGGAAACAGTAACTCATCCTCCTCTTACATAATCATTCTCTGGAAAATCTTGCTTTCATTTTCTTTTTCAGAAGCAGGCAGTGTTTCATTCTATTTACTTAACCTGGGTGAGAATTAGATAAGCAGAAATATTCATCTACAGCAGCGAGTGGGGTGAGCCGGGCAAAGTGGAACACATCTTGGGCTAGAGTCATTTGGTGGCTTTTCTGAGTCAGGTCTCTATGGCCTACTTTTATTACTATGCCTGAACTGTGAATTCCCAGAATACCAGACACACCCATATTCCAACAAAAGTACAAAAACAAACTGCAAGGCCAATCACAGTTGAATATTTTATTGCCTACTAGTTTGATTGATCTTTCTCCTTCTTGTCAGTCTTCCAAGCCCCATTAGTTGGAAGACTCAAATGCTGTTTCTCACTCATCTAGAATACTTGAGGTCTTAACAATAGACCAAAGGTTGTCTTTATTTGGTGTGGAAATATATGGTCACAATATAGTTAAGAGGTTTTCCTACATAGATAGAAGAACACCTTTCTGCTTGTGAATGCTTGGAATACTAGTAGATTTTCCCATTGTTGCCTTGGGTGATGTCCCTTTTACAGAAAGAAGGGAATAGAGACAATTTCTCATACCCAATTCTTGTTGCCTTTGGGCCTGTTTTCTTTTCTCACAGAAGATTAAGGAGTAGGCTTACCGGAGATTCTGTGTTCTGGCAAGCCTGTTGCTGAACTTGGCAGGGGTAGTAAAATATCTTTATTAGATGCCATGAATCAACTTCCATTCCAGAATTCAGAAACTTGTTTGCAAACCACACAGAAAGGTGTACCTGAAAGATCAAGTTCATTCTATGGTGCAAAGATCCAAGAATCACAGTAAATCTTGTTCCAGAGATAAACGCAGGGAGTTTTCATTTAAATTAATAAATAACTAAAATATTAATCTCTGACTTAAATCTCCGTCTATGGAAATTCCTGAAATAATGCAGAGAATGTGTGTGTGTGTGTGTGTGTGTGTGTGTGTGTGTGTGTGTGTATGTGTGTGTGTTTATGTGTACTGCTAGGGACTGAACTGAGGCCTGTACCCAAAACAGAGAAGTGCTCTACCACTGAACTACTTACGCAGCCCTAATGAAGAGACTTGGCAGAGTGCCTATATTTTCCTGTGCCTGATAAAAATACTTCTGCTCTGGTTTCTTGAAGACACACATGGAGGTAGTTATAATGGGATATTCTGTTAGTATTTGCGTAGAGCCAAGCATTGAAATTGTTATTTCAAAATGACCTCTGATTTTAGAAACGCAGCCTGAGGAGACCTAAAACCTCAGAGTCTACAAGCCCAAGCTTGCCATTCAGGTTCTTGTTATCTAGAAAGGCTGTAGACAAGGAGGAGCTTTACAATGCTAGTCATAGAAAACTTTTGGCATTTCAAGTGTGGGTCTGAAGGCCCCTGATAGGTAAAAGCTGATCTATGAAGGACTAGTTTGAGTATTTCAGGTAAAGCCTCAGAGATCCATAAAGTGAAGTACGTGTCATTCAGGGGTATTTTAGTGTGTACTGGGGGATGGGTTAGAACTATAAAAATCTCAACTCTAAGAATTATAAAAATCATCCTGAGTTTTGTGACAGTTTCCAAAGCCTGCTAGGTAGTCAGTTCACTAGAAATGTCTGTTACCATTGTGGAGATCAGTGATTTACAGACTCAGTGCTTTGCATTGTTTATGAAAATATCTTTATGAGTTCAAGGCTGTTTTAAGTATTGTACATAGCCATGCCATAGAGAATAGTCCTCTGTTAAAGTACAGGGAAAAGCATCATCAGCTGTTGCTAATTTTGTCACACCCAGGTAATTGATTTGTTGACATATATGATTATTTATATTATGGCCCTTTAAGTCCAGATTACCCAGGAATGCCTTCTCTCCCCCTCACCCCCCGCAGTTGTGTAAAGCAACTGATGGAAAACTCAGGTTAAGTCCTATTATGTTTTTGATGTCTACCTCTTGCACTTTATTGTTCAGCTCCGTGCCAAGCCATAGGCTTGTTATGATGAGAAGGCAACCCAGGAATCAAATCATCCGTGCTGTCTACATTCTGTCTACATTCCTGAAGTCACTACACACTGTAAACGTTTGTCGTTGTTGTTTATCAAGTTTCAAAATGGAAACTTGACTCAACGACTCACAAACTCCTTGCCCTTATCTCCTCTGGGTTTCTCTTCATTAAGAATATTTCAACTTGTAAGTGTATTCTCTGTTTCTTATTTATCTGCCTGCATCAAAAATCCGATAGAGGCAACCCAAACTTTGCGCTGAAAATCTGGATAGCTTTTGCTTTCTGAAAATCGTTCTGGCTCTCTCCTCTTCATAGCAATCCTCATTAATTAACCTGCTTAATTAGAGTCAAGAGAAGTAAATCCCAGTCTTAGTTTTCCCTAAAGAATAATTCAGATTTGCTGTATATCATGAGGGACTGGCAGGTTTAGACTTTGCTTGCAGGAGTCCGGACGGGTTAAAAGAAGGAAAGGATAATTATACAAGGTAGAAAGGAAAAGCTTAATGTCCAGTATTCTTGTAAGTTATAATTCAGAGGATACGGAGACAGAAAACACATGGCAAGTAAAGGCATCCTGCCCAGAGGTGGGGGAAAAGACATACAATGAAAATAACTGTTTGAAAGAAAGACTGATGTGTTTATATAACTTACCACAGCGTGAGCTCACGCATGACTTTAACCTCTGAGCTATTTAATGTCCCCTCTGGGATACTGGCAAACAGCTAGCATCCAAAATCTTCACATAGAAACAAAGTTTGAATTAAAAGGAAAAGAAAAGAGAAACTCTGGATAAGTAAACTAAGACTGCAAAGGCCAAACTCAGTGCAGAAATTCATCAACATCTGGCTACATATAGTTTGTAGCAAATGATTTACGATTGTATAAAACTTTTTAATCCGTACAAATGGAGATTTCTGTTTCATATGAGGCACAGTGTCTTAAAGATTATTTTTTTAAACAAACATATGTATGTTAGTTGCATAGGTAGATAAATAGACAGACAGATGGAGGTTTGCTTTCTTGTCCTATGATATTTGTTTTAAACAGGAATGATTAAAGAAGTCCTAAGTTGAGAATTACTTTTTAAAAAAGTTACATTTAGTTTGTTGTGCATGTAGAAGGCAAAGGACAAGCAGAAGATGTCGTTAGTGTTCTCCATCTTATAAGTGGGTCCTGGAATTGACCTCAGGCCTTTGTGGCAAGTGCCTTTATCTGCTGAGCTGTCTTACCATCCTCAATTGTGAATTTCATATAGGCTAAACCAACAACTTAACAATAACGAACTACGTTTAACGAAAATATAGAATTGAAGGATTGAAAATAGGATGTCATGTGATGACTTTAAAAGCTTACTATCACACACAATGAAAAACTAAAATAGAGAAATAAAATCATTGTGACCTATGAGGAAAAAACGTAGTTATTTCTTTTAATAGTGTCTTCCATGTATCATTTAAACAGTCATTATTTTAACAGTGAGCAATTTTAATACTCAATGATTTAATGTCTTAGGATTCCCAAGCACTTTGGCTCATGATGGAGAAAGAACACACCACCAATCCCATCATAAATTTGAAGTTTGTAATTTGAAACCATATTTAACATACATAAACCAATTAAACACTGAAGCTGAGCAACAAGGGGCACTGAGCAGTGTCTACTGTTTATCTGCGTGATTCCATACTGACGGCGAGCCCTGGCTCACTGCCCAGCATCAGGCATTTCTCACTACTTAACATACTTAACAACTAGTAGAGACGAGATTAAAAATCTAAAGCTGAAATCTAGCTTTCTACAGAATGTATATCCACACCTACTTCTGTAAAGTGGGAAAACTGTGAGTTGAAACAGGATAGCACGGATGCACGTATGTATTCATGCACACATGCACACGTGAAATCTTTCAATGTGAGGAGATATTCTTACATTTCAACTGGAAAAATAATAAATGATCTGTATCAGTTTACATATTATATGTTACAGAAGAGCCACACTTTTAAAAATGATTACAGCTTTGGATACATTTCTATCTTGAGCAAAGTACTTCTGCTGAGTTTCTCTGTATTCTGTCTGGGAGCAGTAGGGAAGGAATGGGAGCAGATGCTTGGGCAGGTGGTTGGAAGGAGGGAAGAAGACAGATGCAGTGCTGCTTGGTATATCTAAGATCAACATGGGATCGTTCAGATATCTAGAAATAGAGGATAGGTAACAATAGAAATGACCCAGATTAAAAAAAAAAAACAATAGTGAAAACTTATGAATATTTACTTAACTTAGATATTGCTCTAAAGGTATATTGTTTCTCTTTTACAACATTTTTTTCATAATAATTAGTGTTGTTTTTATCATTTCCATTTTGTATAAAAATTGAGGTTCAATAAGATAGTGGTTTATTTGTTCATTCATTCATTTATTCAGGAAAAGAGTCTCATGCATTCTAGGCTAGTCTGGAACTCACTATGTAGCTGAGTCTGCCTTTGTACTGCTGATGCTCTTGCATCTGAGTGCTGAGCTAGAGGCATGTCATCACCTTAAACTATTGCCACTCAAGTCTAGCTTCTTGGCTGAGATCTTCATAAGGTTCTTTTTATTTGTATCTGGAAAAACAGAATCAGGGCTTGGCAAAGTCTATCTAGGCAATTGACCTAGCCTAATGTCAGACCTGAAGGCTATAGTTCTTTTCCCAGGTGAGGATAAAATATGGGACTTTCTTTAAAAATTAAAATTGGCTCTGTCAGAAAGGAACAGAGTTCATGCCTATGGGGAAAGCTATCTAAAGTGGTATGACCTTCTGCTATTATCTACAGGCCTTGGGACATTGAGGTGGAGTCCTCAGGAACTGACCAGTCTATCAACCCAGTGGAGTACACTTATCTTATATGGGAGGCTTATGTTCCAGCCTCAGCCATTAGTGAGTCAAGTCACTCTAAGTATGTCATGGGATATTAGACAATCTGTTAAAAACAAAAACAAAAATTAAAAAATAAAACATTGTACACAAATGCTTTAAAGGCAAGATATTTCAAACCCAAGGTCTTATCCTTTTTATTATTAGAATAGGAAATTGAAGCTATTTGTTTTGAAAAATATTTCCCTAGACTAATAACTTTTCCACCATCACAAAATATTTGGTCAGATTTTGAAAAATGCATCAGAAAGGAGGTGAGAAAGTAGAAAGTTAAGGTCAAACATCATGTCACCAAGACCTAGTGAGTACCACAAGGTAAGAAAACCACAGGCAATGCTTGTATTTTCACATGCCCATGTCTTATATTTCAAGTATGATTCTTGTACTTGTTACATGTATTTTTACAACTTCAAAGTGTTGTCTGAGCTGAAGAGATGGTCCAGCAGTTAAGACTACTTGTTAGTCTTCCAGAAACAAGTTGGCTACCAGAACCATATCTGGTGGCTCATAACCAACTTTGTAATGATTGCTCCGTGGGATCCTTCTTAAAGTCCTTTATCATCATCATTAGAAGTGATTTTAAATCTGAATCTTGCTTTCCCAGTGATATGGGGGATTCAGGACTTTCTTGTGTGGGAGAACTAGGTTCTAACGATGCCAAGTACCCTGGGTTGCTGATGCTTATGTTCTTGCAGTTGCGTTTTGCCATCTGAATCTCCTTAGTGCTACCTGCCCTGTCTCTGACTGGAGCCTGTCTTCCCTATTATTTTGGTTGTATCAGAATTGTGTGGAGTGGGTGTTACTACTGGGGTTAGATCTGGGGCCCAAGATCTGCTCAGTGCTCAGGCACAAACAGGAAGGAATCAGTGCTCCAGGCCAGGAGTGACTTCCTGGGTCCTAGTGGGTCCCAGTTACTCCGTTTGGGGCTGATGTTGCTTTCTCCTTACCTAAGATACTGCCCGGGTTAGAGCTCCTGGAAGGCCCACTTCCTCTGGGTTCTGTGAGATTGGGGGCAGAGCTGCTGCCCAGGATCTGCTCAGTGCTTGGGCCCAGACCGGGGCTCCAAGGCATCCAATACCCTTTCCTGAACTCCATAGGCACCTGTGCACACACACTCACACAAGTACAGATACATACACATAGATAATAAAAATTTTATCTTTAAATTGTGTTTTCTACTGTTGTTGGGGCTATTAAAAAGTAAGTATAATGAAGTAGTAATAAAGTATCATGAGTCTTTTTATTGAAAAAGGTGAGTTTAAGAAATATGACAATATTCAGTATTTTTCCACTAAGAATCTATGGCTTCTGTAATTTTTCTTCTATTACTTTTAAAAACTTGCCATTATATTGAAGGTTAAAAAACATTATTCCTTTATGTCTTCAATGATTACTGAATTTAAAATGGACACCTATACAACCAAATCATCTATTTGGAAGTAGAGAGTTTTTGAGAACAAGAAAGACAAGCTCTGGGTTTGGCCTCTTGCTACCATCTCAAGTTCTTTCTGTAGCTGCTTCACCTGTCCGCTCCAAATAGATTCAGAGCTCCTGCTTATGAGATGCCACATGCTTTATTGACTAGTGCCCGGACAAGGTGAGACTTGCATCAGAGCATGTGCAAGACAGCTTCCTGGTGTAAATTTTTTTAGCCATCATAACGATGAATAATTTTCATAGCTCTGTTAGTGAACTTCTGTTTTCTTAGTCTAGGATTTTATGTTCTACTCCATTTGATTCAGAAGCTCCACTTTTTTTTCCTGGGTTGTATTACTAATTTGAAGGTTGGAAACCGGATGTGGAGTAAATCACGAAGAGAATGCAGCCTTTGTAGCTCTTATGGACCTCAGAAATTTTGATATTTTACCATGCTTAGTCTACTTCTGCCAGAACCCCAGGAGGAGGTCAGGCTGTTGGCAGAGGAGATGATCTGAAAACTAGAAGCCTCAACAGTGCAGTGTAAACTATTTTCTGATTAAACAAAATAAAAAGAGAAGGTCAGGGACTCAAAACCAGGAGCATTTGAACTTATTGTGCTGGCAAATGGCTTCTGCGGTTCAAATGAGGTTCCTGTGATCTCCCTAGCAGCAACCCATAAACTAGACCTTTAAAGGAAGACTTTCCATTCTTAACAATTTTACACAACATCATTTTCCTCAATACTATAATTTTACGCCCACTGAAGTGTTTTCTTAAACTGTATTTTGAAAATAAAACATTAGATTAATATAACATTGTGTTAGCTTTATACTTTAATGTATTACCTCTTCCCTTTCTTTCTGATTTGGGCTTAGAAGAAAATGAAAAATAATCACTTCTTTTTAAAGACAGTTTTTCATATACTCCTATATCCCAGGATGGCCTGTAACTCTTTCTGTATTTCAAGATTTTTTTTTTTTAAATTGAGCTCGACAAAGACAACCACAATAGACGTGCTGAAGTGGATGAGGAAAAAACTCAGACTGTTTCAACATTATATAAAGAACTATAGGCAATCAGGAATATGTTTGAATTTCTCATTTTTCTATATTTACTTCCCAAGTACTGGGAGTGAAAAAGTGAGCCATCACTGATTTATGTACTGCTTACGGGACAGGAGAGGTCTAACGTCACGGATGCTGGGTAAGTACTTTACCAATTGAACTACACATCCGGCCCCAAACATTTATTTTCAATACCCTTATCCTAGGGAAAAATAGCTTTCTTAAAGTGCATTTTATAAAGATTTTCTTTTACCCTGGTGTACAGAGTGAGTTTCAGGACAGCCAGGGCTATACAGAGAAACCCTGTCTTGAAAAACAACAACAACAACAACAACAACAACAAAAACCAAAACAAAGTACACATGAATACCTGGGAGGAGTCTATCCAAAAATTAAATTCATTTGATGTACTAGGAAAAAAAAAAAAAGAAGGAAGTTGGGCAGTGGTAGCGCACGCCTTTAATCCCAGCACTTGGGAGGCAGAGGCAGGCGGATTTCTGAGTTCGAGGCCAATCTGGTCTACAGAGTGAGTTTCAGGACAGCCATGACTACACAGAGAAACCCTGTCTCGAAAAACAAACAAACAGCAACAACAACAACAACAAAAAGGGTAGCAAAAGATGTAGCAAAGCGACAACAAATCTCGAAAAAAGTAAAATCTATTAACTACAATTGGAAAGGGCTTTGGTTATGTCTAGATGTGGTCCTAGTACTGAGTCATCACTTCTAGTGTCACAAGTAGAGAATTTCATGGAACTGGTTAATTTCCAAACTGGATGGAAAATGCAGCAGAGAAATCACACACACATCTTGTAAAGACAGATTGCCAAGAAAATCAATGACTAGTGAGGCAGGGTAGGGCAAGGGCCCAGGAAAGGAAGTAGGGAGGGAAGCTTCAAGCGTTAGAACATGGTGTCTCTTCAGGTTGTTTGTGGCAGGCTTTGGGCATGAACTCACTGCTAGTTCTAGAACGTTTTCTTATTGCCTTGCCAACTGTTGGTGTCTGAGTTCATACTCTTGAAAATAAGTAATCTGAGAGTAAAGACATAATGTATGAGCATTCTCAACCCAGGACTGGCTCTGGCCAGTGGTAATAGCTGAAGTTGGACCGGAGATCATTTCTTTGCTACCTTCTTCACCTCTGTCTGTGCTCATTATCTGGTTCTATTCATATCTGCTTCCTTTGTAAATTCTTGTGTCCCAGAACACTTTCTTCCTTGCCCTTCCTCCAGCAGATAAACTTTGTATTCCGTTTCCTTCGGTTCTTATCTCTGCTAGGGAGTCTGATAAAACTAACGTGTGCTGAGTTGCTTAATGTCAAATAATAGCTTCTATCTTGCCCATCAAAGATTGTAGTTTTGTATGCTAAGAGTTTTCAAAGTCTCAACTTGAATGAACAAGGTTAGGTATTTTATGCAATGTATGTAATAGAGAAGCTGGAGCTGGTTAGGAGACTGAAAATTTTCAATCAAGTAGTGTCCAAAATGATTCATTCACCTTTCTGGGTATACTCTTCAAACTTAGTATCAAGCATTTACAAAATACAGTTGAATTGACTACTACATGTACTCAATATCAAGCATGCTTGGTTTTCATTAACTGGTTACTTTCCTCCTACTTGATATTCTTCTTGATTAAAAGTCCCTAACTGCCACCCCCATCACACATATACAAGGTGCCCAACATAAATGGTTGATATGCTTGGTACCCAGTTGGGGTCTCTGTTTGGGGACAGTGAGGAGGAGTGGTCTTGTTGGAGGAAGTGGGAAGTGTGTCACAAGTAGCAGGCTTTTTAAAGTTTAAAGACTGGGCCATTTTTAGGTCTCCCCTCCCCATCTCTCTTTTTCTCTCTGCTTTGTACTTGCAGCTTACAATATGAGCTTTCGATTTGCTGCTCCAGTCACCACGCCCGCTTGCTATCATGCTTGCCTGACTTGATAGTGAAGGTTTCTTACCCCATAGAACTTTAAGCCCAAATAAATCCTTCCTTAAGTAAGTTACCATAGTCATGGTATTTTATTACAGCAACAGAAAAGTAGTTAATATACTTATTTATTTTGTAGTGATAGTTACAGGTAAATTAACTTTCTACTCAGTTATTGTGTATGTGCACTCGTGGGTGTGTGCACGTGTGTGTGTGTGTGTGTGTGTGCACTTGATATTAGGAATAGGGGATGAGGAGTCTTAAAAATATGTTCTCATCTAGTTTTAAGTACATGATGCATTAGTGGCCTCGCTGGAGAGCCTACCAAGATAAGAACACCCAGCTAGGCTAAGGTAGCCCGCTGGTAATGCTCAATTCTGTCAATATGGCACCAGAACCCGGAGCTGATGATCGGCTTTGCACTGAGGGTGCTGCCATTAGTGCAGAACTTAGAGGTGGCAGCCAAGCAGCCTCTGTCTCTTTCTACCTCCTGATACAACCTGGTATACAATAACTATTCAGAAATTACTCCTCTTGAAAATGTATAGTCTTTGACTATATTTTTCATTTTCCATACAATCTACCTATTGAAAACCAGTATTCCTTTTTGCCTATAGGAGTTTGTGGGTTGGTTTTTTTTTTTGCTTGTTTATTTGTTTGGTTTTGTCTGTTTGTTTCTTTGTTTTTGTTTCAGATTCTACACATGAGGGTAAAAATATCTGCAATAATTTTTATTTTCTGTCAGACTTATTTCAGATGCTATTTTGGACATCTAGCTTCAGCCTTATTGAAGTAAATGGCAATTTCCTTGCTTTTATGACTGAATAATATTCCTGTGCATATTGCAGTTTTAACCTGTCAATATCCACTTAGGTTATTTCCATATTTATTTTTCTATTGGAAATAATGCTTCAACAAGTAGGGGAGTCACTTATCTCTTTGAGATAGCAATTTCATTTTACTTGAATACACATGCAGAAGTATATTGATGTATCACTCCCTAAATGATTCATCTACAATACTATCCCTACATCTAAGGCTCTGGAAACATCACAAAAGAGGGACTAGAGGATACTGAGACTCAGACCAAGACTTCTGCTATGAGACAATGTATTCTGAAGTTAATAAGGAGCTGCATTTGTGAAATCACAGCTATATGATCACCCAAACAAGAATGGCACAATGACAATAGCATTTGACACCTCTTAATGTAGAGAGACTTTTTACAAGCTATTTCCCTAGAATGAAGAGTTATAGGCAATTGATGGATGCTGAGATAGGGGTACTATGTGTTATCCAGAGAAAGGCCCTCTCTGATAGGTATCTAAACCCAAGTGGCCAGTTCTAAACACATATACACACGAGAAACACTAAATAGACTCAGCAGGATCGTTTATATATTATGTACATATATAATGTATATTTGGAATGATAATAATTAATGAAGAGTTAATGAGCTTGCGAGAAAGTAGGAGGAACATGGGAAAAGTTAGAAAAGTGAAAGTGATGTAAATATAGTATTCATTTATGAAATTCTCAAAAATAAAATAAAATAAATTCAAATTTACTGCTAATGAATGACTATGTTATGACAGAACACACTATTTTGCATGCTAACATAAAAATTAATAAATATTCTAAAGGTTTGAAAGAGTCTGTGGAAGATTTACTTTTATTATTTTTACATAAAAATTAAGTATTTATTCATTTATCATCTCAAAGGTTGAACTCTGGTTGTTTTTTTGACCGGCATCTTTACTCTTGAGCATCTTGGAGGCCTATCTCTCTAATTAGTTGACCATTTGTATTTTATTTGAATTCTCTGCATACCTTATGATTATGTATTTTTTTAGTATTCAGTTGTGCATCTTTTTATTGGTTTAGTATATTCACACCTTATCAGAACTATGGGTTGTAAATTCTTGCTCTAATTTCATACATTTCCTTTTAATTTTTCCAGTCATTTTCTCTGTTTTACAGCAGACACTGAATATGATGTAGGCTTACCTGTTTAGTCTTGCCTTTGTTATGGATGCCTTTGACTTCCTCTTAAAACATCCGCTGCACTGATTAATATCAAGGAGCTTTTTCTCTTTGTTTCTTCCTGGAGTTCTGTGGTGCTGGAGCGTGTACTTCAGATAATTGACTTCAAGTTAGTTCTTGAACATATTGTAGGACAAGGGTCCTTCTCCAACTTTCTTTTCCTCCACTCATTCCCTTACCCCACCCTCCAATACCAGCAGGCATTACCTGGAACCACTCTAGATGCACATGCCAAGGAAACAGATGCTAACTGTAAATCTCCAACTTTCCACCCTCTCTTCCAAATAAATCCCCCAGTACCACCCTCACCTTTGAAGCAGATGTCTACTGTGGCCTCCCATCCATCCCTGCCCCCATCTCTAGTGGACAGCACAGATTATTCTCTCCTTCTTTCCCCTCCACACTCACCATTTTGTCCCACTCCCCAGCTCTTGCAGGCTTTCCCTGTTAACCCACAGGCCACTTCAGCCAAGGATGCATGTAGTCTAACTGCAACTCTTCACCTTTCCATTTTTTCCTCCAAACTCATGCCCCAGTCTTACCCCATCTCTATGGCAGACCACCTGTAGTGGTCTCCAGGTTTTCTCTGCCCCCATCACCAGCAGATCACCTAGATCTTCACCACTTTTCATCCTCACTCACTATAGCTCTCAGTTACAGCGGGGATTCCCTGGAAACCCTTCAGCAGAGTCTGCCAGCAAAACAAGGAAGCCATCAAAAAAAGTAGGCAAGCTGCAAATCTTCATTTTATCTCTTACAAATGCAATCCCCCAGCTTCATTCCCAGATCTATACCTGCTGTGTCCTCTTCAAATACTTTATGCCCACTTTGAGGGGGCTGAGCAGATCCTGATAGAACATCATGCTTTCTTCCCTCCTGTGGAGGATCTCAGCATTCAACCCCTGCACATCCCCATCTGTAAGCATCAGCTCCCAATACCTGGAAACAAACTGTATCTGAAACTCCCAGGAGCCACACCTAGAAGAATTTCAGAAGAATTTTCTACCAAGCAACACACAGCCATCACATCCTCTTAAGAACCAGAGAGGGCAACAGAAATCAAGGAAGAAACCATCCACAGTTAGGTATCAGCATCTAGAATTACAATCTTCACAACACAGATACTTAGATGTCAGTGTAAAAACACAATCTATAACAGCCAAGACATTATGTTTCCACTAGATCTCAGAAACCCTACCACAACAGGCCCTACATATGTACAAAGAGCTGAAGCACAAGACAAAAACCTTAGGATAGCATTTATGAATATGAGGAAAGGAACAAATCCCTTAAAGAAATCTATGAAAAAATAAATAAACAGAGGGAAAAATTGAGAAGAACAGTTCAAGACCTGAAGGTGGAAATAGGATCAATGAAGAAAATCCAACTAAGAGAAAACTGGAAATGAAAGAACATTTGAATAAACAGGAACTTCAGAGGGAAGTCTCATCAACACATTAAAAAAATTACAAAAAAGAATTTCAGGTCTTGCATGAAATGTAGAGGAAATGGATATTTCAATCACAGAAAATGTTAAGTATAAGGAAAACTCTGGCAAAAACACATTCAGGAAGCCTGGTACACTGTGAAAAGACCAAATTTATGAATAATAGAAAAAGAGGAAAGAGAGGAAGCATAAGTCAAGGAAAGTATTTTAAACAAAATCATAGAAGAAAATTTCTCTAACCTAAGAAAGGAGATGCCTATCAAGGTACAAGAAGCATACAGAACACCAAATAGGATGAACCAGAAAAGAAAGTCTTTTGCTGTACAATAATCAAAACACTAAATGAACAGAACAAACAAAAAGAATATTAAAAGCTGCAAGAGAAAAACACCAAGTAACATATAAACACAGACCTATTAGAATCAGAACACTTGAGTTTCAGTGATGACTTTAAATGCCAGAATAACCAAGGCAGATGTTCTACAGACTCTAATAGACCGAAGTTTCAACCTGGGCAGTAGTCAGCAAAACACTCTATCACAGTACATAGAGAATATAAAGCATTCCACTATGACACCCAATTTAAGGATGCTCTGTCTACAAATCCACATAAAATCTAAAAGGAAAACTCCAACCTAAGGAGGTTAAGCAAGTACAAGAATACCAACCAGAAAATCAAAAGAGGGAAGACACAAACACATATAAAGGCAGACCTATTAGAATAACACTTGAGTTTTCCATGGGGAGTTTAAAAGCCAGAAGCTTAAAATGTATACATATAAAATATTGTCTAACTTTAATAGATTAACTAAATAACGGAGGCCGACAACCCTAACTGGACTTTCTTTGCCACCAAATAAAACTTCTAGAACTAGGGCTGGGTTATATCTTTGAGTTGTTGGCTAAGACTATAGGTTGCTCTCCACAAACTGATGCCAACACTCCTTTGCTGAAGATAACACCTACACAACTCATAGAACATGGAAAAGTCAAGCTAGTGCCTACATAGATCCTTTACCTCTGCATGCTAGCATCATTGGTATAGGAAGGTATTCTGCATGCTACCAAAAGGACAAAGGCAAACAGGAAACTTAGTAATAAAATCTTTGATCTATAATGCTGTCCTACCAGCAAGATATGATAGTGCATTTGTGGCACAAAGCTTGTGGGAGTAACCAACTAATATCTGATTTCAGTGTAAGCTCACTCCATGAGATGGAACTCATACCCAACACCGCTTGGATGACCAAGAATCTGAAACTAAATAGTCCAGGAATTTAGGGTTAAACCAAATACTATTGTTTTATTAAAACAAACACAGTAGTGAAATGATTCCAAATGACATTCTGCTGTGCTCATAGAACAATGCCTTGTTCAACTATGACCAGAGACTTTCTTCCTGCAGTAGATGGGAACAAATATAGAGATCCACACCAGACATTGAGAACTAGGAACTCTCAGCCCCAAAGGGGATATTTCCATCAAATACTTCTCTTCAGGGCTTAGGGAACCCCAAGAAGTAGACAGAGTAGAAGAGGCAGAGGGGATAGAAGGTACTAAGGAAACAAGGGATTCCAAACACAGCAGAGCTGATGTACATATGAAGTCAGAGGCTGAAGCAACATGTACAGGACCTACATTGGTCTGTACCAGATGGGGTCCTAGAGCGAAAAGGAGAAGTGG
The DNA here is from genome assembly GCA_030674055.1 of Rhabdomys pumilio. Taxonomy (NCBI): domain Eukaryota; kingdom Metazoa; phylum Chordata; class Mammalia; order Rodentia; family Muridae; genus Rhabdomys; species Rhabdomys pumilio. The sequence continues at coordinate 44,512,432 of JANHMN010000015.1, read as the reverse complement.
ACACATGCCTCCATCCCTAACCCAGAGGCTATCCCCAGTTGATAATGACCTGCAAATGAAAATCTAGTTTCCTTCAAGAAAATCTCACTGGGAAAACAAACTACTCTTACAAATAGGCTGCATGCCAAGAAGTAGACAGCCAACAGAAAATGAACTCAGTGGGATCATTGGAGGTTCTTTGTCTTAAGATTTTGTGTTAGGACTAACGGTTGTAAAATTTCTATATTTTTACCTCATTCACACACACACACACACACACACACACACACACACACACACACACAC
>JANHMN010000015.1:44466912-44512137 GCA_030674055.1 Rhabdomys pumilio | reverse complement strand
CACACACACACACACACACACACACACACACACACACACACACACACACACATTCTCTTTTTACATGTACTTTATACATATCTTATAGCTTCAAGTTTAGTGTCTTTGTGGGATTTGTGAGTACTTGAACAAGTGGGTATCTGTTTTTTTGTGCCTTTTCTTGGGCTCTTATGTTTCTCTGCTTTGTACAATTTCAATGTGTTAGTTTTTGTTTTACTTCGTTGTTTTATTATTATCCCTTAGAAGCCTGCTTGTTTTCTAATGAGTCAGAAAGCTGGAATATTTGGAGAGTAGAGGTGGGGAGGAACTGGGAGGAACGGGGGGGGGGGGGATCCATAATCATGATACATTTTTTGAGAAAAATACATATTTTTAATAAGAGTTAAAAGAGATTATAGCCATTAATTTAACTTTTACTGTATTCTCTTATTCTTTTGCTGTGTAGGTATAGCTTGCCAGATATTTACCTATTAGCGACACTGTATTTGTTGCAATTAACAGAACTCTAATCAAACTAGCATAAACAATAATTTAGATTTATTGATTTCCCCGCATGAAAAAATTCAGCCATCCTTAGACTGGGACAAATTTGTAGAGAAATAAGATTTCTCTGTATTCTTTTGGTTGTGACCTTCTCTGAATTCTTTTGTTCATCTAAATTCATCTTCTGGTCAGCTACTGTCATATACCCAGAATGTTTGTCAATCATACCTAACAAGAGCATCATTTTCTACAAGCAATGAACCATATTTTCTGAGCCTTACTCTAACAGGGACATTCACTGTGCCTGGAACAGAAGCATATGTGAATTAATCTGGGGTTGGACAAACTACAGAACTAGTTTGTTTTAAGTAGAATAAATGTAGAGAGTTTAGAGCTGGAGTAGAGTTCATTCTCACAAGAGTTCACGGCTATAGTACAACAGGGAAGGGTCACTTTCAAAGGAAAATCTGGTGGAATAAACTCTGAGACTATAACCAACTATCATTCACAAGATTCTTTCAGGTAGAGCTTATTCTCTGAAACTCTGAATAGTTGAAAGAAAAACAGAGGTTTAAAGTTCACTGTTTACCGAACAGGAAAAAGTATATCTGACTAATATCAGAAACGGCAAAGTGAGTTCTTTGCTCCTCTATAAAACCCAACATTTCACTTATTTTATAGAACTGGATATATAGAATTAAATTATAAATTAAATTATACCATTTAAATAATACTTAATATATAATAAATGGTACGTCCAACTCCCAGTTATATGGGAAAATTCTGAGATGCTGTGTACAACTAATTCTAGAGAAAAAAAATCAAGACTATATCCAAACAAAATTCTTGCAATGTTTATCCTGAGATTAAGATTGGGGAATATGTAAGCACATATTTGAAAATAATAAAATTAATTATCTTTCCAGTTTTCCTAGATTCTATTCAGAGTCCTTTTTAGATCATATAAATCATTGGCTTCCAAGTATTTGAATATTCAATGGCTATTTTTGATGGTATCCTTATTCTGATTTTTATTTTTAATAAGTGAAGGGAAAAAAATTTATCCTCAATTGTTTTTTACTTCCAGATTATCTCATTTAAATAAGAACAACTCAAAAGACCAAAAGCTGAAAAAAGTCTGTTTTCTCACTTGGTAGGGAAACATAGACAGTACATAGGCATGAAGCGCCAGAGTCTAGTTTTATTTTTCCCATGGTTGTATATCTAAAAATGCATTTTTAATCTTCCTTGGTATCTACCATTCTTAGCTGAACAGTCATCATTTATTTGCCTTTATACTTTGTCACAATAAATTGCTTCAAATACATATTGAAAACATTTCCAGCTAATAAATATGCAAATTAGATCATTGTGTCAAACTTAGGAAACAAAGTATCTGGCTCTTGTTTTTCTAATCCTGGTCATGAGGGTTTTTTTTTTTTTCACATACACACTAAAACTTCCATATTTTGAAAATGAGGGAACAACTATGAACTCTATTTGCTGAGCAGAAAGGACAAATATACATTTCATTTATATGGAGAATGTATGCATATAAGACAAAGATTTGACTCACTGTCTTCCCTTTATTATAAAAGAATGTAAGAAGCAAGAGCATGCATGACAAAGAATCAGCACTTGCCTTAGAAATATCTGAAGTTCTCACAGTCTTAAAGTGAATATGTTTTTGAAGATTGATGTTTGTATCCAGTCTGGATTGATTTCGCCTCATTTTTCCTCATCATATTACATTTTAACATATGGCAATGAGAGAGAGAGAGAGAGAGAGAGAGAGAGAGAGAGAGAGAGAAGAGGCAGGGAGAGAGAGAAGAGGTCTCTAGAGTGTTATTCTAGCTGCTTTTTTTTTTTCTTCTCATCTTCAGGACTTGAGTGTTTAAGTGTAGAGATGCAGATAGAATTGTTGAATATTTAACATTTTCATTAGTCACCCATCTCAATCTGAGCTACGATAAAGAAAGACCATGGAAAGTTGAGATTCAGCACTACTCTGAAATTATACTGCGGAATGGAATCTGCCCAGCAGGCTGCAGGGCTGTCTTGGAAAGTTCTAGAACATGGGAAGAAAGAGCTGTGTTCAGATGGTGACAATGCTTTTTTCAGACTATGACTATTGAACTCCTTCCTTCATGGTCCAGATCAACTCACAAGTCACATGTATTGCTGTATGGCACTGCGGGATAAGGCTTCATCGCAGGGAGGCCTGTTTTTCCTTCTCAAGTGCTATGATTATAGTATGAAAAGCATATTCTTTGTTCAATTGGATCTGAATCAACAGTGATTACGAACATCTGTGTGCAGAAAATTGACTTCGGAAATTTATTCCTTATGCTTTTATGCTAGACTAAATTGTAAGTGCACATTTCTTGGAGAAATGTCCAACTTTCCTCCTAGTGTCTCTACTTTGGAACCTATGCACCCATCTTACTCCATCTCAATTTTAATATTCTTCCATTTGAAAGAATTTTATCTTTCCTTGATCAGATTCAACACATGGAAGACTTATGAGCAAAGGAAATATTTCAAGCAAAGCCAGCGTACAGGATGAGAAGCGTGGGATTTGATAAGGCGTAGCTCTGACAGCTACAAGACACTGACCTGTGATCTGATTGTGGATGCCTGGCGTGTCTGTCTAGAGGGCTCAGTTTCATGCTTCTGAAAGTAACAGAAGCTTTTGGAGCTTCTGAAAGTAACAGAAACTTTTGGAGCTTCTGAAAGTAACAGAAGCTTTTGGAGCTTCTGAAAGTAACAGAAGCTTTTGGTTTGGAGCTGAAAAGAACTACCCAAATGTGAAGAGTAAGATAAATCACCTCAATAACAGTATTTGGGGTTAATATACTATGGTAAAAACTATAGGCTTGAGATTCATTATAAAAAAATGTATTAATGAGTACACAATGTTATGAGTGCTTGACTTTATACAGTGGGTGTGGGTCACAGAATATAATATTGGGAAAGTAATTAAGAGCCTAGTTTAGAAAGATTACTTTTTCTGACTTGATGACCTCATAAACCTCCATTGCATCATGCTCACCCCCATAAAATCCTAGGTGTCTGTGTTATTCTCATAAACTTACATTACTCCCTTACTGATTGAGATACAAGAAGAGGAAAAACATAACCATGTTTTCACATAGCAGTTTGGCGACCATCAGATAAGGACAATGAAATTTGTTTAAGAAAACGGATACTCCAAACATCCTTGCTGATAGAAACCTTCCTGTCTCCATACTTCCTCATGGAAAGAAACCATGAAGCAGTTAGAATTTTATAACTCTTTCACAATAAAAAAAAAAAGACTCGTGTTGTACTAATCTAAAGTTAGATGGCTACTATGACTCATTAGAAAGGTCTCAGCCAGACTGTCTAGAGAATTAGACACCTGCATGGCCTTTATCATGGGACTGCCTCACTGAAAGTAGTGACACCCAAGTCACAAGATACCCTACCAAAACAATTCAGATTGTAAAAACATTGGAGACAAGCAACATTATAATTGTTTAAAAGAAAGCAAAGTAGAATAACAATTCCAGAGCCAACCCCTGGGGATTAAAAAAAGTAATAAAGGCATAATTAATTGTAAATGGCTTTTACTTTGTATAAACTAGCAAAGTCATTGTTCTGTGTTGTAGAGGAGCATGGTTTAAAAAATGCATTGAAAGTCATTTGACCTTACTCCTTGATTATAGAGGAATTTTGAATATAAGAACCTAGCCAGTGGTTCACTTTTGTCAGCTGAATCATCTCAATTATCCATGAATACTCTTCTTGGAAAATCCATGTTTTTAAATTGGGTACTATGATTCAGATGGTACTTCATGATGTCTCCTTTTAACTTGCACTTGTTCATAGCCCCTTCCTAAAGCACAACTATAGCTAGTCTCCTCTCTCTTATGATAATTCCACAGAGAATGGCTAAGATGTTGACTTACAGTAATAGATATAGAAGCCAAACTGGGCAAATAATAGTGCAGTCAAGATTACCTTGGAAATAGGTGGTAAGAGAGACTTTTATGAGAAGGGAAACGTTAGGCATATTTGAGTTTCAGAGAAGCTAGTAAAACCACTAAAATAAGGAAAAGAGGAGAGAAAGAGGAAGATACTAGGAAAGAAAACTGCACATTTCATACTGCAAGAGGTGATTGGTGCTAGATCAGTGGACAGAATGATCACCACACAACAGGATCACATATGCTGCCAGAGACACACCTTGAACTTCCAATGAAGTCACATGTTGATGAATACATGAAGGTTGAAAGTAACCTAACTTGAAGTGGAGTGAGTGTGCCTATCTACTGTGTAAAATCCTGTAGTGTAGCTTAGTAGGACATCCACGTCAGGGTACTGCTTCCTTATGCTTCTGAGTGTGTGATGAAATAGGAGTTGTGATTCCTTGTTGCCTCTTACTCATAAGAGAATGTAGTGGTATGCACACTGCCATACTCTGAAGAATACTAAAACTCAAAGTGCAATGTATTGTTTTTGTTGACTGTGTATTGTCAGGATGACCTGAAAGGTTCTTGGCCAGCATAGGGGACTCTGTGATAGGTGAAGAATGAAACTTGAGACAGTGCTATCTTTTTACACTGTCTTTTGGCCTTTAGGAATCGACCTCACGTTTCACTTCTTTTACACACTTAAACTTAGTGGAACTTGGGACCTTTACTATAAGAATGAATTTTATTGGCTGATAAACGGGGGTAGGGCCTAAGAAGGATCTGTAATAAAAAGGAGAGATTCTATGGGCGGAGGATGAAAAGCACATGAGGCTTCTTTCATAAGGATGTATCCCATTCCCTGCAGCTGTAGGGTCTGAACAATGCTCAGGATATTGGGGGGGTTCAGCTGGAGGTTGGCTCCTAATGGACTAGCAAAGAATCACCAGGTTGATGGGCCACTTTCCAATCTGGCATTCCAGATGAATAGGAGGCATTCATTTCCTTTTGTTGAAGAAAATAGGCTCGTGTGGTTGAAAATTCTCATTTCTCCAATGCTTATTCTAAGTTGTACCTACTACAGTGTATAATTCTGTATATATTACAAATGTATGTAATATATCGTATTTCTTAGAAGTCATGATTTCTATTACTTAATCTTGTTATTAATTTTGATTTCTTTCTTCATTTACTTCATTTCTCTGGGTGTTTTCCCTCATCTGGAGATCTTACCTTGATTTTAAAAGTTTTTTCCTTCTTTGCTGAGAAACTCTTTTTGGTTTTCCTTTATTCCTCCTTCTTTCCCTCTCTTCCTACCTTTTGACTTTTCTTGAAAGGAGCTCATTAAAGTTAAATGGTACTTGGTTTTTTTTTTTTTTTTTTTTTTTTTTTTTATGTTGGTAACTTTACTGTGTTTTACATTTTTTTTTGTTTTAGGATTTTTGCACAACTTTGTGTGCTATCTTATTTTCAGACCTTGTGGTTTCAGGTAGCATTAGTTGCATAACAAAGCACGTCGCATCTACATCAGCGATTCGAACAACAGTCTATTTTTTTATTTGCTTCTGTATGTTGATGATTTGGATTGTGTATAGTGGAGAAGGTTTGTTGCTTTGAGTTAGACTTAGTTAACTTTGGATGAGACTCACTCATTTTTGTGTAGCAAATTCCACCAACTTGTAAAACATAATGGAAAGAGGCTAAGGATATATCTCTATCTCTATCTATCTATCTATCTATCTATCTATCTATCTATCTATTATCTATCTATCTATCTATCTATCTATCTATCTATCTATCTATCTACATATATATCTTTACACATACATATATGTACACACACATATATATACACACACATAAATCCATATGACATGTACACTTATGGAGATCCTTAGAGAAAATCAAAATGCAGTTGTGGAGGCTAGTCCCAATTGCAACACAATTCCTACCTCTTTGATGAGGGACTGTTGTGAAAATGAGGCCTGAAAGATTATATGACCCAGAGAAACTGGAAGTTTTTTGTGAGACGCTGTCTCCTAGTAGTATCAGGAGCTACTATAATACTACTTATTATAATGTAAGCTACCATGTAGTCTTACCAACATGCTTGCTTACATTATAATAAATATGACTTGAACAAGAGAAATAAAAGTAGACATACAAATATGTATAGGGAAACACTCATGCATCCTATCAGATTACCACCAGAAGGCCCACATAGGTGTGGAAACTGAACAACACTCTACTCAATGATGACTTGGTGAAGGAAGAAATAAAGAAAGAAATTAAAGACTTTTTAGAATTTAATGAAAATGAAGACACATCATACCAAAACTTATGGGACACAAGGAAAGCAGTGCTAAGAGGAAAACTCATAGCTTTAAGTGCCTACAAAAAGAATCTGGAGAGAGCAAACACGAGCAGCTTGACCATATACCTGTAAAGCTCTAGAAGAAGAAGAAGCAAATATACCCAAGAGGAGTAGACAGCAGCAAATAATCAAACTCAGTGCTGAAATCAACCAAGTAGAAATAAAAAGAACTACACAAAGAATCAACAAAACCAGGAACTGGTTATTTGAGGAAATTAACAAGATAGATAAGCCCTTAGCCAGACTAACCAGATGGCAAAGAGACAGTATTCAAATAAATAAAACCAGAACTGAAAAGGGAGACTTAACAACAGAAACTAAGGAAATTAAAAAAATCATTATATCCTACTACAAAGGCCTATACTCAACAAAATTGGAAAATCTGGATGAAATGGACAATTTTCTAGACAGATACCAGGTACCAAAGTTAAATAAAGATCAGATAAACCATCTAAACAGTCCTATAACCCCTAAAAAAATAGCAGCAGTCAGTAAACGTCTCCTCACAAAAAAAAAAAAAAAAAAAAAAAAAAGCAAGCCCAGGACCGGATGGTTTTGTGAAGAATTCTATCAGACTTTCAAGGAAGACCTAATATCAATTCTCTTCAAATTATTCCACAAAACACAAACAGAAGGAACCCTACCCAGTTTGTTCTATAAAGCCACAATTACGCTCATACCTAAACCACACAAAGGCTCAACAAAGAAAGAGAACTTCAGACCAATCTCCCTTATGAATATTGATGCAAAAATACTCAATAAAATTTACACAAACAGAATCCAAGAATACATCCAAAGAATCATCCATCATGATCAAGTAGGTTTTATCCCAGTAATGAAGAGATGGTTCAATATAAGGAAATCCATCAATGTAATCCACTATATAAACAAACTCAAAGAAAAAAGCCACATGATCATCTCACTAGATGCTGACAAATCATTTGACAAAATTCAACATCCCTTCATGGTAAAAGTCCTGGAAAGATCAGGAATTTAAGGCCCAACTTAAACATAGTAAAAGCAATATAGAGCAAACCAGTAGCTAACATCAGCTTAAATGGAGAGAAACTTGAAGCAATCTCACTAAGATCAGGGACTAGACAAGGCTGCCCACTATGAGTTTTCCTCTAGTACTGCTTTCATTGTGTCCCATAATGGGAGAGCCCTATTATTCAATATAGTACTCGAAGTCTTAACCAGAGCAGTCAGACAACAAAAGGAGGTCAAAGGGAACAAAATCGAAACGAAGAAGTCAAAATATCACTATTTGTAGATGATATCATAGTATACTTAAGTGGCCCAAAAACTTCCAGGAGAGAACTCCTAAACCTGAAAACTTCAGCAAAGTGGTTGGACATAAAATTAACTCAAACAAATCAGTAGCCTTCCTCTACTTAAAGGATAAACAGGCTGAAAAAGAAATTAGGGAAATGACACCCTTCACAATGGTCACAAATAATATAAAGTACCTTGGTGTGAATCTAACCAGGTAAGTGAAAGATCTGTATGAGAAGAACTTCAAGTCTCTGAAGAAAACTGAAGAAGATCTCAGAAGTTGGGAAAGTCTCCCATGCTCATGAATTGGCAGGATTAATATAGCAAAAATGACCATCTTGCTGAAAACAATCTAATATAGTGGTCTCCTGAGAGTCTTTGCTAGAGTTCGACATATACAGAGCTAGATGCTAGCAACTAACCAATGAACTGATCATGGGGTCCCCAATGGAGGAGTTAGAGGGAAGACTGAAGGAGCTGAAGGTGCTTGTGGCACCATGGGGAGAGCCACAATACCAACCAACCAGAGCTCCCATGGTCAGCCTGGGAACACCCATGGCTCCAGCTGTATATGTAGTGAAGGATGGTCTTGTCAGGCATTGGTGGGAGAGGAGGTCATTGATCCTGTGAAAGCTGGATGCCCCAGTGTGAGGAAATTCGAGGGTGGAGAGGGGGGAGTGGCTGGATGGGTGAGGGTACACCCTCACAGAAGCAGCAAGAAGAGGAAGGGATAAGACGTGTTTTGGGGGGAAGAATGAGGAAAGGGAATAACATCTGAAGTGTAAATAAATAAAATATCTGCCGGGCAGTGGTGGCCTTTAATCCCAGCACTTGGGAGGCAGAGGCAGGCGGATTTCTGAGTTCGAGGCCAGCCTGGTCTACCGAGTTCCAGGACAGCCAAGGCTATATAGAAAAACCCTGTCTCGAAAAACCAAAAATAATAAAATAAAATAAAATAAAATAAAATAAAATAAAATAAAATAAAATATCCAATAAATTAAAAAAAAAAAGAAAGAAAGTTTCAACGCTACCCCAATGAGGATTTCTTCTAAAGGAGTGGAATCTCTTATACAGTAAAGGAAATAAAAGTTGATTAAGTGATCAGGAGGCCCAAATATATCTTTAACAGCTATATATGAGACCAAGGAGTAATATAAGGAATAAAAAAAAACTAAAAAAAGTCAAGAAAAATACAACCAAAGAAAAGAATAGGTTATAGATCTAAACATTGTAAATAAATCCTATTAAGGTGTTTTTCTTTTCTTCAAGTATTTGTCACATCAAGTAAAACCTAATACAAAGTACCCACCTTGCAATGATTTAAACTACATTCAAATATTAAATATATTAAATATATATTAAATAATATTAAAGTGTTATATTTAAGCTTAAAGGACAGGAGAGCAATGTCAGATATTTTTACTCTTCCCTGAGAGAACCAATGAATGCCTTATATTCTCACTCCAAATACAGAACAGCTGCTGCAAAGTGACTTTGCAGGTAGGGATCACATTACAAAACAACATACCACGGCGGCACCTTTGCTTGTAGGTGGGGCCGTTTTAGCAGCTTTTAAAATTACCCTAGTATAGAATGAAGTAGATATGAAGCAGGTGTGCCTTGGTCATATCTGAATAATATATAAGACTTTGAACCATGGCAGAGCTATGAACAGTAAGTGATATGAACCCTTGAACCTTGAATGCTGCCTACAATACACCTACACTGAATACTTTTGTTGAAAAAAGTTATATTTTGTTATGGCCTTGCACTGTGAGAATGCATTCCTGTAGTATAGAAGTCCTACAGTATTCATGGTTTCAAGTGTTCATTGTCAACAATAGTCTGAAAATATTAAATGGAAAATTTTAGAAATAAACAAGTTAGGAAATCAAGGTCCCTATTCCATATTCAATTTAGTTATTTTTACACCTATTATATAAAGATATAACATTAAAGACTTATCTAAAGTTATGTATAGAACATAAATTTTAAGTAAATAAATACTTAAGCTACCGTAATATTTCAGCTTTATGTAGTAATTGATTTTAAATACATTTATACTTAATTTGAACAGTTTACTTCATGTTAATTGTTCAGACTCAAATTATCCCTTAAAAAATTAAGCAATTAGTTCTTCATAGAACAATTAAAATAATGCAAAGTATGCTAATGCTTCAGCATTTGGAAAGTACTCATCAATTTCAAATAGGTGGGTCTTGCTCCACCCTGAAAAGCCTGGACTTTGCAGGTACAGTGAATCATTTTCACAACATTCCTTTGAGAAGTTGTCTGATTTGAAAATCTTGTACTTTTACTTTCATTGTTAATTACTGCTTGTACTTAGTGTTCCTCAAAGGAGGTACATCTAATGATCCTATCTTAAAACATCAGACAATCAGGAGAGTGAAGTGGAACCACGTACCACTCGATGTTATAATGAGTTTTGAATATATGTACAAATATATTTTAAGTTTTGGCTTTGGCAGAATTCCTTTTGTCATCTCACTAGGTTTATATACAAGACTAAACAGGAAAAGGGAGATGGCTCCGAGGTTAAGAGCACTGGCTCTTTCAGAGGATGCTGGTTCAATTCCCAGAACCCAGATGGCAGCTCACAACTGTTTGCAACTTCAGTTCCTGGGCATCCGACACCCTCACATAGACATATACCTAAACAATCACCAAAGAACATTAAAAAAAATGGAATTAAAAAAGGTTAAAAAAAGAATAGGCAATTTATGTGAATTAGAATATAAGAGTTTTATTGAAAGATAGGAACTTTTGAAACTGGTACAAACCAACAGAGACATAATCTGGAAAACATATTTGAATCATTTCATAATAAGCATATACAATATATATAAAAATTTACACCCACCCCCATATTGCTATGACTGTTAAAAGTTTCATTCCTGAGGGTTTTGGAATCCATTACAAATTCTAAGTTAGGAAGGAAAAAGAAATCATCTTCCTTGATTTGGGGCTGAAGTGTGAATTTTCAGTGTTAGTAACTGGATCATATTCCCACACAGCAGACTTGTCACTGGGACACGGCCACACTGAAACTCATTTCCTAACGCTGGCCCCACAAATACACCACTACTTCAAAGAGCTGAAATGTTTAGCTTGCATATCGTGTACAAGCTCTTATTACTAAATATTTCCATTGTAAAGGAGCTTTCCCCTTTTGAAGTGCAAACATACAAAGTGAATCGTTTAAAATCTGCTTTGACTTAAATAACAATTCAAGTATCTCCTTTAAGATGACTTTCTGAAAACCATTAATATTTATGAGGCACTGTTATAAATATGTTTTCTGAAAGGCAGAGTATCTATTGAATATCCTTTGTTTTGTCTTTAAGATTATGTGGGTCATAACCCAGTTTTGCTTTGTACTTCATTTTTGCTAGCTTATCAAACATCTTCAACCATACATTCAAATAATTCAGAAAAATATTAACATCAGATACATGAAGGTAGGTTTCATTGTACAGCGTTTCATTGGAAAAGCTCTATCAGCAAGGATGCAGTCTGAGTGAATCACTTGTTCTTATTTTCAGTTATGACTTATGCTTAGGAACTTCAGGGAGCTTTTACAAAGGATGGGTAGATGTCATAATCCTGAAAATGAATTCCTTTCGATGCCGTGATCTTCATAATGGCACCATTGAGAGCATCATCTTCGATGAGATTTATTAATCCATTGGCAATGGCTGATGGGCTAAAAATAAAGGAGACATTTGTATTTTGAAATTGAAGAGTCAAACTAAGTAATTTCACATTATTTTCCAACACACCTGCATCCTGATCGTAAGGAAACATCCTTTGTTAAGGTATTGTTACCTCCAATTTTTATTCATTGAGATGACAAATAAATTATATAATATACTTAGTGATCATTGGGGAGTGTATTTGAGGTCATTAATTATATTGATAAAAACAATCATGTTCTCGTTTATACCAGATCGGTAGACATAAGACATACCAGACAGAAACACCAGCGGTGGAGGAATAGAACAATTAATAGTATTTGTAGAAAGTCATATTTTCATTTGCTAGTAGTTGTCAATTGGAGATTACATCTGGGCTAGGGATGGGGGCTTTTGTTCACTTTCCCTCTCAGTGTTGGGACCCCATCTGGCCCAGACCTGTCCAAGCCCTGTGTATGCAGCCATACACATACTCACTCTCGGTGAGTTCATATCTGTGCTAGTCCATCCATTCTAACTCAGACAGAGTTCTTTGTGTGTGTGTGTGTGTGTGTGTGTGTGTGTGTGTGTGTGTGTGTATGTGTGTGTGTGTATGTGTGTGTGTGTTATGAAAGTGGTTAAAATTTTGGGACCATATAACATTTCACAGGGGTTTTATGTGATTATTGCTTGAAGTTTAGGCATGTAAACTATAACTGCATTGGAAGGTTCTATATAGAAAGGAAATCCAATAAAAGTTGATCAAAGCAAATTCCATAATGTTTACACATAATTCTATTACTTGTGCCTGGCTTTCCTTTCAAAAGGTTTGTCAGTTCAGACTTTGAGGTATACACTATTTTATAAAACTTAAACCTTTAAAAAAATCGATCTCTTTTGTAGATAATGCTTCGTTCCGTTATGGAAAGAAAGTTTTACTTACTCCAAAATTCCATAGAATTTCATCATAGCCTTGATCTGGTCCTTATACTCTATATATTGGCCCATATTTTCTTCCTTTTCGATGGATTCAAGGATGGGTGTGTTCACAAAGCCTGGACAAATGGCATTCAGTCTTACACCACTTTTCATAAGGTTAGCAGCCATCTGCCAATCAAAAGAACACAGTCCAGGGTTCCATTTTTCAAAAGTATAGCACAAGACAAACTGGAATAAAAAGTTCTTTAAAAGGCTAATAGAAAACACATGAGTCGGATGTGCTCTAAAATTTGGAACAGTTGCTTGTGGGCACGCACATAGAGAGAGCATAAAGACATACCTGACACACAGAATTCCTTCACGATAGCCTGACTGAGTTAATTGTTTGTGAAACAACACCACAAGATAACTTCAAAAATTATAAACTTACCTAAGGCGCTCTTTTTATTGAACTCTGTGGGAACCTGAAGCTAAAGCAACTGAGGCTTTATTGAGGCAAACATGATAGGGGAAGTTTTATTACTTGTGAATTCAATATTTCTTACAGTATATAAAGGTGACTTTTCATTAAACAGACATGCACATAAAAACAAGGTTTAATATTGAGTAGTTGACTAAAATGGTGCAAACCCAGGCCTTTCACCTTTCGCCTTATTTTTCCAAGAAATGATAGTTCAACACTTACTAATTCAGTATTTGCATGTAACTTTAGAAAACATAACTGCTGTAAACAATGAGAGCCAACTGTAGAAATATTCTGCCATAAAGTTAAATTCCTGTGTGGTAATGGTTGATTTTGTTCTAAAATGTTGAAATATTTTCAAATAAAGTACTGGTTTCTAATCAATCCAAATTAAGAGGAAAGAATGCTTTTCTTCTTGGGATGATTAACAATGACAGTTCTGTTTATTTTTTACTTGTTAATGAAAAACACTGCATCTCCCTGGTCCTTCCATCCTATCCAGTATTTCTCAGAGGCTTTCCAAGTATTTTTTTTCCTGTGTTTATGTTTTGTAATACATTTTTTCCAAATAGCAGACAAATTTCTATTTAAGTGTTCTATTTAAGGACTCTTGGCATTAATATTACAAGAAATGTATACAATTTTAAAAAAAGAATATTTCCCCGTTATTTATCCTTAAAATATTCATTAGTGTCCTCTTTTGTCTATTTTACAATGATATATTCTTTATTTAGCCTTTTATATGGTTGAAAATGTTTTTTATAATAAAGATTTCAGTAAGCTGTCTTCTCCATCTTTTGGCCAGATATATTGAATTTTGAACTTCTGTTCTTATAGTCTGCAAAATTTGGGTTTCATTTATGAATGCAAGGGAGAAAAGAGTTTTTGATTATGATTTGCTCACCGCTGCTGAGCGTGTGAATCCGATTATGCCATGCTTTGAAGCACAATAAACAGGTTGCTGTGCAACAGGCATGAGCCCTGAAACAAAGAAAAATTCTAAATAAGCTGATGTGTTGACAAGTGGACTGTATTATAAAGACTATACAAATGGTGTTTCATGGTCGCATCAATTTAAGATTAATCTTTAAAATACACTCCCGTGAAAGCATACACTGCTGTACAATAACAAAACCTAAAGCAATCTGAAACAAACCAACATCCTACAGAACCTCTTTACTGCAATGACGATTATTGTCAAGCTTATTCCATTAAAACAAACCAGACAGATTTAGTCAGTTATGTATTCTGTGTCTAATGAGTTTCTTGCATTAACTTAATTTTCCCTTTTAAGACCCTCTTCCTGTACAGCTCAGGCTGTCTTTGAACTTGTAATCCTCCTTGCTTAGCCTTGCAAGTACCAAGATTATGGGTGTATACCACCTTGCCTGGCTTAGATGTTCTACTTTTCTTACTAAATATGTAATTTCTCTCAGTCAAGAAGCAGCGACTGACCCCTTGTTACTGTGAGATTCATATCAAATGTCAAATTAGTGTTTAAATTATTCTGCTGAGATGTGACAGTCTCCACCCAGCTAACTAGTCACACAACACCGCCGCACAGTGTGAGAGTGTCATGACA
Source organism: Rhabdomys pumilio (assembly GCA_030674055.1). Classification (NCBI taxonomy): domain Eukaryota; kingdom Metazoa; phylum Chordata; class Mammalia; order Rodentia; family Muridae; genus Rhabdomys; species Rhabdomys pumilio. Next base: position 44,497,376 of record JANHMN010000015.1, on the reverse strand, counting down.
AAGTTCAGCAATAAACGCAGTCCTGAACCACTCCCTGAGTGCCTTCCAGGCTTCAATTTGTGAAGCGTGTTTGCTCAAGAGCAGTTTAAATCCCTGAGGACGGTAGATCACACCTAGTACACAGTGATCTCAAGGTACTAGAACATGTTGGTCCTCTTGTTGTTTTGGGTCAGGAAACTTGCAAGTTAATTACTTATATCAGTGGCAGTCAGCAAGAATTTACAAGGTCACTATAGGGTACACAGAGATGTTAGAAGTTTTACCTAGATGGTACTGTTTATACTGCTGCTTTACCTATTCACTGTAGGTATACGGGACAAAGACAACTTGTGGAGGATGGTGCTCACATCTTGCAGGAATGAAAAAGTGCATATAAATCACAGGTAAGCTAATTGACACACCATAAAAAGGATAAGGATATTGCCCATAAATATCAGCAAAGATGATGATGGATTTTTCTTAGATATGGAAAGTTGACAAACATGTTCTATAGTTATTTCAAAGCGTCACATATGAGAAATATATTCAATAGCGTTTTGTTGGCTGTGATCATTAGCAAGCAGAAAACACATATCATTTTTAAGAAGTAGAATTATAAATGCAATGAATGAGAACACCAAAAAACTTGCTTGCCTATATATGTATGTATATATGTATGTATCCATCTATCTGTCTGTCCATCTGCCTGTCTATCCATCTATCTCTCTCTATCTCTCTAATCTATCTATCTATCTATCTATCTATCTATCTATCTATCTATCTATCATCTATCTATCTATCTAAACATATAACCAACCAACCAACCACCACCCACCCAGCCAACCAGTCAACCAAGGTCCCACTATGTACTCCAGACTGGCCTCAAATTTTCTATGTAGTGTAAACCTGGCCTTGAACTTTCAACTTTCCTGCCTCAACCCTGAAAGTGCTAGGTTTAAAAGAATGAGCTACCATACCCCCAATGGATTTCTTCCCATTAAAACAACAGTAATGGCTTTATGATCTTATTCTAATGTTCTTACTAAGTTTTCATTTATTTAATTTTTACAGATTTACTGTTATAATTGACATAAAATAAAACAGCATATTCTTTTTCAGGTAGACAGCATTTGGAAAATTTTGACATATGTATAAATAAATGAAGCCATGATCACAATCAAGACAATGAACAAGCCCATCTCCCATGACTCTATTACCTTCTTCTATCGTGACCCAAAAAATGACTGATATGCTTTATGTCAGTGTTTGCATTTTCTAGAACCTTATGTATATGTAATCATTGAAGTTGTTTTTGTCTGATTCTTTTGCATTCATGATAATTATGTTGAGATTCATTCATCATTACTATTATGATTTTTCTAAAGAGAAATCCACTGAATGATATAGCATTTATCTATACTATGCATTCACCTGGTTCTTATCTTGGGTCCTTATATTTGGGTTCTTTCCAGTTTTATGGTAATAAATTTCAAAATAAAGAGGATTCCACTTTTTAGTTATCCATTGGTTACTGTAGATAATTTAGTTAAGTGGAGTAGATTTTTTTTCAGTACACAGTAAGTAATGATTTCAATTATTGCTTCTCCTGCTTTGAATGGGTAGAGTGCACTATTGGTTTTCACATGCTTCACATAGACATACTGGCATGGGTAAAGTATGGCTCTGGGACTCCATTCACAGAGTGGTTACTTTCTGTTTTCATTTGATCTTTTCTATAGCAGCAAACATAGTTATGCTTTGCAAGCCTTTGCTCCTTCAGGTCAGGCCAGAATCCTTCTTCCTCACATATACTGAGTATCTGCTCCTAGCTGCTCTCCTTGGCTAGATCTGTAATCATCCTGAACAACTCCAGACTTGTCCCTGACCCTGTTTTTGTGGATGTTCCCGTTCTGGATGACTTATTGACTTGTAGGAAAAATACAGCCTTTCGGTTTCTCTCTTTTTGTTTCATGTGCATGTGTCTCTGTGTGTGTGTGTGTGTGTGTACACACACACACACACACACACACACACACACACACACAGAGAGAGAGAGAGAGAGACAGACACAGACACAGAGACACAGATACAGAGACACAGACACATGCACACACAGAGATAGAGACAGAGACAGACAGAATCAGACAGTCACAGACACATGCGCACACAGAGAGAGACAGACAGAGACACAGACACATGCACACACAGAGAGAGACACAGACACATGCACACACAAAGACAGAGACAGACAGAAACACAGATACATGCACACACAGAGACAGAGACAGAGACAGACAGAGACACAGACACATGCACACACAGAGACAGAGAGAGACAGAGACAGACAGAATCAGACAGAGACACAGATACATGCACACATAGAGACAGAGACAGACAAAGACACAGACACATGCACACACAGAGACAGAGACAGAAACAGAAACACAGAGACACAAGCACACACACAGAGAGGGGCAGAGGTCCAATTATTCTCAAGTTTAAACTGCAGTTTTCCAGCAAGACTTCTCATCTGCTGTGATTTCCGACAACTTTGTCTTAATTATTGCCTCCTCTCTTGCCAGTTTTCTTTACTTAAATTTTAGGTATACTAATTTAAATATTTGTGTTGCTCTGAATCAATTTCCAATACATACACAAGTAAAATTAAGCCCAAACAAGACCATATGCACGTTAAAAGGTATATAACCAATGGGATAGACTAGTACTACATAAAAATGTCACCTCTAAACTTTGTTTTATTATTTAGATATGACCTCTTCTCCCTTTTTCCAAAACCTAACTACTTTCACATAGACTGGGAGACTTTGAAAAATATCTATCTACTAAAGAACGGTTAACTAAACATACCTAACAAATCTTAAAACTCAGCAGAAAATAAATGGACAACTTTTTAACACAGACAAATGTAGCTTTCTAAAGTATATATATGTATATGTATATGTATATATGTGTATATATATATACATCTATATATATGTGTATATATATATATATGGCAAAGAGGTATATGAAAATATGTTCAACCTTATTTGACTATGAAACTGTAAACTAAAGTGAGGTACCCCTCCACCTTCCAATGTTATCTCTGGTCCTCTTGGTACACACTACTGTTGGATGGCATAGTCTCAATTTTTTTCTCCTTGTCACAGGCACACAGACAGCCCCAAATTATTTTTAATACTAAAATTTTAGTTCTCTAGCTAGAACTAATTGAAATAGCACAAACACAGACACTAACAGTTGCGAATACTGGTGAAAAAGACCAACAGGATTTCCTAGTCATTGCTGGTGGGAAGGTACATGGGCATAGACACAGTGGAGTCAGCCTGGCAGTTTTTGACAAGATGTATTTTTACAATACAAATGTTTCTTGGCACTGACCCAAAGTAATGGAATACTTATGTCCTCATAAAATCCTGCACCTGGATGCTTCCACTGGTCTTACTTGAAACTGCCAGCAGTTGGAGTCAAATTAGATGTCTTTTCATGGGTGAATGAATAAATAAAGCAGTGCACACTGTACTCAGCACTAAAAGTAAATGAGGTATCAAATCATGAGTAGACCAGTCAGAAACTAAACTGCAAAAATGACATATACTACCATTCGAGCTATGACTTCCTAAAAAAGGCAAATAATGGAGACTGAATAAAGGCCAGTGTCTGCCAGTGTCTGCCAGCGCTGCATAGGGGAGAGATGAACAGGTAGAGTGGACGACTCTCAGGCAATGAATGGAGTATTACAATAAGGTAATAGCCAATGTAAGTCATTGTTTATCTGTTCAAGTATACACCAAGAATGAGCCTTATAAGGAAGCAATAGTACCACGCTTACCTTCATGATCAAGAGAATGCTAAATTTCTGTTCAACTTAGTAAAAATAAAGACTTGCTTCTCATTCACTTCATGGACCTCTTAATCTAATCAAGCATGTTTCCGTGGGGGTGGTGGTGGTAGTGATGATGAAGGCAGTAGTCATGGTAGGGGAGTGAATCCTAACGTACGTTATAAAAGGCAAGTGATGATAACGGTAAGTGTCAGAATTATAGTTATCTATCATAACAAATGTTCCGCTAATAGTGAAGGAGACTGTTACTAAATGGTTCTAGGGACGAATGGAAATTCTCTGTATTTTGTGCCCAAATTTGTTTTGTACTAAACATTTCTTTATAAAATAAAGCCTACTGAAAACAGTGTTCTTAGTTTCCCTGTATTTGGGACAGAATCTGGCCACTGGATCCCAGCTTGGCCTGGAACTCATTATTTAACCAAGCTAGCCTTGAACTCAAGATACTCCTGTCTCACCCTTTTGAATGGTGGAGTTATTTATTATACTGTACACATGGCTAGACAACAATATCATTTTAATTAAATGTATTGAGAAAGCATTCTAGCACAGGGGATTGGATCATAGGTGTCAGGCATACTGAGTTCAACTCTTCAGTATAGAATCATGGGCCCATGAGCCATGTCAACTTTGCAGAGATAAGTGTTTCATACAGTACTGCTTTCTTATGCAAGCCAGGATCATAATAGCAGTTATTGTGAGTCTACAATAAAGCAATATACTGAGTATGCTTGATATGATGCCCTGCATATAATAGCCATCAGCCTGAAGGTTAATCTTCATTATTACTTGACTAGACCTAGAATTACCTAGGAGACATACCTCTACTTGTTTCTCAAAAGATGATTCTCTAGAAGTATAACTAGGGAAGTTTGAGTACTGGACTGAGCTTTGACAGAGAAAAAGGGGGAGGGAGAGTGGAAGAGTGAGGTAGAAGGAGAGGGGTAGTGAAAAGAATGACATGGAGGGAGGGAGGGAGGGAGGGAGGGAGGGAGGGAGGGAGGGAGGGGAAAGAAAGGGGAGGGAGAGGAAGGAGGAGGGAAAAGGGAGAGGATGGCAGAGGGAGAGGGAGAGAGAGGGAGGGGAAAAAGGAGGGAGAGGAAAGGGGAGACAGAAGATGTACGGGGAGGGGTGTGGGAGGTGAGGGTGGGGGTGCAAGTGCTGGCAACCATTCACAAAGCCCGGCACAATAATAACCTGTAACCCCAGCTCTGAGGGGTAGGCAAAGGCAAGAAGGTACTGAGAGCTCACTGGTCAGTCAGTCTAGTTGAGCTCTAGGTGCAATGGGAGATTGTCTGAAAAGTTTATATATGTATATCTATGCAGATAGTTATAGTTATACTATATAAATACAAACATTACACACACACATACATGGTGTATAAACAAGCATTTATGACATGAGCAAGGCCATGTCAAAACCCCAGACCTATGGAATAGCAGGACCTTTGCCAGGTCAGACTTGGGAACTGGCACGATCTTCCCCTGAGTTGAATATGAATCTTAACAGCGTGTGCAGAAATTATCAAGATCAGCTTCCTCCTTCTTGAGGACTTTGCTTTTGACTGCTCCCTTGCTGAGAGTCTCTAACTCACTTCCTTCTTCAGCTGCACATAATAAACATTACATTTCCTGGGTATACCTCTCTATCAGAGCTCATGGTCCACCCAATCACAATTTTTCTGTCCGAATATCCATTCTCCATCTCCCAGTCAGGTCAACTCCAAAGCTGTGCAGGTCACAATAGAAGGAGAAACTCTTCCCACAAACAAATATTTATGACCATTCAAGAAACTACTAAATGATACCCAGCTAATAAAACAATTCATATAATCTATATAAGAAATCTGAAGTACTTGAAATTACTGACGTGTGTGTGTATAAAGCCGTTTAGAACCATAAATTTAACATTCTATCTTCATATTACTTTCTTTGCAATATTATTCTATCCATACTTGTAAAAGCCAGTCTTAATATCTACATCTCCCAATAAATAAAGTATCACATTCTTTATTTTGTGCAAAATTAACATTTTCCCTCACAATTGTACATAAATCTGCAAGAATATTTGTTCCTCAACAGAAAGGAATCGTATAAAATGAACTATGTAAAAATATTGAAAATAATTCAATTTAGGGATACAAACTATGAATCCAAATAGGCTAATGTGGGGGTTTGAAAAGCAGAATCTAAACCTTCAACATTTCCTATACAACCCCTAAGGAAGCTAAGCATCTCCAATCTGTTCTCATCTCCACTTCCCTATATGAGGGGAAACGGAGAAGTAGTGGTAATCTCTTTATCTATGTTTATGCCTAAAAGTGACCAAAGCAGCTAAGGACTTCCTCATTATAACTTTCCACAGGGGAGGTTCCATAGGGGAGGTTTGTGGGGTTTTTTTTCCGTTTTATTGGTTTTGTTTTGTTTGATTCTGGGATAGAACATAGAGATTGATGCATGCTGGGTAACTGTCTTCCCACTGAGTTAGCTCCATCTTCAGCTCCCTGTGACTTTTCTCTTTATTGTTAGTTTACTGTGAGGCTATATTTGAAGGTGTGGTATGGCATAAAAAGTGACAGAATCTTTTATAACTATTACCTATTTCACAATAAATTATCTTTCCATGACGATAAATCTGAGAAGGCGTTCCAGTGATTAATTCTCAGAAATTTGCTATTATTTTTTCCTAAAAGTCCAGTCCCTACTGTGATATTCTTCTAAGAAACAGAGACAGAGGCTGGCTTCCTGAAGTGGGTAACTATACCTATGTCTTGTTACCTGGGAATGGAGTTTTCGGATCACTTCTTTCCTAAGTAAAGTTTGCAGTAATGCTTACACACATTAAAACGAGAGAAGCACAGCTCCAGAAGACATTTATTTCTCGTACTATGAAACAGTTAATCTGCTCACTTCTTTTTTTTTAAAATTTAATTTTAGTTTTTTAATTTATGCACTTTACACCCCAGTCACTTCTCCATTCCTACTCACTCCCACAATCCTTTCCCCATCCTGAATTCCCTTCTCCTCTCAGAGTTTTGGGGCACCCTTGGGTATACCTTAACCTTTGAATTTCAAGTTTTTGTGAGACTAGGTGTTTCCTCTCCCACTGAGACCAGACAAGGCAGCCTGGATAAAGAACATATCACACAGACAGGCGACATCTTTTGGGCTAGCCCCTGCTCCAGTTGTTCAGGACCCCAGTGAAGGTCAAGGGACACATCTGCTACATATTAGCAGGGAGGCCTAGGACCAGCCAGTGAATGTCCTTTGAATGGTAGTTCACTCTCTGAGATCCTAGAGCATCCTTAAAAACATTTAACTTTCCCTATCAGTCCTTTCTTATATGTGTCTTATTAGGTATTTTATGATCAAATACAACAAAATCAATACTAGTCTTTCTGGACAAGCAGGAAGGGTTTCAGCAGTGCCGATTGGGAAGTGCGGCTCGTATAGAGCCATTTTGACAAAGTACATCTGAACAAGTTTCAGATTATAGGAACAGTTCATACATTTCATGACATTCACTAAAATATTGCAAGATGATTTTTCTCTCATTATCACTGCTTCTTACACTGTTTTTCATGTGACATGGTTCTTTTGAGATTAGCAGTCTCACTGAATTTTGAAGATAATTTCATGAATTATCTGAATGACTGAATCTGAAGGTTGTTTTGAGGGAGGTGGTCTGACTAGGGAGCTATAGAATTTCCTATCTGCATCCTTCAATGCTGGAGTTAGAGACAAGGGCAGCCATGCCAAACTTCTTTGCATGAATGCTAAAGATTTGAATGCAGGTCCTCCTATCTGCACATCAAATTATCTTACTTTCTCAGCTATCTCCCTATCCCAAGAAACTCACTTGATTTGTTGGGGTGTCTTAGCACAGTTCTCTGTTTTTCTCTCAAACTTTTTTTTTTAACGTGCTGAAGAATGAGTATGACAAAATGAGTGTTTGTACGTCTTGTTTAAACAAAAACTCCTCTAGAAGAGTTTGTGTTGTCAACAAGGACCGGAGCCTCTTCTGAAGGTACAGATGGAGCATATTCAATCCTCCAGCCAGGCTCACCTCGCTCGGCTTGTTAGAGCCATTAACTGCATTTGAAACCGCGTCAGCGGGCATTACTCATTAGGTTCTCTGCCCAAGCCAGTATGACAACTTGAGGCTTTACCACAACAGTGAAGGACTCTGCAAGTCACTGAGGAATCATGATGACCTGAATATGGCCTGCAACACTGCCTGCACTACAGCAAGCAGAAAAAAAATGAATAAAAAAGAAAACAAAGCAAAACAAAACAAACAAACAAAAAACAAGAAGGAAAATTCTGTAAAGGAAGCTTGCAAAACAAACAGGTGTTAAAAGCACTTTGAGTGGGAGAAATCGTCTTCTCCAGGGAAAAGTCTTTCAATTGTTTATTCCATACCAAGCGATCAGCCCTGAACACATAGATACAGGTGACATCGAGATACAGGATGAGCAACTTACATTTAGAAATTATATGCATGTAACAACGATTAATAGAAAAAGATTCCGTGAATTTAAAAGAAAGCAAGAAGGGGTATATGAGCGGGAGGAAGGAAAGGGAGGGAAATGGTATAATTACAGTATCAACAATAAAGTTAAAAAGTATTTTCTATTTAATAATTCCTCTAACTTTTTTTTTTGGTTTGATGACCTCAATCTATGTACTGTGACTCATGGTCACTAAGTTTAACAGTTTCTGAGAAAATTATAAAGAATAAGAGCTTCTCCCTTACCTCTTATCATTCTAAAATTCTGTTTGTGCGTTTGTTTACCTGTAAATACACACACACACACACACACACACACACACACACACACACACACACACGTTTATTCATGCCAGGTGAGTGATCCTCTACCAAGCTATATACTTAACCTTTTCTTGAGAAAAGAGTCTCAAAGGACCTCAGACTATTTTCAAACTGGCCATCTTTCTATCTGCTCTTCTCTAATCTTGGTATGAAGTCGTGTCAATGAAAGTTCTGGGTGGGAAGAGTGAAGAGTGACAGAGAGAACAGAGAGTGGCTAATGAGAACAAGAGAATGATACTAACCACAGTAAGTGTGGAGGCTGCATTGTGTGAACCAAGAAAACCAGGCACAGCAGACAGCAAGAAGCCTAGCCCACTGCTTAGCCCTTTCAAACAGTGTTACATATTAGGATGGAAATCAAAGAGAGAAGGGATTTCGAATGATGCGACAATCATTACGGCAATAGTGCCAGAAAGTTCATTAAAATTCAAGCTGAATTTATCACTGAATTTATAATGATGAATAAGGAAACATTTTACTGTTGATGTATATGCCCCAAGCTCCCCTGGCTCATTTATTTTTATCAATATTAGTGTGTGTGTGTGAGTGTGTGTGTGTGTGTGTGTGTGTGTGTGAGAGAGAGAGAGAGAGAGAGAGAGAGAGAGAGAGAGAGAGAGAGAGAGAGAGAGAGAGGTGGGAAGGGGGAGAGGGAGGGAGAGGGAGAGGGAGAGGGAGAGGGAGAGGGAGAGGGAGAGGGAGAGGGAGCAGCAATTCAGAGCACATGTGTGCTTTCAGATGTCTGCAGAGGCTAAAACATCTGGAAGTGGAGTTGCTTTTAACTGTGAGCTGCCTGACAGAACTCTCCTCTTATGCAAGAGCAGCAAGGTCTTCTAGCTCTTGAGTTACCTGTCCACCTTACCTCTTTTATTTAAAAGTAACATTTGGGACATGGTCTTACTTATTTACACAGGCTATTCTTAATCTTATTATCTAACCCGGGCAGAACTTGAGCTTGTGATCTTTCTGTCTTAAACTCTGAGTGCTGAGATTATAGGCCTGTACCATGAGGATATACTTACTGATTATCAATTCTCAGAATTACCAATTGATCACAACCTCAGGCTTCTTCATGTTTGTAATTCCAAGAAAATAGGAAATATCCTTTTAATTCACTAACCATTTACATAAATTTTTATAATTTCATCTCAATAAATACTGTAAAATCATCTTTGCCAATTTGTCTTTAGAGTTTAGCCCTATATACAACTTTGTATCTTTATATCTATATACAAATTTGTATCTTTCTAAAGCATGAGGTACTTTTTAAGTATGGTTCATGTGCTCTGCTTTTAGTGTATCTGTAGAAATGAACCAGTGATTCATAAGTAGATATCATAGGAGACAAAGTAACCCAATTATCCTTAAGGCTTTATAGAATTAGTCTTGTAGTCATGTTAGGCATGCCATTCTGATTTTAAGCAACCCAGAAAATAAGACATGAGTCTCATTTCAGAGTTCCTCATGAAGTTTATTTATAAATATACCAGTGGTAGTTTTATAGTGTCTCAAGGGTCACCTGATAATGACTCTTGGAGAAATTAGGAAAATTCTGAGAACCAGAGATTGACTGAGTCAGAGGTAGCTCCAAATACTACTGCTGGCCACTCCTGCCTCACTGACACTACAGGAGGTAGAAAAAACAGCTGTGTGACGTGTGTGTGTGTGTGTGCGTGTGTGTTTGTGTGTGTGTGTTCTTAACCTGAAGTTACCACACTGAGACAAAGCAGGTAACTTTAAGATCTTCCTATTTTTTTTCCTTTTTTTTATTGGATATTATTTACATTTCAGATGCCAATCCCTTTCCCCATTTCCCTTCCCCAGAAAACCCCTATCCCGTGCCCCCTTTTCCATTTGGCTTTTATACAATTTTTTAAATGTTAATCAAGGGCTTTATAAATATGGTAATGCTCAATCAGAAGTGTAACCTAATACCCAACCTAGCTATGTAAACTATCTTTGACTAGTGGAGACACATGAACTTCTGCCTCCATGCCCCCTCTCTCTTTCTCTCTCATTACCTAGCTTCTCATCTATTTCATCTTTTCTCCTTACTCCATCTTTTCCTCTCGTGCTCCTTTCCCCTTAGCTCCTCCTACATATTACCCTTCCTGTTAAAATAAAGCTTTTCTCTCAGAATACAATTAGAGCACAATTATTCCTATTTGTACCAGTGAGGTACAAGATAGTCTTAATACCCAGTCCATCCTTTTGTTGACCAGCCAGAACCTCTGTCATCTCTCTTGACTAGAACACTTAGTTTTGAACCTGGCTTTTTCTTGGCTTTAGAATGAATGTCATCTGAAAACCCTCCACTCAGAAGATCTTCCTATTTTTTTAAATGAATAGTTTAGACTTGCTGTCAACGGAAATCAGGCTTCATAAATCTTATGACTTCACTGTGCCCTTCCTTCTAAAAGCATTGATGGATTTTTCATAGAATTCTTGTTGCTTGTTTGCTTGTTTGAGACGGGGCACTGTTGCTGGCTAAACTGACCTCTAACTCTCAAACCCCTTACCTCAGCTTCCCCAAGTGCTGGTGCTACCGGTGTCAAACAACATATCCATCCCTAACTGGAGTTTTTACAGTTTAGTTTCTTGACTAAGTTGCTCCAGATATTCCCGGTTGTTATCGAAGAACACGATGTTTAGCTGATATTAAACCATTTTGCTTTGAATGAAAAAAATACGTTTGGAATGCTTGTGTAGTGTCAATTTTCCAGTCTTTGGTATGTCAAAAGGCAGCTGTCAGCTGAAATCAGTTTTTTTTTTTTATATATATATACAACTAGAGCACATTTTCCAGATTTTCACGTAGCTGGATGAACCATGGGATCGAAGTCTACCCTGTAATGTGAGCACAGTGAGGTCTGCCAAGGCTTGGGTGGTGTTAGAAGAGCTGTAATGTGTTCTCCAAGTGCCTTTCTTCCTTTTACTGGGCAGAAAGGAGTCTACTCATTACAGAGCAAATCTAGAAGCTCCATTGTCAGCTAGACCTTCCAGATTGCTGATATAGAATAGGTACCCAGGAATTCTATAAGAAAGCAGTCTGAGCAAGCAATGATGAGCAAGCCACTAAGTGGCACTTCTCCATCATCTCTGTGTCAGCTCCTTCTTTCAGGTTCCTAGTCTTTGTGAGTTCCTACTGTCACTGTTTTTGATGATTAACGGTTATATGAAAATGTGAGCAGTTTCTTGCCCTTGATAATATACAGCTGTTGCCTAAACTTTTTATATTTTGAAACTAGGGTGTGTTTGGATATATTTGTTTTAACAGCTTGGCATATACCACCTAGTACAAATGTCATGTTTTAAATTACACACTCCTACTAAACTCATAAGGAAGTAGAAGTCACTTCATATCACATTACTATTTTTTACTCTGTCAAAAGGTATTTTTCACATGTATTACTATTTGGAAATGTTAAGATAACCTTTGAAAAGTACTAAGTAGAAACATACACACACACAAATATAGACACAAACACAGACACACATACAGAAACACACAAACACATACACATACACATATATACACACATATACACAAAAACACACATTCACAAAATATACACACAGTGAGACACACAATCACACACATACACACAACCACAGACACAGACTCACATATACACACATATACACAAACACACACTCAGACACACATATACACATACAAACATGCACAGACACACATATACATACCTATACACATAAAGATATATACAACACATACATGTAGGCAAACAGACATAATTACACACACACTAAATCAATACTATGGTGAGACAACTTGGAAAAGAATCAGACATATTGTTCAAAATTTTTGCATTATGTATAAGAAAATCTAAAGAATCATTAAGAAAATAAACAAAAAAATAGATTTAATTCAATCTTGTCTTGATTCATAATATACCTCACAGATTCACTTTTGTGGTCCAAATGACCAATATGAAAAATTCCTGTTCAAATAGGAATTGTCCTTACCTGCTATTGAAGACATATTGATGATGATTCCGCCTTCTCCTCCATTCTGCTTACTCATGTAATCCAAACCAAGGTAGGTCCCACTGATAACAGAAACCTAATCCAGAAACATAAACGGAAATAATGACACATCTATACCATACTTTTATCATATGCCAACATACTAAAGACATTGCTAAGTCAGGCATATAGGGAGATCTTCAATAACTAATGAGCGCTTTCTCATGTTTTAAAGTTTTAACTGGTCATGATTTGCTTTCTGTCTGCCTAACACTAGTATAGCTATCATATCTCTACAAACTTTCATGATCAAAAATTTACACTTGTAGTGTTTTCTTCTTTGATTCAACTCCAACCAGCCCATAACAGTTCTATTCCGTTTTCTTTTCTACATATTAAAGACAAAAAGTTTCTTCTCAGCATGGGCTTCCCATATGCAAGCAGTCTATATTCGCTTACACTGTATAATTGTCATGGTTCTTGCATTACAAAAGAATGGACAAAATTAATTACATAGACACACACATCAGTATACAAAGAAAATGACAAATAACATTACATATATATATATGTGTGTGTGTGTGTGTGTGTGTGTTTCATTTTGTGTTATGTGTTGCTCATTAAATCTAATTTTAAATTTTATTATTGTAAATCAATGACAATTTCTCATAAATGTGTAATATCTTTTGAATATCTTCACCCTCATTCTTTTCCCTTTCTCTTCTCTCCCCTTCTGCTAATATTTTCCCTAAGTTTTCTAATGTATTGACATCATATACATATGTATGTATGTATGTATGTATGTATGTATGTATGTGCATACAAACCTCCCCCATATATATTCATGCTTCTATAAATAATCTAGGATTTTCAAAATAAGAGAAAACATGTGGTGTTCTTTCTGAGTTTGGTGTACTTTCCTCCAAGGTCATAAATTTTTTCTTCTTTCTGAATGAATCCATTGCATTTATGTATTACATTTTTTTTCTTTGTTCACTCATTTGTTGCTGGGCTCCTAGGCAGGTTAACTGGCTATTTTGAGCAATGTTGTAATAAATAAGTAGTGGCAGATATTTCTGTGGTATGATGACTTAAGAGTACTTTGGGTGTACAACCAGAAGTCATAGAAGTAGACTATCTGGTAGCTCTACTTTTGGGGTATTTGTTTTGTTTTGAGAAATCAACATAATGATTCCCATACTCATTTCCTTGTTAAATGAATGAACTTCTATTTCATCTATTTAAATTAAAAAGAGCATCATTTTTATCCAAACCAGTACATAGGATCTACATATGGCTGCTTACACAGGACTTTATATTTACAAGTTTATGTGTGGAATGAAGACTATTCAAGGATAATTTACTATATGCAGGAGAACAGTAAGAGAGAAAGTTTCACATATTCTTAGTATTATACGCAAACACACATTTTCAAATATGCATCTTTTAGGTTATCAATTCATTAATTTGTTTGGCTTTAATAACATACAGATATTAAATATATGTATACTTTAAATATTTGAAAACAAAATAGATGACTTATCTATAACATTATTTCATTTATTTTTGAGATTATAAATTGCCGGGTGGTGGTTGCGCACGCCTTTAATCCCAGCACTTGGGAGGCAGAGGCAGGCAGATTTCTGAGTTCGAGGCTAGCCTGGTCTACAGAGTGAGTTCCAGGACAGCCAGAACTACACAGAGAAACCCTGTCTCGAAAAAAAACCAAAAAACCAAAAAAATAAATAAAAAAGAGATTATAAGTTAATTACAAAATTTCTCCCTTTCCTTTTCTTCTTATATACCCCTATGTAACCTAGATATGCCCCCAACTCTTTTTCAAACTCATAGGTTTTTCTTATCTTCATCTAGTTTTCTTATGTAGTGCAGGACCACCCATCTAGGCATAGCACTGCCCACAGTAGGCTAGGCCTGACTACTAATTAATTGAAAAAGAAAAAAAAAACCCACAGATATATTCACATATCTGCTCTGATCAAGGCAGTTCCTCAGTTGAGTCTTCTGTTTCAAAGGATTTTAAGCTGTTTTGAATTGACTGTTAAAGCTAACCAGGACATGTGCTTCCAAAACTTGATGTACATTTTAAGACATCTGATCTGTACAATATAGTAATTCAATATTAGCAATAGTGATTTAAAAATCATGGCTTCTTTCTCATTGTTATTGCACATACATTGTTTACCTTTTAGTGAAATAGATTTTTTCTCACATAATAAAACCTGATTGCAATTTTCTCCTCCATCTATTTCTCCAAGTTTCTCACCACCTTCTTTTCTATCCAGCTCCACCCACTTTCTTTCTCTCGTTAAAAAACAAGATTCTAAGGGAATATAATTAATATAATATAACAATAAAACAACAACTAACATATTGAAATAATATAGAAGAAACAAAAGAAAAAAGCCCAAGAAAAGGCACAAAAACCAGATAGAGACTCAGAAACCCGCTTATTTATATACTTAGGAATCCCATAAAAACCACGTAATTGGAAGCTATAATATATACTGAAAGAACCTGTAGGGTAAAAAAAAAAGAGAGACAAATGTGTACACACATACACACACACACACACACACGCACACACACGCACACACACACACACACACAGAGAGAGAGAGAGAGAGAGAGAGAGAGAATATAGTATGTGTATATATTATATAAAATAAAATTAAGATATAATGTAAAAAATAAAATAAAAAAGCCCTGAGATGACACTGAGACAAGAAACCTCGAAAATTGTCATCGAGTTCATTTTCTGTGGTCATATCTCCTTCTGAGAGTGCAGCCTACTTTCACAGGTAATCAGTTTCTTCAGGGAGAGTGTCTTGGTGAAAACTAAATTGTCCTTCACAAGCATATGCATTCTTATCAGCAGAGTACAAGGGCTCCCTGTTCCCTACATCCTTGTAAACATTATTTTATTTGCTTTCTTTTGACAGTCATTCTGACTGTGGCGACAAGATGGAGTCTTAGCGTAGTCTTTATTTGCATTTTCCTGGTGGCTAAGAGTGTTAAATGTTTGTTTTCTGACTGTGGGTCATATTTGGACTCCATCTTTCAAGCAGCATTTGTTCACTTCCTCAACCCATTTATCCATTATGTCTTATATTGTACTTTGTGATTATGGCTTTCTCTTTGAGTTCTTCATATATTCTGGTTACTAATCTTCTGGACACTAGATCAGTGGTTCTCAAACTTTCTAATGTGGCACTTTAATGCAATTCCTCATGTTGTAATGAACCTCAGCCATAAAATTATTTTTGTTGGTATTTCCTAACTACTGTAATTTTGCTACTGTGATGACTCTTAATGTAAATATCTGTTGTGCAGGATATCTGATATGTGACGATTGTGAGAGGATTGTTTAACCCACACAGCGGTTGTGACTCACACGTTGGAAACTGCTGCACTGGATGAATAATTAGGATTTTTCAAATTCTGTAGGGTATCTCTTCACTTGGTTGTTTATTTTGCTGTGAAACTTTTGGCTTTCACAAGTTCTACCTATCAATCATTATTATTTCCTAAGGATTGGAGTCCTTTTCAGAGAGTTCTTGTGTATATGTGTTTCTTAAAATATTTATTCAGTTTTTTACTTCTAACAGCTTCAGAGTTTTAGGTCTTAATGAGGTCTCAGATACATTTTGCATTTTTTTTTTTTTACAGGGTGAAAGATAGAGATCTAATCTTTCTCTTCTACATGAACACACCCTGCTTTCTGAACACCACTTGGCTAAGAGGGTCTTTTCTCCAGTGTATGTCTTTAGCATCCCTGGAAAAATTCAGATAGTTTCAGATATGAAGGTATAAATGTGACTTCTCTATTCTATTCTATTAATCTACATACCTGTTCTGTCTTAGTTTCATTCTGGTTTTTTGTTGTTGTTGTTGTTGTTGTTGTTGTTGTTACCATAACTCTGTAATGTAATTTGAAATCAAGTATTGTGATACTTCAACCATCATTCTCAGAAATGGGTTGCCTATCCAGCATCTTCTGTGCTTTTCCCAAGTTGGCCAAGAACTCACTATGTAACCCAAGCTAACCTTGAACTCAAGCCCGTTTTCCTGCCTCGTCTTCCTGTGTGCTGGGATTGCAGGCATAAACTATCTATTTTACATCTGTGTGTATCTTTTCCATGTAACAGACGAATGTGACCTCCTTAGAACTAGTGTAGACACTGGCTGATAAAATTCATTCTGGGAAATTCCATTTTCCCTGATAGTGTTCTGTTTGAGAACAAGGATACAGCCCAGTTCTGCCTAAGTGAGACCTGAGGTTGGACAGTTGGATGTGGAGGTAAAGAATAGAATCTGGTGAAATTTTGTTGCTGTTTTTCTTAAGAAAGAGATAAAGAAATGGCTACATTATCCCCTTGGCATTTCTTGCAAATGTTCAGACACTATAAAGCGCAACCATGCTACTAACATCATGACTGTGAAAGCAGTGTGAGCCATGGCAGGTAGGTAAGGCGAGAGGAGAGTGGATTGTAATGACAGCACTGATTTTCAGATAATCCCGTGGCTTTCAATCTGGTGACATCAAATAATTCTTTTTTAGTTCTAGTTTGAGGGAAGATTTTCTGCCATGCGGACGTGGTCTCTAGACATATCTAATACTTTATGTCCTTCCACGCTCAAATGGAGTCATCCTCATAGCCTAATGTTTGTCTACTCACATCCTACAGTAGGGACATTTTCTACTTTTATTCTGACTTTTAAGAATTTACTACTATCCGAAATAACTCCAGGGAAAACTGACGATATTTTTTCTCTTCCCTTCTCTTTGATCTCATGCTTTAAATAAAAATGAAAATTCACTTTGACAACTTAATTCTTGCGTTATACAGAAATGGATAGGAAAAGATCAATGGTCTGAGATAGTGAGTCCAGGTTACTGTGTGCCTTCTTTCATTTTAAAGCATCCTTTCTTAGCAAGTGCTCAGGGACACACCCCTTTCCTAACAGTATGTTTACAAAAGCAACAAAGTTGAAAGTTTGATTCATTTAAGGCATTTTTAGGTGAAGTTTGAGAATGGTTAAATTATCATCGTTCTTCTTTGAGGGGAAAAAAAGGAAACCGTATTGGATTATATAAGAAGGAAACAAATATGTAAACGGTTGGAATTACCCAAATCAGTTAGATTCTGTTAGTTTCTGTCCAAGTCTTTGGCAAGTCTGAGCAGAGGTCTAGATTACATTTATCAGTGTATGCTTTGTCCTGACATTTAAAGCTTTTGCTGGCATACTGCTTCTATGTTTTCAAAATCTTCAAGATGTAGAAAGACACGAAATGTATAAAAGTTTAAGCTTAGATTTTAACATCTTTGAAAATATATTTATTGTATTTTATGTGTATGAATGTCTGTCTATAAGTATATATGTGTACCATGCAGGTGACTGGTACCTCTGAAGGTCAGTGGAAGGCATCAGCATCAGATCACTGGAACTGGAGTTACATAGACCTGTGAGCCTCTGTATGGTTCTGGGACTCAAACCTGTATTATCTGTAAGAGCGCCCCAATGCTCTTAACTGTTAAGTCATCTCTCCAGCTCCCTAGTTTTACAATTTTACAAAGGAAAATTCATTTCCATATTTTCTGTGGGGGGGGGGGAATATTTTCCTCAACCACGTAAGTTTAAAAACAGTAGCCTTTTAAAGCAGAAGTGTTAATGGAAGAAACATCAAGTAATATTTAATGTCTGGGCTGTACATAAATGGTATTTTCACTTCAGTGTTGTAACAATATTTTCCTTGTTCAAGAATACACACACACACACACACACACACACACACACACACACACACACACTATGAAAATTTAGAAAGATCATAGAATAAAATTTCTTTATAGTATTTCTTGGATTTTTGCAATATTTTCTATTATGTATTGGATCATCAAATCAAATATCCAGATAAAATTATATGTGTCAGCATTAAATAGAATATAAATTGGCTTTGTACTCTTATTTAAAGTACATTGTGAATGTAGCTAAAATTAAGTTTTTCACTCCAAGGTGAAAAAAAATCTCTTTAAATAGAAAAAGGAGAAAATGAACTGTTGACAAATTGATCAAAATAAATATAATGTTCATTCAATACTTTTGGTTGTAAAGAGACAACTTTTATATATAATATTAACATTATAATCACAACCTATTCCAAGTGTTAGAATTTTTTTAGTAATTTCAGTATTATATAATGTGGTTTTCAATTCCCCTGTTCTGGGATTAATTCTCTATTAACAAAGAAAAATTGACAAGTGGTAATATCCTAGTTGTATGCTTCCTTTCTTACTAGTCATTGCATATTTCTACAGCACACATACATGACACACCCACATGAACACTCAGAAAGATAATTTTTTTTTACTACTGAAATCCCTAATGTGTCATTTCTTCATTTCTCTTACCACATTTCCATCCACTCTGAGATAGTTCATAGTTTATGGATTTTATACTACAATGCCATGAGAATGTTCTGGCATCTGAATCATACAACTTTGCTTTTTAGGGCCAAGTATTTTCTCTAGGCCAGTTCTCAAGGAATAATAATAGAGATGATTATTTTTTCTGAAATCCCCTTCGTTGTTTAATTTTTCATGTCTAAGTTGTTGGTTTTTTTAGTCCCGCCTTGTCTTAGTGGTAAACACTGTCTACCACTTTGCTAGAGAGATTTATAATTTAGCAAACTCTTCCCAGGATACTTCAACAACAACTTTTATTGTCATAAAGTATCAATGGGGGCAAATAGTTGTTTCACTTGTCTGGAGCCAACAAAAGGAAACACATAAGAACAATGCTTCATTAAGCAAAGTCAAGAGAGATGGTAAGTAATTAGCCTTTAATAAGGCTGTAGTTTTGTCTCCCCAAATTCACACTCCAAGTGCAGCCTCTAGAAGCCACCAGGAGGTTCTACTGGGTCTATTCATGGTTCTAAGTCCTGGATCAGACAGAAGTAACTTTTCGTTTTCTATTTTGAGTGTTGGTTAGAGTCTAGTCTGCTTTGTCTGATACTTTGAAATTTTTTCACTCTTTCTCTAATGTTACTCTCCCCATCATTTGTCTGGTGTCTGCCATATGGCTGACCTCTATCTGGTCTTAACTCAAACAACATGGCAATTATCTATTTCTTAAGTTATCATTGATGGATTTATAATAAACATATCTAAAGTGGTTTTTTTTTCACATGAACATTTTATTTATTAAAATAGTTTCTGTAAACTCTTTCAGAAAGAATATACATTTTCTTTGCTTGGGAAGCGTTTCAAGGCACCATAAGATGACGGTCTCTTTAAAAACACCTCTCTCTCTATTCATATGTGAAAATTATCTGAAGTGTTTTTAAGCAGCAAAATTTCTTCCTATTCTCTCAGTTCATTTTCTTATTCGAGGCATGATAATGGCAGAGGAATCCCCTTAGTATGCAACAGAGATGGTGCACAAATATGTATTCTGTCACTTAGAGCAGAAACATGCTTTATTCAATGCCTACATAGTAACACTGGGCTGTATGCTTTACAATGATTGTGATCTATTTAAGCTGAAATATCCTTAAAGGCAACTTCTTTCACAAACAGTGAAATTCAAGGTCAGAGATATAAATCAAGAGCTCATGAGTTTTTAGATTTAAGGTTAAACTTAAGTTTTGACTACTTCCAAATGTTCATCTTCCCTCCTGTAAAAGTGGAAACTTGTGTTTCTGGAAAGAAAATCAGCAACAGTATATTTGAATATACTAGAGAGTTCAGTATATGTTGTTATACATCTAAACTAAATTATGTTTCTCCTCTACAGAGAGTTGAATAGTTTATGTTAACTAAATTTCAAATATGTTAAAAGAATCACTTTATAGAATGGATCTCCCAATATTCAAAGTTATGATAGATTTGATCGAGAGATATTGATCTATTGCCAGAATGAGCTTTTGTGATTCTGCACATACTCGCTCAATCTAGAACATTTCTGGTGAGCTCTGGCAGAGGGGAGGGCTGCAAATGACACTGCTGAATGACAGTACCAAGGAAGAAGCTCAGAAATGACTTGTGAAACAATAAACTGGAAGGTGTTTAAGTGTGTGTGTGTGTGTTTGTGTGTGTGTGTGTGTGTGTTTATGTGAAGACTGATGAGATCAGCAGGGTGAAGAATAAGAAAGGTGCAATCTTGGTAAGTAATGGAAGTGCAAGAACACATGGGACAGCTTGGCGAATCACCAAAGAATGTACTAAAACACAGAGATACACACAAAACTGTTACATATTAATTCTTGAAATATTCTTTGTACTTCTATTCTGTAAGAACAAAAAAAATAATTTTCTGCCTCCAAAGAACTTAATTTGTGCTAGCTTAAATTATACATCTAAAAACAATCCTAATAGAATTACATACTGTAGATTTCTGTGAGAAAAATTAGGAATGGAGACATACAACAATGGTATAACGTCTGTTTGGTATATATGAACAATGAACTCAGTCCTCATGGGAGGGGGGAAGAGGAGGAAGGAAATGATGATATAGGAAAAGGAGAAAGGGGGGAGGGAAACCTAGGTGGTGAAGTTGTTTACCTCAGCGGTTCCTCTCTGATATGGGAGCTAATGGGGGAAACATTAAGAAAGGAGAAATTGTCTAAGATCAAGGCAAAGAAAATGTTTCTAGTATAGATTTTTTTCTTTTTTAAAGAAGAATTCAAACCATAAATAAATATTTGCACTGCACTAGCAGTGATAAGCCAGAGAAACAGGTTAGTCCAATTAGTTTGTCTATCTTGGGATTCAGGAACAAGAGAAGTAACATATTTTAAAGTCCTGTATGAGTTATGGTAATAATACCTGAAGCTAAGAAGGTAGATTATGCCAGAAGTTTCCACAAACACTTCAGGATGGATGGATTATAATGTGAGAAAATACAGAAGAGTTAGTTGTATAGAAAGGGGTTTAATAAAATTCCCAAGTCTTCCTAAATTTCTCATTTATAGCTTAAAACACTTAAAAAAAAAACAGCTCCCTTTAAAGCAAATATGTCCCTGTTTGATGAATTATCCAAAACCTGGCACTTTGTCACAATAGCTTTGCTATTTCGTGTTTTCTATATTGTCATTGTGTATTGTTTCTGACTCCTGTGTTTTCAGATAAAAGACACAATAACTGTTCATTAGAAATGCACTGAAGATAGGAGGCCGATTCTCAAATGATAATAATACTCAAAGTATTTCTGATAAAACTATTAAAGACATTAGTGATGTTGAAAGAAAATTGCTGGTATATATTTTGTGGTTTCTTATGAGGATATGCAGACAAAAATAAAGTCTTTGTGATTAAGTGTGATTGGAAACTGGCACAAGTTTATAGAAACATACTCAAACATTTCCAGCTTTCAAGTCTTTGTATATTCAAAACTTCTGTTTTATCAAGTAGCAAATGATGTATGCTTTTAAATAAGTTCTTAACAGAATAAAAATTTACAACTATCTAATTAATTTACAAAAAGAATAGAAAAGTAGAAGCACAAGAGCATTAAAGTATAAATGATAAATGTATAAATAAAATTAAGTCGCTTAAATTTACAAACATTAAAAAAGAAGATTGTTCCTAGGTATAGTTTAACAAGCTAATTGCTCACAGTACAATATCAGAAGACATTTACCTTGAAAGGTTATTTACATTCTCAAGAGGAAGGATGGAAAAGGAGACTTAGGTAAATATGAATCAAAAAAAATGGCAAGGTATTAATTTTTAATCTAGAGATATAAGCTTAATCATATATTTTCTAGGCTGCAAATCGAGATTTGACTTGAAAAATCAAGTACCAAAAATGAGGAAGTCAAGAAACAGGCTCTGAATATCATTGATGAAGTACTTGAGTCCAAATTGACAGAACTCAGAGGGAGGTGAGCAAACTGGTATTGGTCACTTGATATGCAAATTCTCTTTGTTTAGACAGAAGGATTAAGAATAAAATTGATATAAGATCAAGCCATATCATAAAACCAAAGTGTGATTGACATAAACCTGAGCAGAACTAAGTTTGTAACACTTAAAAGCAGAAAAAACTCAATGGTATACTGACTGTGAATATAACAAGAGAAAATAAGATTTTGAAAGAGAGTAAGTATGATACTTGGTCGTAAAATATTTCATTTATTTTACTGGTTCTTTGCCTGGAGCAGAAGGAAATCATATGGCAGTTTTATTTGTTATGACTATTTTCATGCTTCACGTATGGGAGCCACACACGTGCCTGGCACCCTCAGGCCCCAGAAGAGAAGAAGGGTTTTGGGTTGCTTGGAACTAGAGTCATAGGCAGTTGTAAGCTGCCACTGTGTTCTGGGGACTGAACTTGTGTCCTCTGTGAGAAAAGCACAGGCTCTTAACTGCTGAGCCAACTCTCCAACTCCATCTGGTTCCTGTTTTTAAGCTTATTATCCCCCAGAAGACACTCATGAAGTGCTACTCTATATTCTCACATAGGGCAGCCGTGTTGTACTCGACAACCGGCTGCTTTGCAAATTTGTAAAAAATATCCTGAGCCAGGCAGGGCATGGTGGCCCTGTACAAAATCCATCTGACATTTTGTTTTAGCTACACACTTATGTTTTGGTTTTGATCTTGGGTTTTTTTTTTCAATGCTGGAGAAAGGTTTGGGTTTTAATAGCTTTATGCTGAGGGTGTTCATAAAATGTTATACCTAACCCATTTGTGCTACATTGCATGAGTTGGAAACTCCACCTTAAAATGTTACTTTTACTTTACTTTATAGCTAAATATTCATCTTCAAATATTGTGGAAATCACGTACAGGCATAGGCACAGATGCAGACACAGACACAGACATAGACACAGACACTGAGAGGAAGTGAGGAAGTCTGGGAAGAAATGGACAGAGGGAGGGAAGGAGGGAGGGAGGAAAGGTGGGAGGGGGTATGGGGGAGGGAAGGAGAGAAAGGAGTTGGTGGAAGAAAGAATGAATTTCAGTCTTACTGACTACAAAGTTCAATAGTCTCTTTAACCTTTTTTTCTGATCTTTTTCTCAAAATTTAAGACTTGTTTTATAAATAAGTGGAGTCAGAGTTTAGCAATCTCAGACAGTGAATATTTTTAGCATTGCAAGCCATAAGGTTTTTGTTTCAACATTGAGTTCTGCCATTATAACAAAAAGCCAGGCACAGAAATACATAACAATGACTGCAGGGTTCCACTCTAATAAAACTTTATAGTTGCTGAAATTGAAATTTCCCTTATTCATGTATTTTTTGTTATTAATTCTTTAACCACTTAAAATGTAAAAATAATTTTTAGCTTGGAGGTCATCTGAAAATCATTTGGGCCTATGGGTTAAGAATGCAGTGAACTGTGTTTCTCCTTATCTCTAGATAATACTTTAAGAAATATTTTCACAATTACAAATATCAAATGTCTTCATATTCATAAAATGTCTACTTTCCAGTTTTGTGTAATTTCTACTCATCTTACTGAAGGTTATTATTATTGTTCTGATGAATATAATGATAGCCTTTTATGTGTAAAGAAGTGGTGCTAAATACTTTTAGACAATAAATGAGCCTAATATAGCTTACCAAATTAATTTGTAGAGTCTGCTCCCAGTTTTTCTCATTGTTCACTCCTGCATTATTGACCAAAATATCCAATCTTCCAAAATGGTCTACAACTTTTCTAAACGTATCTAACAAAAGAAAAAAGGAGAGAGATTTTTGTTTTCAATGTATGCATTGAAACCCTTTCCTGTGAGAGGAAATGAATTTTATTGGTTTTTACTTTATGATCTTATTCTATTTTATTGTTGTACTAGAGGTTAAATTTAGAACTTCTAGGCAAGAGCTCAGCTGTACCCCAGTCATCCTTCGCCTTTTGAGTCAGGGTCTCACTAAATTTCCTAGATTGTCCCTAAACTTTATCCTCACGCTTTAGCCTCTCTAGTTGAAATTACATGCTTGCACTGCCAGGTTTGGTTAGATTTTAAAATCTATTTGATCACATTGTAAGAATTAACCTCATCACCTGATTCTCAGTAAGGGGTCTGTAGCCCAGTTTTTTTTTTTTTTTTTTTTTTTTTGCCTAGAGTTACCTATGAGTTAGAGACACAGTATGGTCATTGCATGCCTACTAAATCAGAAACTTACTTCAGCACATCCTTAGATGATGTGAACTCACAGTAAATCATCAATCAATTCTGTAATCAATAAATCGATGAATTCTAGAGAAGTGAGCATCTCAAACTAGGAAGTCTCTTGAGGTCAGTTTGGGCAGTTGTTATCTTTCTCTTCCTCAGAAGTAATTGGAACTCTCTGGTATAGACTATATATTCTTTGTTTGTTTGCAGCAAGGGTCAAATCCAGGGCCTTCCACATTCTAGAAAAGTGCTCTAGCACAAGAGCTATGCCTCTAGCCCTTCAAATATCCCCTCTTAATAAGCTATATTTTACATGCGAAATACTAAACTAACTCAAGTACTCGTGCATTTAAATCTATTATGATTGTGTTTCAGGTGTCTCTGGTGTTCTAATAAATCAAAGCTGAGTATTTATTCAGTCGATTTCATTGTGTTAATGTTGCTTTCAGGTTTACTATTTTATTCTCCTCTCCTGTTATCATTGCTACTTTATAGTATAGCTTTGTCTAGAGTGGTGTTCTATTGGGACAACTTTTATAGATTCACAGACCTGAATCTCACTCATTTCAGTGTCTAATGATATATCAAAGTCTTGACAATCCTCTATAGTTAACTGAAAGTTGGCTTTACCTAACTTTGGGAATCTCGGACTTCTTAAAGCAGACTCATGCGTATGTATGTATATATGTGTGTGTGTGTGTGTGTGTGTGTGTGTGTGTGTGTGTGTGTGTATTCCATGGTCATTTCACTCTATCTCTATTACTTCAGACTGTAGACAACTATGTTTATATGCTTATTTGTTCCTATGAAAGGTATGTATTCTCAGGCCTGCAAGTGAACATATGGGTTCTTTGAAATAGATCAACCCAAATTTTATCTTGACTGAAATAACTTCATAGATTTATTAACAACCATCCAACATATTTGGGAAGACAATTACCATGAACTGTGATTGTTAAGCACATTGTCAAATTTTTGCATAAGCATCATTTTACACTCACTGGGCCAAATAGGAAAACAACAAAAATAATGATATACATATATATGTGTGTGTGTGTGTGTGTGTGTGTGTGTGTAAATATATATGTATAATATATATGTAAATATATATGTATAATATATATGTATATATGTATATATATGTGTGTGTGTGTGTGTGTACATATAGGTATATACAATTTACTTTTTAGTGGAATTTTAAAACCATTTCTTAAGTCTTAAATTGGTTCCAGAAAATGTCTAGGTTTCATGCTCGTTCCTCTGTAGGGACACAGCAATTTTACGGGAAATTAAATTACTGAATACATAGACCTGACTTTTCTTTAATTTTCTTTCCTCCTGGTTGCCACTGCTTCGATTTTTACCAAAGTGTCCTATGCCATCGGCTATTTCACATCTCATTGAGATTTCCGCTCAAGTTTAGCTCCTTCTGCCACGTGCAGGCCACGATACTCTTAGAATTCATCTGAACGTTCTGGGCTGTTTGGTTTGCTGATTTGCACAGTAACACGTCTAGATGGGCATCTTTCAGCTCTGTATTTTTTATGAATCCGATGTATCTAAACAGTCTTTAAAGTCGCGGGCAACCTTATGTTCTGAAGTTTCTCGAATCCTTTCCTTTTTTGTATGTAGGTCTTTAAACAAGATGTGAACGTCTTATGATTGATAGGCCTTCTGGGCCATTTACTCTGTGTCTGAGGTCCCTTCACAATCACTTATGTTTAAGGAATATATTCATAGCAGTGACACTCATTTTAAAGACGGGCACCATAGCACATTAAATAGGATGTGTGAAGTCATATAAATTATCTATACTGGTCCCTATTCTAGCAGCATGAATGCTGGGACTGGGCATGACTGTCATTGAACCTAAATGTCATCAAAATGCTATCAATAAAACTATCCTCAGGGTAAGAATGTTCTATTATGACTGCTCTTAGATCTGTTCTACTCAGCAGGCTCTCTCTACTATCAGAGAGATGAGCATTTTCAGATTTTAATGGCATTCTCTTTAATCCAATTACCCTTATCTTTAGGCTCATTGTCTTCTATTGGATCATTCCATTTTTATTCGTAGGTTATTCTAAGAATTAAGAAACCTAAGATCGTAATATCCCATTGATAGAAACTCTAGAGCGGGACTGGGGAAGTTTTCTGACATTTGGATTAAAAAGGTGCCTACAGATTTACTTTGCTTCTTTGAATAATGCCTTGTGAAACACATTTTTTTTTTCCTATTTTCCCCCCCGGGGAAATTATCTTTAGGAAAATCCTTTGAGCCCTCTATACAGCCAGTATGAATTGCTGATGACAGTATTCTTCCTGATGGTTCACAAGTAGATGGATCTATTTTAAGAGATCACAGAAAAACAGGAAAACATTGGGGGAAAGCAATAGAGCCTTTCTTCTTTAATTCTAATGCCACACAGTTATTGTTTTAGAGGGGAAACCCAGAGCAAAGATCTGACTAAAAGCAATTGGTTTGCCTGTGACCATGACCTAGAACTTGGAGTCTGAAGTGTTTAAGAGAACGGCATGCTGAATTTTATTGTCATTGGTCAAGTCTTCCAGCTCTCTGAGAGCTACTTGCCACAGTTCCTCAGCCTGTCCCCGCACTGGGTAATTAACTGTAGCAGCACTGTCTTCGAATACACAAAAGACTTGATTACATTCTGTGCTGCCAAGTGACGAAAACAAAAGGATTTCTTAGGCAGTTCTGTCTTCTCTTAGTTTTTATGGCCATTGGGTTGTCAGAAAGAAGCACAACAGTTCGAACCATCCACTGGAGCTAGAAGGTCACAGTTTGCCCTGAGAGAGAGAGATGCTGGCTCTCAGCCTCGTCTGCTCTTACCTGGCAGACTTCAGGTTGCTGCTTGCTCAGGGTGTGTTTCCCGAGTCTATGGATTGATTCCCCATGTCTTACCTCTCAGTTGTTTCTGGTCAGCCACATCACACTGGACAAACAGTGTCTTCTGAGGTTCGAACTGCTCATCCAGGGCAGCTTTACATTTTACACCTGCCTCAAGATTCCAATCCACCAGTGCTACCTACAAACAAGAAAAGAGGGAGCGGGTCTTGGATGAAGGAAACACCGGCCACCAAGCTACAGACACAGAAGCAATGGATAAACAAGACGCTCCCTTCTTAGACCTCAGAATGTGCTCATCCAAGTTCGAGTTCTTTGCCAGCGGCACTGGAGGTCGACTTGCGAGCCTGGAGTTCGGCACCCCGGGGGCTCCGGCGGCGTGTGGGTGGACACCGAGAAGTTCTTACCTTGGCTCCATGGAGCAGCAGAGCCTCGGCGAAGGCTTTGCCTATGCCCTGCGCCGCGCCGGTCACCAGGGCCACTTTGCCGTTCACGTGCATGGCGGGTCGCGTCTCTGCGGGTGGTGGGCGAGCTCCGTGTCTGGCCGCTGCTGCAGCTTTTATGGCCCCCTCCGTGCGCGTGTGCAGCGGCCCCGGGAGCTCTCTTGCCAGTGGGCGGGGATGAAACTGTCAAGCCAGCGCCTAGGAAACCGTCATTGTGTCACCTGCCCCTGAGCACCGGGATAGGGTCGGCAGAAGTGATCTTTGCCTTCTAGGCTTTCAGCTGTTGCTGATTCCCCGAACAGGATTTACTCTCAAGCCTCTGACTGCATGAAGACAGTGAGGTAACAAAGGAAAAGTTGAAAGGAAGGAAGACAAACTTTCTGAAAAAGTTTCTTCAGCTACTCAAAGGCTAATCTTATAGGAGAGGAGAGAAGAGGCTGGGAAACTTGAATTTCTCCTCACATCCTCAATAGACAGTAAACTACAAGCAAGCAGAGGAAGGATCAAAAACAATTTTTTTAGGGATGTCGCTGTGTGTGTGTGTGTGTGTGTGTGTGTGTGTGTGTGTGTGTGTATTAAGCTTTTTCCTAACTTCTCATCTCATAAATGAATATTGTTATGGGATAGGGGTGGGTGAGGATAACGCTTTTATTTACTGGTGTTTTGTGTAAACAATGAACACGAGAGTAAAAATTTGTTCTGATCCCAAAAACCTGAGTCATGTTCCAGCGCCAGAGTTTTAAGAATCTTCTTGGCGTTTCTGTTTCAGATCAGTGTCAACTGTGTATTATCCTGAATTGTTCTTAATCATGCCTTCACTTAACCTGTCAGCATCGGTGATAGCTTTGCATATTGTGACTTTGATGGAAGTTTACTTGTCGAACCACCTTGGCCCTTAAGGCTCAGTATCCAGATTTGGGATTGAGGTCCCTAGACTTGCAGGAATTGGAGCCACTAACTTTGTGCCAGGGTGACTGTTTGCCAGGACACAAGTCCACTGATTAAGTTTCTCCCTTTCTCACGTTCCCAGGGGCAGACTTCAAAGTGCATTCTGTCAGTTTAATTCATTGGCATTTATTTTCATACACAAAGAAATCTGAGCAGGCCGGGAAGCCCAAGATTAACAGCAGAATGAGTTCTTTGTGTACTTTGCTTGCTTATAGAAGGAAGCCTCTGTGAATGTGCCTGGTTCCTCAGGGAAGTGCTTGGAGAGGCTGCAGAAAGGAGTTGGTGTTGTTAAGCCAACTGGTTTCAAAGTTACGTTGAAACTAGATCTTGAAAAAAAATGCTGAGAAAAGAAGATAGGAACATATTTCTATCCAGTGTTGTAATGAGAAGAGGAAGTAGAACCTCTGTATTTTAATTTTTTTCTTTATTCTTGAGAATTTCATGCATGTACACAAGGAAATATGACCTGCTCTCTCCAAGTTTCCTCATATGCCCTAACAACCCTTCCTCTTATTTCTCAAGTAACCAACCCTCCAAGTTCAGATAGTCCTACCCATATGCATTTGGGTGTGGGACCTGGCACTGAAACTCACCAGTGGCCATATATGAGGGCTTGATGCTGAAAAAGACCAGCAGAGACAAAAAGAATAATAATAAGGCAAATGACAGAAAGCCAGGGCTAAAGAAAGGCATGAGAAGAGGAACACATCTTCACCAGAAGGATCTGGCCAGAGCTGGAAACAAAAGAACAAAAACAAAAACAAAAACAAAAACAAAAAACAAACACAAAAACCAGCTTTGAACTATGAGTGAAGACGACTGAAGAACAGCAGCTTTGCAGCACTCAAAAACCGTTCCAAAAGCAAAATGGTCCCGATGCCTAGTGCTTTGACGGAGATAAGTGCAACATCTGGCAGGTTTTGAATCGGCTAGAGCAGTAATAGCCAGTATGAGTAAACTTAAAAGGCACAGTACCTGGTGCTCAAGTTTTGGGAGAAAGTGGCTGTTGAATGGAGAGAGATTGTTTTGCTATCAAACCCATCATTACAGAACACTGGCTGGGTAGTCATTGTTGAGATTAGAAGGAGACTAAGTTTTTCTTTTTAAGCCAGGCAGTGGTGGCGCACGCCTTTAATTCCAGCACTTGGGAGGCAGAGGCAGGCGAATTTCCGAGTTCGAGGCCATCCTGGTCTACAGAGTGAGTTCCAGGACAGGCAGAGCTACACAGAGAAACACTGTCTCGGGGGAAAAAAAAAAGAAAAAAAAAAAGAAAAAGAGTTTTTCTTTTTTAAAAAAAAGGACAGGATTGATTCAGACTAAAGAGACTGGCGTCAAGTAGAAAAGTAAACAGGAGTTTGAAGGTCTATGGGTGAGATTTAAGGTGACCCAGAGGGTGTTGAAG
>JANHMN010000015.1:44431190-44466902 GCA_030674055.1 Rhabdomys pumilio | reverse complement strand
GTGTTGAAGGTCTATGGGTGAGATTTAAGGTGGCCCAGAGGGTGTTGCTCCCTTTATCGTGCTTCAGATTCCTTATTTGTTAAGTAAGAATTAAGCAATGCATGTGAAGCATTACCACAGGGCCTGGCACAGAATAATAGCGCAATAAATATTAATCTTAACAAATTGTTTCTAGATTGTTCATAAATCATGCATGTGAGAGAGGGGGAAACAGAGACTTTTTTTTTTTTTAAGCCCATAAGGAAACCTAGGGCTTCAAGATCAGTTCCCCTTAACCCTCCTGATCAATTCCCACTACCAATGGCTTCTTTAAAACCTTGTCTTTTGTGATAGCAGCAGCACTTAGGATGCTAAATTGATTTGCTCTTAAATTTCTGCTTCCCTGCTCAGACCAGAAAAAGTTCTAAAGACGTAGATTGACCCGTGTTAGGCCCCACTATAGTTAGTAAAATTCTTTAACTCCAGGGTACTGATTACGATGTAATCAACACTGTATATCTGTCCAGTAGCCCCTTTCTACATTCCCAGAAGCAGTATCAGTTACAACATACTCTGGTCTCCACCCCCAAGGCCTTGCCCCACCAAGCCTGCTCACCTCCTCATCCTTCTCCCATTCTCTTCACCTATGTTCCTCTCCAGCTAACAAATCCCTGCCCTGGAAAATCCAGCTCATGAGTGACTGTAATGAGTTTACAATCTGAGTATCTTCACAGAAGCCTGGCTCTTTTTCTGTCTTTTGGTATCCAGACTGTGTGTTTGTGTGTGTGTGTGTGTGTGTGTGTGTGTGTGTGTGTGTTCACTGCTTCAGTGTGTGCTGGAAGAAGACAAGCCAAGATAAACATGACTTAAGTCAGGAGAAGATGGAAAATCATGGAGAAATGCTGTAATTTCAGCTACTGTGGTGATTTTCTTTAAGATTCTTTAATATCAGAAGAAAAATAATTTCTTTTAAAAAAAAGATTTAAAACATTTAATATATTTTATGAGAAAGTTACATTTTGGTTTGAAAGTATCTATTGGTCATTGTGTATTCTTTTCTAAAAAATAAATATACCCAAACATTCTTTATGCTGTAAAGATATTTTGAATCTTCTGTAGATTTTGATAAATGTTGTTTCCTCCTCCCTGTGAATTGTGTGAATTTTATAATTAACTTTCATTTACATGAGCCACATTTGTCTACCATGCCAGCAAGTTGCTACTAAAAATGTAATTCATGGCTAAAAATATGAGAAATCCAAGGTTTACCACTAATATAACTTTATGAGATATTAAAAAAAAATTATTAGAATTGCCTTAGTTTTTAAGCAAGATTTTCTGAAACCAAAATACTATGAAATTTAAGAAAGGATAATTATTCCCTAGGGAAACACAAGTATTGAATATTTATCATTTCCCGGGGGTAGGGTCAGGTAGACATCTCAAAATAGCTAATAGCTCAGACTTCCTGGGGCCACATCCAACACCTATTGCCCCATGACCTACAGCAAATTATTTAGAATCTCCACCAGCTTCCTCACCAGCAAAATGAGAATAATAGGGGTACTTATTTCACAAAGCTGTTGTGAAGACCATAATAAGTTCAATAAATACAATTCAAGGGCACAGGCCAATGACTGCCACACAACACATAAATGCTATTATATTTAAGTACCATACACATATAATTGCCTCTATTATTTACAGCCAAACTCTGAGGTAGTTATTATTGTGAGTTATTTTACAGTTGAGAGAAACAGGTTTGGGGAGTCTGGAGAAGTTGTTCCAACACCTGCATCACTTATCTAGGAAACTGAAGGAGAAGGCTGTGACTTGGGTCTGGCTAATTTTTCAAGTAGAACTTTACTTTTTAAAATAACCATTTTATTTTGATAAATTATCATGAGTGAACTAAATCATATCTAAATTTGTTTGGTTAGTTTTATTTGTTCAACGTAAACAATGTAAAATGTAAACAATTCACTCAAATAGACAAGCAGTTAGCCACAGCAACACAAAGATCAAAAACTAGAAGGCAATTTCGGGTAATTCTGAGGTCTTGGCTCTTTTACCTACAACCATTGTTTTTTTCTGGATGACTGTGCTGGAAACATAATTCTTAAAGTCATGTGCTAATGGTATCCGGAGGTAGCACCTTTAAGGGGTGATTTAGATCCAAGAGGTCATGAGGGAGGGCCCTCATCACTGGATTAGTGGCTCTGTAAGTAGAGAAAAAGAGATCACCTTTGTTCTTTACTGCTGAGTGTTTCATTACCATCACCAAATTCTGACTGTTTCAAATACAACCTTGCAACCTTAGATTTCCAAAAGATGAGCTGAATAAATGCACCCAGATTCTTCTACTTTGTTACAGCAAATTGTATAGAAATCGGACAAGATTTTAAGCTATCTACTTTTCTTTTTTTAAAAACTGGTTATTTTATTTACTTACATTTCAAATGTTATCCCCCTTCGAGGTTTCTCCTTTGCAAACCCCCCATCCCAGCACCCTCCCCACTGCTTCTGTGAAGGTGCTCCCCCCACCACTTTTACCTCACCCCCCAACATCCCCCTACACTGAGGCATCGAGCCTCCACAGGACCAAGGGCCTCCCCTCCCACTGATGCCAGATTAGGCAGTCCTCTGCTACATATGCAGCTGGAGCCATGGGTCCCTTCATGTTGCTCAGGCCAAGAAGCACTTGCTGTCAGGAGCCTGGCATAGCTGTCCTCTGAGAGGATCTGCCAGATCCTGACCAATACAGATGCAGATACTCACAGCCAACCCTCGGACCCCAATAGAGGGAGTTAGGGAAAAGACTGAAGAAGCTGAAGGATCAGACCCCCTCACTCCACCAACCAGAGCTGTCTACTTGTCAGTGTCTGATAAATTCCTGTGCTTTTTGTAAGGTACCTCACGTAGTCCATTTATCAACCTTACAAGGTAAACGTTACTTTTATTTTCACTTATAGATGAAGAAGGTGAGGCTCAAGGAAGACAAGTGACCTAATCCAAAGTCACCATGAAATGTGCCAGTGAATCTGGGTCTTTATTCAAGACATACGATCTCAAAGCTATTGTTTTTCTGTGATGCTCAGTTGCCTTACACCCAGGTTTTTGTTTTTTATTTTATTTTTTAAATTGTTTTAAATTTTATTGTAGCCTCTTTCCCCCTTTGCTAGCTATGACAGAGCTTAGGTCAGTATTCCTGAGCCACGGAAGGAAGAACAAGTTGTCATTCCTTGATTCACATACTACTACACCTGGCACTTACTTAGTGATAATGAATTGTTTACAACAGGTTTCTCACTTGAGGGTCACATTTCTTTCTGGATTATAAAGATAATAATTAGTTGAAAACACTAAATGAATGACTGAGTGGATCAGGATGGTCGATTTCAACTCCATATTGCAACTACTTTGCTAGATTATAATAATGGCTCTAAAGCTGTGGATAGAGACTCCTTTGGGGGAAGTCAAATGACACATTCACAGGGATTGCATATCAGATCTCCTGTCTATCAGATATTCTATCCATTATATTCATGACTATTCCTAAGAGTAGCAAAATTGTACTTATAAAATATTAATTTTAGAATTATAATTTTATGGTTATGGGTCTCCACAACATGAGGAACTGTATGAAAGAGCAGCGGCATTAGGAAGGTGGAGAACCACTGCTCTATCAGAAAGTACTATAGATTTGGAGAATATCCGTATAATTTCACATTTCACAGTTCTGGAGGGTCTATGTTCAAGATCCAAATTTGATAAGTTTGATTTCTTCTGAGGCCTACTACACAAGAGGCAGCTCCTTCTTTCAGTGTACGTGTTTGGCCAATTTCTCCTTTTGTAGCCGTACTTCTTCACATAAGAATACAAGGCAGATTGGATTAGGATCTGAACTAATTTTTTTTTTCATTTTAAGTTAATCACCTTTTTAAAGGGCTTACCTTACAAAGAATTTTAAGAGCCAGAGGCTGGGAGGTACTGGAGAGAAACTGTTTTCAACAGCAGGCAGGGCGATATGTTCATTACAGTAACTGCTCAGAGCAGCTGCAGTTTTTCTGCACAGAGTCCAGCAGGGAGCAGAAGGGGACTCACAAGCCCCACTTCTAAAGGAGGAAATATGGACTGGGAAGCTAATGGATCCTAGGGGAGAGACTCAATTTTCTTTGAGGGTAAGGTTTGTCTTAAATTTAAGGTCTGTCATAAGTTGAATCCCTTCCAATTTATGGCTCAGTACCCAGAAGTATATGGGGAACACAAAATGGCCTTGATGAGTGAAAAACAAATAAACAAACAAACCAATCAGAAGAAAACCAGAGGACATACAATTAAGGATTATGGAGATGGGGTGGATATGGGAGGAGTTACAGGGAGAAATGGGATATGAATAAATCAAAATACTTTGTATAGAATTCTCAAAGACTTAATGAATCATTTTATTAAGAAAATAAACAAAGTCCCCATCTTTAAAATTCATACTTATGTTCTATGTTTCTGAGATTTAGCCTTCAAATTTGGTGGTAGCAGGCCCAAAATGCCTCACATTCCAATCTGGAAATAGAAGTCTGTTCAATAATTCAAATAAGTATTAGGAAACTTTGTAGTCTCATTAATGTTTAAATCAGTGTTGTGGCTTGACACTAACGAGGAATTTCATAATCCTATGAATAGCAAGTAGTAAGAACTAGAAGGTTTGAGAAACAGAAGGAAAACTTAATGGTCAAGGTAACCATTACCCAGGGGTTGCATGGTGGTCATCTGCTCACAAGAAGCAAGAGAAAAAGCAGTCTACCTCTTATAAGTAACCTTAAGAAGAATGAGGATAATTTCTTCATCTGTTCTGGTATTGAATGATATCTGTTGCAAACAATGACTCTGCAACATTGGCTAAGTATATCATGCTACGTCATTTATACAACTTACTCATCAGATGTTTCTCAAGCATCAGAACATTAACCCTCACTAGCCTCTGGGGACACATGAGCTGACTGGAGAAGTGGATGTTCATTTGGAAACAGACATGTGTGAGAGAGTTTGTGTAGAGGAGCTCAACCCAGTGAGGTGGGGGCAGGTCTCGTGTTACTTGTGCTCAAACTGGAAGGATGAGGAGAAGAGATGTTGGTGAAGATCTAAAGTTACAGTGCTGGAGAGGGTGAGAAGACTGTTTTCAATGAAATAAAACAGAAGAAAAAACTGGGCATTGAATTATTGTTGGGGGATGGGGGAATGGCAGAAAAGAATGCTGGGGAATTAAACAAGGACCAGAACTCTGAAGAGGGTAAGCTTAAGATGGATTTCAGATTCCCCCCTCTCCAAATAGCTGAGTATCAAATTACCGAATAGCTTTTAAAGCAGAGAGCTTTCTCATATTTGGTTGTTTGCAAGTTTATGTTGGTGGCTCTTAGGAAATGAATGGCTATCTGAGCAAAGGCAGCAGGGTCACTTATTGACTTACTCAGTTGCGTTGCTTATGAAACATACAGTACTGGGAAGAAGCAAAGTCATTCAAGCAAAGTTAATGGAAGACGCCAACATGATGCCTACCACAAAAATTGACTTGACAGGACAGAGGCAAGGAGGAGCAGCAGCCACTCACATCTGCATTTGCTGCTTTTTGAGTTCGTCATATTTTTCACAATAATGAAAACCGTATGTTGTGCATAATACAGTAAGCTTGCGCATTTGCTTTTTATATCTGAGGAAGAAAAATTTTTTTGTGCTTGGCTGAGCTGTTCCATCTTTGGGTAATAATTTATTCCTTTTGAACTGTTGGGCAGTGTCCTAGAAAAATCTCTTTGGATTGGCACTTTTTCTATTTGGCAATTCAACTGTCTTGGTCAGAGATGCGTAATCACATTAGTCTTTTCAAATTTCACAGTAGATGAGGAGGAAGAAATGCATGCTTTCCACACTTAAGGCATTGCATGTAGTGTTTTCAGACCTAGTTATGCCTGGTAGAAACAATGGCTTCATTCATTCTGAGGGTGTACTGGAGCCCTTATCAGACGGGAAGATCTCTGAAGGTCCTAGCTCAGTCTCCTCAAGTGAACAACCAATCCAGAAGATGACTATGTTGTTGATGGGCCATTAATAATATGAGGATTTTCCCAGCAGATATCAATATCATCCTATCTCTATAATACCCAGTAATGGAGAAAAAGATTTTCAATATCCAATTGCCTTGACTTTGAAGAAATTCCATGAAGTGCGTTTCTATCATTAATTCTTTAGATTTTAGAGTAGGAAATTCATAAACTAAATATTTTAAAATTATAATTAAGGCCTTCAAATACAATTTTTGGTTGTAAATTTAGAACGCAGAAAAGACGTTTAGAACCAGAAGCTGTCAAGAGCTGTAACTTGGCATTCTGGCAAATTTGGCGGAATGTAAGATGAAATGAATGAGTTACCTGACATTTACATAATCTAATTTTATTTCCTCCCTCAACCTGTGAGGAATTGGCTGCACTGGATCAGGTTGTCCTCCTCTGATGTCTTCTACTCACCCTTCATCTCTGCTTTCACCTCTATGCTGTGCTTCATTATTCACGATGAGCGTGTTGGAGGACTTGAAATCCTTGCTCCAGAGGCCAGTGAAGGGAGTGAACACAGATAATGGGACTGAAAAGGGCAGAGTTTAGAACTCAGGTCGCACCTGCTTGTTCTGTCTGCACCTTCTCTTTGATCTTGAAATAATGACGAAGATCAATGAAGCATCATAGCAACATAGTTAAATCATTAGAAGAATATATGCCAGTTGAGTATAGCATTTGTTTTTTTTTCTTTTTTTTTCTTTTTTCTTTTTTTTCTTTTTTTTTTTTTTTGCAATCAGCAAGAGGTATATTTCGATCAACATGTTGAGGTCAAGACCCATGACCCACGCAGGGGTAGTGGGGTCTGACCCCGGGGCTTTGAAGACAGGGAATTTAAAGCCAAAAACCACAACTCAGGGGGGAAAACACAACCCAGGGGGAGTGAAGGAGGATTATTGGAGAGTACCTGTGGAAAGTCTCAGCCCATTTGAATATAGCGTTTGTTAATAAGTCAGTTTATGTATGCCTGTTACGTTGCACCAAATAACAGTAAATGCAAAAATTAATATATTTGTATATGTTACATGACAAGATTTTTCCTGGAGAGACACAATACACACATCTACACACCTTAGACACATTAGATACAGAGCCAGCAACCGACCAACGTGCAGATACCATTAAAAACCAACTTGCTAAAACAATGAGTTTTATAAGGGTTGTTTACAGGAATGTGAGTGAGGGATTACTTAAGAGGAGAAGTATCGTGAAAACAAGTGCAACACAAAGCACGCCCCCAGCATGTGAGTGACAGATCACAAAAGCTGGGAATCTGGAACACACTGCACAGCCTTCAGGCAACTCAACAGACTGGAAAAATGCCTTTTCTGAATGACTCAGTTGACCTAAACCCTTTCCAGACAGCAGTTCCCAGGCAGTTGATCTGGTCTCAGAGTGTTCTTTGCAGCTTGTCTTGTCTGATGGTGACTCCAGCCTGTTGGCTTGTTTACTCTTGGGAAAAAAGGGCCTAGAGAGTCTGGACAGTTTCAGGGCCTTACCAAAGCTATTTTGAGTTGTTTACTCTCTGGTTTTAGGAGCTTCCCTGTAATGTGGAATATTTCAGTCTCAGAGGAAATTGCTATGCAACAGAAGATGAGGAAGCTGAACCTCATGTAGGACACCTCTTTCGGTCCGTGGCTTATGAAGAGTCACAACATACTTTTTCTTTTTTTTCCCCTAAGAGGAGACGATTAGGTTTACTCTTATAATAACAAAGAACTGAAACATTACTTTCTTTGAGTTGGAACTGATTTGTACTTAAGAAGTGGAGTTTTCAAGGTGATTTAATGATAAGCAATGTGGTGAAGCCTGTTTTACAGTTTATTTGGTACTAGGTGTGAGCATTCTGTCATTGGGCTTGAAACATGCTGGATCTTATGAAGCTATCTTTAATCAAACCTTCCTTTTATCCTTTCTTTTGCTTCATGGCTCGCAATAGGCCACTTTTAATTGAGGGAGTCTGGGTAAATATATTTGTGAAGATTATTCATAAAAAAAACTAAAGTATTTGAAATTTAAAAATATATATACACATCAAAATAACTCAAGGTTATTCATCTGAATCTTGGCACTGAAGCTTTTGAGAATTCTACTTTTATTTAAAATCATCAGCTTGCTTGCATGTTTATTCCACTTTAGAACTGTTTTTCTAATTGACAATTTTAAAATAAATGTATGTATGAATCACGGTGCAAAGGATGGAATTCAGGGTCTAGGCATTCTAGCCAAAGACTTTGTTGCAATTATACCCCTGACCCCAATGCTTTTTGAAAGTATAAGTGATAATTTACTATGTAGGATAAAAATAAACATACAAGTTAATGAGAAACAAATCCCTAATGCTGGGTCCTACAGATTTTACCTATAACTTTGTCAGTAACTTTAGATGTCTTGTAGAATTAGAAGTAAAAAGAAAGAGACGTAGACTAGGAGGGAAAGAAGAGAAGAAGGCAGAGGAGAGTCCCCAGCTGCTCTGAAGCACACTGGAGAAATAGCATCTCTAACTATATAGAGTTGATCTCTTCTGTTTTGTTTGGTAGGTAGATCAAATATGAATAAAGCCAAAAGACATCTTCTATTTGATTCCTAATCTATTTACCATGTTATTTCTTAATTTATAATTAAATTATGAACACTTAAATAATCTGATATGGAAGCTCCCCAAACCAGTGTCTTCTATAGACTCTATTCACATTTCAAGTAATTTTATTCCAACTATGAAAGTTCCTTGTACTGTATAAGCTTTTCTTCCTCTTGCAAGACAATAATGCTTAGTAATATTCCACTTGATGATTAAAAGAGATTTTATCAGGATTTATGATGTAAAGATACTGACTGATAAGAACATTTATTGAACTTAATGCATCAATAGGCCTATTTGTCATTACACTAATATTTCTAGAACATTATTAATTTCTATTAGGCAACAGAACTACTTTATATTTGTTAATTTTGGAATGAAAACTGAATAAGAATTATCTCTGATAGATAGAAATCAATGTAGAAACCTGTTACCAGAGAGCAATCCATTCTTGTCTACCATAGATGTTAATTATTAGACATAAGGCAGAGTTAGTGCAAAGGAAATCTAACAATTTCAGTTTCAGTGGTGACATCACTAACTATGCTCTGTTCCAGTAACTATCAATGAGTAAATTAAAAACAGTTAGTAATTCAGTGGTTTTTTTTTTGTACAATTCATTACAATTGTGTCTAAAAGTTAGATTAACTTTTCTGAGAGAATCTCTTAGTACCACAAAGCTATGTGTATAAGAAAACAATGGGGTCTACAGTAACTCATTTACCCAGATATCTCAAGTTACACTAGGGTAGGCTAACATATTTTAAGTAATCACTTTGTAATAGGTATTATCTATAGGGGGTTACACATTATGTCATTTATTATCCAAAACATAAGACATGCTATAACTCCCTATGAGGCAAGACAGCTATTTCATTACTATGAAATGAAAGAGAGAATTACAGACTTTAGTAATGCCTAACACTAGGGATCAACTATTTTGAACATTGGGCAACTCAATATTTCTATTTTTCAAACAGTTACTACAACTGGCACTGATATTTCAAAACTGACGTTGTAGAAACTTGTATTTTTTTTTTTTTTGACAAATAGGAATACTAGGAGACAGAGACCATGATACAGCAGACATGGAAGCTTCATCTTTGATGGCCAGAGCCCTCAGAGTATTACAAGATACTATTTAGACTGCTAGAAGAGAATTGTCTTCATCAGTCTTATTGAGTGGTGCCCCCTGTGAACAGCTATACCAGCTAGCTAGTCGCATTTCATAGTATTTCACTTTTTAATAGGTATCTATCTTTAGAAATTCAGATTTCTAATAAAGTATAAAAAGTAAATGAAATTTTTGGTTTTTTAGTAATCAGAATATTCATTTTAATATCTAATAAATCCCTACATCTTCCTTTGAAGATATAAAATTGAGAAAATTGATTCATAATAAATACAGTCACATTCGCATGTGATAAAAGATGCTGGATTCAGTGGAGCTTTGAGTTTGTTCATTCTCTGGAAGTGAAAACATGCAAGAGATAAAACTGAAAAAAAACCTGTGAGGTTGTTATAGGAAAGCCATGAAATGCCTGTCAGTGCCATTTAAATCCTGCTGGCAAACAGTAGTGGGACAGTGCAGTTGATAAGTTCACTTGATAAAATAGTTTTAGTTATTTTCTTTTAAATAGTTTGACACTTTAATAATAAATTTTAGTCATTTCTACACCTATTGTTGTCTGTCAATCACCTTTGTCCCATGGCTCCTCACATTTTTCTCTTACTTTTGTGTCTTCTTTTCAGGATAATCCACTCAAGTTACAGTGAAGTTGCTTATTTAAACCGAATTTCAAACTGTTTTCTTCTTTTTTATAATATCTTCAAAGTTAGAGAAATATTTTTAAAATATTACAAGAAAATGTTCTTTATTTTCTAGCTATTGGAAGGTAGTTGTCAATATAATGTTCTATCATCCCAAAGTATTTTGAGCCTGACGTCAGTGCAGTGTCTTTTATACAAACTCAAGATAATCTTCACAATTCAAGTTTTAGGGGACAAAAGTTTAACAGAATAGTTGCATAATAATAAAAGGTTATTCTTTTTTCTCCATGTTTTAGATACCGTACTATTATTATCATCATGTTATTAGAAGTAGTAATTGTAGCTCTCTAAAATGTATTGCTATACACAGAGTTGTCAGTTTGTTGTATTTTTGTAAACATATACCATTTTTAATATTTTCATTCTTTCTAGATGATAAGTCTATATAAAACATAATCAATATATTGGTTGATTTGTAATTCAATGGTCAAAATGCTGCCAAAGTATTCTCATTTAAATAAAAAGTACATTTTTATTGTGTCTATATAATAGTTAATAAAATTGTATGTATTATATACTATATATAATAATATGTTACATGTAATACTTGAGAAAACATATTTTATAAATTCTATCAGTTTTGTTTATGGTAACTAAAGTTATTTATAGGCTATATTTATGAGCTAACAATTAAAAGCTAAAGTAAATTTTTTTTAAATTTAGTTATGCCTTGACATGTATTTACTTAGTCATAAGATTACGTCAAATTCCAGGGAAAGAGCGTCAAAATGGTCATAAGCTAGTTTTCTAAAATCTCCGCCCTTGACAATGATTTTTATTTGCAGTTATACTTTTATCATTATTGTTGTTGTGTGTTTGTTTGATTGAGACAGGGCTTCTCTGTGTAGCCTTGGTAGTCCTGGAACTCACTCTGTAGACCAGGCTGGCTCAGTTTCATAATTTTCTTCAATTGTTTTTCTTTTAATTACTGAAATTAAGCTTTCAAGATGAACAGAATGCTAGATTATTTATAAAAAGTTGACACCAATGTATGCAACTAACAAATTGTCAAGGAAATCTATATCCTTTCTAGGTAATACTGTCACCCTTTTAATTTTTTTCCAAATGTGGATAATACAATTAAATAGTATATATTTGAATCTTTACTGCTTATAAGTCTATTTTTCATATGCTTGTTGCTTGTGTTTATATTTTTACTTAGTAAATTGTCAGCTTGTTTATTAGTTCTTTTTAAACCTTTGAACTTCTTTCATGTGATATTTATGAGAGTTGTGAAAGAGCACTTTATATTTTAGAAATGCATTTTGAAGGTACTGTACATTCAATGACATGATGTCTGTTATTATAAGTAAACTAGTCACCAGGTAATATGCTGGAGGCAGATGTAAAATGCTCCTAGCAATGAAAGTATGGATGATGATAAACACCAAGGAACAGTTCACGGAGCTTCATAACATATGCCTTTTCATTTCCTTGTGTTAATAATTTTATGTATTAAAAGGAACAAAAAGAAACATTTTGTCTCGAAAGTGTAAGAACATATTAAAACATTACATTGATTGTTATAAACATAGTTTTTTTTTTTTGTAATAGGCACATAAATAGTACCAATACCCATTAAGAAATGAATAGATAAACAATGATGTATCATACAAATGTTGTGTGGTAGTTTTCTTTAAGGTAAAGCTTTCCATCTTGGAGGGAAGCCCATTGTGATACAAGATGTTATAAAGTGAGATGAAACATTTCATGCTGCAGGGAAGTGCCTTAACTCAATTCAAAGCGTTCAGGAAGTCCCTGAAACTGATGAGACATACTAAGCTCCTCTTTCTCGAAGCATATACAAGCAGCAAGGACCAGTGGAGTTGCCTAGAAGAAGCAGTAACAGCTCATCTGCATCACCTAGAAGAAGCTTAGATCCTGAAATACCTGAAAGAGATAGTTCAGATCCTTTGAGCTGCATGTGGGTTGTTCAGGGCACTGTAGATTTCCAGCTTTTGTAAGCTATCACTGATGTTGAAGTAAGCTTTTGGAGTTACAGGTGTGTTTGGCTTATTTCTATTCTTGTGAGAAATCCCTCACCCATATTCTTGCAAGTAATCCCAAGTTGAACTTTGGTGATATTCTTACTTTGATCTGTTATGGGTTCACTATCTAGGGTGAAAATAGCCTGTTTATATCTATCCAAGAATACTGTCACCTAACAACAACAGAATACTAACTAATAGAATTAAAATACCCATATGAGCAATGCTTGTGGCTCTTAGAATAATTTTTAACATTGTATTTGTTCATTGTGAATTTTACATTATGTAACCCAATTCCAATAATCTCCCTGTCACTTCATATCTGCCCTCCATCCAAATAAAACAAAACTAAACAAATGAACGAACAAAATATCCTCCTGGAAGCTGGAGTTGTGCCACAGTGTGTCATGAAGCATACACTTTGGTCTACACATCTTTACTTTCAAAGGTTCCTTGCAATTAGTCATTTGTCTGGTTTGAGGTCTCTGGTATCTGCTATCCATTCAATACTGATTCCTCATCAGGAATCCTCTTGGATATCCTGTTGTTGCCCAGTGGAATGGAAATCTGGCTGTTTTGGATCAGTAGGATCAGCCCCGTTACACACTCCAGAAATTCAAAGGTGGGTTAGATAATGGGATGGGCCAACTCAGAGCCTTGGATTTAGGTCTGGGCGGTAGCTGAGTTGGTCAGCATGTTCCCCTATAACCCATTTTACCAGGGTTAGATCTCCAGCACTGCTCCTGCTAGCTCACCCAATGCTGCAACTGACAAGAAACAGGCCCAGATATCCCACTGTTATGTCCTCAAGGTTGGCTTACCCACAATGACATCACCAGGACCAGCTTTACAGAGCTTCCTAGGTAAGGTACAGGGCCCACTCTCTCAAGTGTTGCAGCCACTGAGAAGTGGGGCCAGCTCTGCCATAGCCTTTGGATATCATGGTCCCTGGCAGCAGCCCAGACCAGAGATGTCTGAATGGCCTCTGGTGGTAATATGTGTCATGGATATTGACAGAGAATTCTGCTGCTGCATGACCATGAACCCAGAGATGGCTCTCAGTGGCAGCACAGGCTGGAACTTCACCATGACTTCCTCAGATGACTGGGCTGGTTACTCAGTACAGGTGATTCCTCTCATGACAGTCTCACGACTCTAGTTCCACCTTTCTTCAAAGTTGCTCAAACCCCTTTCTCTCACATCTCTCCAGCACATTCCTGCACACTGTAGTTAGGTTTAGAAGTAGTATATTGCCGGTATCATCCAGCTTCACACATTAAATATAGTTTATCAGCTTATCAGTTATATTTCAATACAACTTTAAAAGGGTAAAGTCCACATTTCCTGGTTTAGGAACCATAATATTTATTTGAGAACTCTGAGTTGACTCCACCAAGACTGGCTTGCAGAAACCAGGAAGCACTAGCAGGAAATACTTGCAAACAATAAGAATATTCTCTCTCTCTCTCTCTCTCTCTCTCTCTCTCTCTCTCTCTCTCTCTCTTTCTCTCTCTCTCATTCTCTCTCTCTCTTGCTCTCTCTCTTGCTTTCTTGCTCTCTCGCTCTCATTCCCTTGACTAACCAAGAATTTCTGTGGTGTCATCACAGAAGTATAAAAAAATCTAACTTGTGTTGACTATGATGTATATTCCAGGGAAAACACCAGTATGAAGTGGTCCTCTTTGTCCAACTTAGTCATACACCGTGGCACATCTACGGACATGCTTTCAGGAGTACATTTTCCTTACTATGATGCAGTCTCTTCCAGG
Source organism: Rhabdomys pumilio (assembly GCA_030674055.1). Lineage (NCBI taxonomy): Eukaryota > Metazoa > Chordata > Mammalia > Rodentia > Muridae > Rhabdomys > Rhabdomys pumilio. The sequence goes on along the minus strand of JANHMN010000015.1, from coordinate 44,452,654 downwards.
TCATCCCACTTACCCAAAGTCTTTATACTAGTTTCAACTTCAGCCTGGCCACTGTGGCCTTATCATAAGTGACACCCTCAAACAGAATTTTGGGCATCAGTATACTTGTTTCCAGTGTGGTGCCCTGGGAACAGTCTGTCCTGAGTCATTGTGAGTGTTTCCTCTAGGAAAAAAGGCTCAATCAATTTATGATTTCCCCCAAGTTCTCACAATGGCCTCTCACTCCTCAATGAATCTCTCAGAAGCAACACCCAAAAATCAAGCACCCAGTGCACAAGCTAGTACCACACAATATGTAGTATTTTCTTAGACAGCTTTCATCAGCAATGCAAATTAGATAAAAACTGATGGTAGCTAAAATTATTTACCAGGAGGACTTCAGTCTGGGCCTTGATCAAAATTGTGTCTTAAACATGCCGTAATTAAGTAGAGGGAAAGGACAAATACTCTTCTGAGGGATCGAATTTTCTCCTAAATAAACAAACAAACAGAAAGAGAAGAGAAACATCTGCTTTGTTATTACATTGGGTGATCCACACTGGAGAGGACTTGTGGTGGTAAAAAGATAAGAACCTATTTGTCACGATGTAGGAGTGATTTAAACTTGGCAAAGATCTTATCTTCCGTGTCTAATGTATTGCACAGCTCCTTAAAGCTTCCCATATAACCTGACACTTCCCAGAAATGTCTCCATTGTGGGTGTTCAGACAGGAGCAAGTCAGGTCAGTAGACAGTTCCCCCACAAGGACTCTGTCTCATCAAGTTCTTAGACTGAACATGGATGACTTTCCCTAGTGTGAACAGGCCAAACTTAGATAAAGCCAAGGCTCTGTCAAAGAGACTTCCCGGTATTTCCTCCACTTTCACGACTCCTGGCTTCTCTGTGGACACTGGTGAATTTTAAGCAGGAAGCCCTGGCATGGTGAAAGGCTCCCTTGCCACTTGGAATTTGCACAAAGGATATCGTGTCCACATTTTCTCTCCATTGTGTTTGTTCTGATTCTGGGTCAGGTGTTCAATGAAGCAAAATCATTGCCAGCATGTATCATAAGTATACAGCTTTGACTAAGCTAGTATTTCTTGGTACTCTGGTCAAGCACATGTTGTTCAAGACCAAGACACACAACTTACGAGGATGAACACTTCGGATGGGCAGATGCCTCTGTGATATTATCTACCAAAGCATAGAAAATGTCCAGTTTCCCATGGCTCCTTGTCAACAACTCAGGGAAAATATGCAGGGAGAGAACTCCAGAATCACACAGTATAGCCCCTCTCTTCTCTACAAAAAACAAAAAATAAAAATCAAAAAAACAAAACAAAACAAAAAAACCCAAAAAACTCAAAAACAAAAAAAAAAAACCCACCCTTCCCATCAAGTTAGTAAAGGCTCACAATCTTCTTCAAGGTCATGCAGGCAATTTCTCCATTTATTGCTGGAGGAAGCCAGGAGCTTTGAGTGACCCAGAAGAGCATATTGGAACTGCAACAGTTCCAATCAATGCTGTTGTTGTCCACTGCCATCGAGAAGGGAGGTCAGCAGAGGATGAGACTGACTCTCAGACAAACTTTCCCACACTTACCACCATGAAGCAGCCTCATAGGCCAATGAGTGTGAAGATAATTCATTCCATTGTTAAAGACTGCTTTTTTCCTCCTATTGATTTTAAAGAATTTGTAGCTGAATAAATAGACTTGAGGACATTTAGTTTGAATTCAGAATTGCATAGGTTTTAATGTGAACTGAAGCCAAGGTTGAACATCTTCTGGAACAACTCTTTTTGTCAGAGAGAAAATAATATTTTCATCTGTGCTAATGTGATTCAAGAGTGAGAGAATGCATATAGAGCATGTAGCCGGTCTAATATCAATTTGTAATAATTATTTACTTACATTATGTAAAACCTTTATATTACAATGACATTCTTCAGAAAGCCAATTTTTTTTTTTTTTTTGAGCTGAGGACCGAACCCAGGGCCTTGTGCTTACTAGGCAAGCCCTCTACCACTTAGCTAAATCCTTAACCACCAGAAAGCCAACTCTTAAATGCCATAATACCACATTCGATGGTAATATACACTAAGCTTTTAAGTTTCATAGTCATTTTCTTTTCAATTTCAAAGTTAGAAGCATGCAGGAGTCCCAGAGGGAACTCCAGATCTTTACACTTGTCAAAGATATTCAAATGTAAGTGAAACATATTCTAATTAGACTTGTGCACATATTTGGTAGCATCTCTCTAAGCAACAATGGGGATTAGGAAGACGATTAAATGGAAAAGCACTCTTAGAAGGTAACCCTGTATTCCTTGATTTACAGAGTAATTGTTCATCATTCTGAATCACTTGGGAAAGAAGTCTAACACACATGTATTTCTATTTTTACATGTATTACATTAACATGGAAATGGAGGCTCATAAAGTTTATATTAGTCACATTTTAAAAATCAGTAAGTGCATTTTGGATTTGATTATAGTTCTTCTGCATAGAAATTTCACATTTCTACGACACCACCCTAAATAGTGTCATGTGAAGAGACAAAAAATTCTGAAGAAATGTTGTGTCCTTCTGGATATCTGAAGGGCTCTTACTCTGAGAGTGAAACCTATTTGTCTTTAAAAACATATAATTTAAACGTGTTAAATTCTAAAGTAATTTTTTTTTTGCAGAGAGAAAAAATTCTATACACTGATTGCTAATTCATATAAAATTTCTAGGTGTATTTGATAGGCACTATTTGGCATTTAAACTTGTTTATTATCAAACACTCTGTTTAATTCTGTTTAATTTGTTCATGGAAGTAGTAGAATGCATAATCAACCACAATTGTCATTAACTATCATTCTGGCCTTTCCAAAAATAGCTTCCTTTGAGTCTGAGATGACATGTCTATAGTTATAAAAGAATATGATGAAAAATCATGAAAGTCATAAAAGAAGTTTATTTAAAATGTCATAAATAGTTATGGAAGAAGATCTAGTTGTTTGAATGAGTTATTGCTTAACAACTGTTAAATTTTATGCTAAGGGGTCACTGAATAATAAAGAAACATGATGTGATTCAGATTTCAAATTAATTATTCTGGCTGCTATGAAAAATGTATATAAATGGCAAATGGAACAAGTGGTATCAATTTAAAAGATAAAAAATGCATAGCAACATACACACACACAAACACACATATATATGTCAAGTTATTATAGCAGTGGTTAAAATGAGAAAGAAGTAGTTTGACATGAATTTTATTCACACTTAAAGAGCACTTAATAGTACTTAGAAGTAATATGTGGTATGCTAGTGGCAGTGTATATTATGTCAAGGCAGAAGAAATATTGAGAATAAATTTCAGGTTATTAGAAATGAGGAAAGTAGGAGAGCTTGAGAGATGTCTTAGCAGTTAAGAGTAATAATGACTCTTCCAGAGGACTTGCCTTCACTTACCAGTACCAGTGTGACAGCTCACAATTATCTGGGTCTCAGTACTCCAGTCTCAGGGAATCCAACTTCCTCATCTGGCCTTCTTGGATACTATGTGAACATGGTACATAGACATATAAGCAGACAAAACACTCATACACATAAAATATATAAATTAAAAATGTGGAAACTACAAAAGCCTGCATGTAGAAGGAGCTAACATGGGAGGAGTAAGGAGAGGAAGAGGAAAAGGAAGAGGAGGAGCTAGGAGAGAAACAGAGAATGAGTGAGAGAGACATAAAGGCTGATGTTCGCTTGTCTGTAGCAGTCAAAGGTAGTTGGTATATCTAGGTTGGTTATTGGGTTACACTTCTGATTGTATGGGCATCTTGTTATTGATCACTACCAAATATATAAGCCTTTGGATAATCTAAGCATTAGAGTCTCATCTGTACTGAGCCCATGTGGTTGGCAGATAGTCTGGGCAATGCCCAGCCTTGCAGAGAGAGCATGGAAAATTGGCAGAGCCATCTCCCACGCTGGCGTCTTATGGGTAGCAGAGCTGGTGTCTCTGGCTGGCCGTTTCTAGCTGCAGCATGCACATGGCCTCTGGCCATGTGGTTGAGCTAGGCAGAGCCTCCACAGCCTAGACAGTCGGCTCTACCAGCAGTCTTTTATTAAATAACTATTACAACACCTGCATTAAACTCTCTTTACAAATTTGAAATAGTGCATGGGCATCAATACATATCTATGATATATCCTTATATGTTTCTGATTCTACTAACTGAATAAAGAATAACTCATGGGAGATATTGACCCAGTGCTTAGAATGGCATGTGATGTAGAGTTCACATTGTTCCATGACTGTTAGGATATACAAATGGTTAGGAATCATAAGTTACTAGGTGGCTGACTACATGGCAGTTAAGGACAGAGCTGTAGAAAGTGAACAACAAGAGTTCTAGTCCAGCATGCAAAGAAGCTGGAAGTCATTCCCTTCCTAGAAACAATGAAGACACAGATATAATGAAGAAACCCTAACTTTTCTCATGGCAAAGAGGAAAAGATGCACCAGAGAAAGACTACAGTTCCCAAGACAAAGTGACACACAGATATAGACTTTTACAACTATTAGGGGCAGAAACCATTGAGCCTGAGTCCTGAAGGGAAGCAAGCCAGCATAGAAAAATCTAAACAGTAATTGATAGCTTGCTAAAGGCTAAGTCTGGAGATTCCCAGAGTTTGGAGCTTTAGCTCCATAATTTCTAGCAGGTTCTCAAGGCATCAGGTCATTCATATATGTATATAGGGAAAGTAGCCACTTTGAGTTATACCAGAGTTGTTTTTAACAAGGTCAGTGATCCAAAGAAACTAATGAGAATCTAACTGTTAGGCTTTAATCAGAGCATAACATGCTCGAGGGAAAGGAAATGCTCAACTCTAGTCCACTGTTGCTGTCTTGTACCACCTTCAGGGATGGAAAACTGAAACCAAACAACAACAAATAAAATACCTCCCCAAACAAACAACAACAACAATAGGAACAAAACACACAACAAAACCAAACAAACAGATAAAATGCACTTGTCAAACAGTACAAAGTCAGAGTCCTTAGCACACCCAGGTCTAATAATAGGACCATGGAATGCTTCTCCTTCTCCCAACAAACCATATAATGATATTGTAAGATCTAATTATAGGACTGTAGAATGTTTCTCCCCAGACTCTCTATAATAGTATTTTGTAAAGGTCTATTTATAGGTGTCTTTACCTACTACATCATATCCAGTTCTCAAGAAACAATTACAAAGGAAGGAAACAAACACAGTTTGAAGAGAGAACTAAGCATTAATTAGTACCAGACTCTGAAAATAGCAGGGATGCTGGAACAAGCAGACTCGTAAACTCAGGCAACTATAATTTCTGTGTTAATGGTTCTATCTATGTACTAGACAGTGTGAAAAAACATAGATGTTCTAAACAGAGTTGAAACTGTAAGAATAAATGACTTCCAACTGTAAGAAATTGTAAGTAAAAATAAATACAAATTGCTATTTGTATCCATGCCCAAATATGTAGATTTTGTATTTATATATAAATACAAATACAAAAAAATAAGTACAAATTCTGTGGATTAAAAATATTATAACAGAATTGCAGAATGCTTTTGTTAGCAGTAAATTATATACAGAGGTAAAATTCTTTGAGTCCAAAGAAATCTCAGTGGAATGAGTCCCTACTGCTGCCACTGTCCTGAACCATTATAATTCCTAACTTCACTCTAATACTTGTCTTTAAGTGTGGCTATCATCTCTCATTTAAGAAGCTTCTTTTTGCATCAGATGGAGACTATGACAGAAAGCTACAACTTCGTTGTAGAGAACGAGAGCTCATGGGGCTCTCAACAGAACTAACATACCTACAACACAAGCTCTCTGACTAAGGCTTGGGAGCATCATGGAAGAGGAGTCAGAAAGCCTGTAGGAGACAGAGGACCAGGAAATCTGCTGTGAGATTTTGTTTCCTAGAAATGACAGAAGAACTCCATCCTTGATACCTCAACAGCAGGGCTGCATAAGTAAGACCCAACCAAAGGTTGGCATCTGAGTGCAAATGTGTTTCCACTGCTAGGTGATCAACTACAGGTAACTAATGAATACTGAGGGAAGTAGAGTTAGTCTTTTCCAGAGATGAGCCCTAAAATTGTCTACCCAACACCGAGTGATCAACTTTACCAGCATATGCATACAAGCAACACAAAATGGACTTATCAGGTTAAATCCATATATCTTTTCATATATATACATATACATATGTATATGTGTATGTGTATGTGTATATGTATATATCCTCTATATTTAAGTACTATTGCTTTATGTATCTTGTTTTATACACATGCATATATATCTGTATATATCCACACATATACACATATATAATATATACATGCAAACATATATAATACACTCACATACACTATGTGAGTGTATTATATATGTATATATAATACTATATATATTTTTTTTTCCTTAAAGAAAGAGGCCATAAATTAGAGGGAGGGTGACATGGGAAGGGTTGGAGACCACACACATGTTGGGCCCTGGATGAGGTAACTTCATTTAACATGCAGATGTGCCCTTTGGCCACGTAGCACACAGGTAGAGGGCATGATTAGAAGATCTCCGTCTCCAGAGATTAAAATATTAATGAGTTACCTAAAGGCTGGGGGGCGTAGCTAATTAAGTTATCCCCTCTCCTTTTCCCCCTCCCTATAAAAAGCCAGGGGAGCCTGGATTTTGCGGGGAAAGCGCATACCATCTACACCTATTCACCACGCCATGAACAATAAAAGCTTTGGAAAACTCCACGCACGTGTTGCCTGGGCTTTCCTGCGCCTGTTGCCAGACTGCCAGCTTTTGGAACTTTGAAACCCTGGACTCATGGCTGTGTGCATGTGGGACCTTCCGCTCACGGTGTGGGAAAGTGTGGCGGGACACTGCCACAGGCCTTCGTGGGACCTTGAGCCCACTGGATTCCCCCCCGAGTTTCTCTCCCCCCCCCACACACACTCACATACACACTCACATACACACATAAGAAATTGTAAAAACTTAGGAAAAAGGAATGAAGACAACAGAAACAGTAAGAAGTATGGTAGAAGTCATGCAGGCTTAACTGTAAACACTCCAAGAGTCAGTAAAATTAATGTGACTAAAGACTGTCAGGTAGACCAAACCATAAACAGCTAAACAGAACATCCATTTTATTGTTAGCTAAAAATTTACTCAAAATATGAAGATGGAGTAAAATGTAAGTCACATGCTTATATTGATTAAAGTCAGGTCATCATGGCTATATGATTTCAAGTGAGGTAGACTTTATGGTAAGAAAAGTCATCATGGCCAAAAGAGGTTTTCATGATTAAAAGGTTAGTTCTCCACCAGGAAATCAGAGCTTTCGATCTTTCTCTACTCAACAATTAAAAACATCAAAATACATGAGAGAAAATCTGAAAGAACTGCAAAGACAGATGAATTTGCTATTACAGTTAGAAACCTTAATGCCACACTATCAGAAAGAGACAAACAGATCCAGCAGTCAAAAAATCTGCAAGCAGAGCTGAATTAAACACTCCCTCAAATCAACAGGATGTAACTAACACTTACAAAGAGCTTTATCCAACAAGAGAATGGTACATGTGTTATCCAAACTCACATTTAACAGTCTCTAAGAGACACTACAATTTTGGGCCATTAAACAACTACACATTTAAAATGAATAAAAATCACACAGAGCCTTTTTTGGACAACCTTGGAACTCAGTTAAATATGAGTTGGAGTGTGGATGGAAGCTGAGAGTGTACTGTTACTGTTACAGTAAACAACTGCTTTAAAATAACATACATATAGGTCAAAGAAGAAATCTCCAGAGGAATTAAAAAACTTCTAACTAAATGAAAACAGAGCTTATCAGAAAATGCGGAATGTGGTGAAAGCAACACTTAGAAAGGAGATTAATAGCCCTGGGAACATAGACGAATACTCCCTGATTTATGATGGGCAAATCTACAGTTTGTTATCACTGTACTGGGGAGTGGAGGCAATCTGCATTCAGTAGAAACAGGACTTAAGATTTAGAGTTTTGGTCCTTCCTAGGCTGGTGATGAGCTAGGTGATAACTTCTCTTGGTTCTTGACAGCAGCAACAAGAAGAGGGAGAAAGATGTTTTAAGCAGAAACTTGTGCCCTTTGCATGGACTACCAGACTATTGAAGAAACTGGTCCCAGAGAATGTTATTTCCCTAGGAATTTCATGCACATAGAAGGAAAAGACTGAATACCTGGTACCAGGCAGAAAAGGTACTTGCCTCCCAGGAAGAGATTCCACAGAGTTCTGTCAACTTATAAGATCACCCTGTAGGAAAGCCTAGAGTTAAACCAAACAATGGGTGGTTGATGAGAGGGACCACACAATCACCAGTACAGCTTACAGCTTGATTATACATCTGCATTGACCTTTATCTAGAACTGTCATTATCCCCAAATGTGGGACTTTTTGGATTCCTTTACTTGTTCCTCTTTCCAATTACAGTTGTGTATGACTCTACCACACTTGGTATCTGTGGTGATGGGATTGGAACCCAGGATTTGGTGCACAGCTAGACAGGTACTCTGCCAACTAGCTTTACTCCCTAGTTTTCTTTGTTATCTCTTCATGACACATTTTTGTGATGTTAAATTCTATAGTTCTACACTGTAGCCTTGGTTTTCATCTAATTGTTAAGTCTTTGAAGATTCTTTGTATAATCTTTTTTTTTTTTTTATTGTTCGCTTCATCACCAAATATTGATGGTTTTTAGGGAATTTGATCAGGCCTTTCATACACTATATAGACTTTCTCAGTATTATATCATTTCCAGGGAAATGTTGGTATTCATCGACTTGAAGCCTACTTCTCATTCTCAGAATTCTTCTAAGTTTATCACTCTCTTGTTTTTCCCAACTGTCCACAGAATCGAGTCACCCCTCTTGCATTTCATTGGTCTCTACACTATGGTGCTATTTCCTTCTTTTTCCATTTTACAGATCGTGGTTAGTTCCAACCCTACCATTTAGTGACAATATTTCCATGGTATTCTCTAACTCAGCCATATGTTCAGACTTCAGAAAATTTTGGGCAATTTCTATTCAGAAACATCTCAATTATTTTTTCCATTTACTGTAACACTAATTCTATTATGTTATAGTTGCTTCTTTATCTCTTCACTCAAAAGTGTAATATTTTATTAATTTTTTCTTTTACTAGTAATAGATCTCCTTTTCTCACATAATAGATCCAGATTACAACTTTCCCCCATCGGCTGCTCCAAGTTCCTTCTCACCTCCTCTCCCATATGGATCCATTCTGTTTCTGTCAGAAACAAACAGGCTTCTACCAGATAAGGATAAAATAAAATATAACAAAATAAAAACTAATACTGTGGAATAGGACAAAACAAACAAATGGAAGAAAAAGAGTCCAAGAAGAAGCACAAGAAATAGATATAGGGTCAGAGCCTTACTCATTTGCATACTCAGGAATCATATTAAAAAAAAAAAAACACTAAATTGGAATCTTAAAAGATATATGTAAAAATTTGTAGCGTAAAAAACAGAAAAATAAACAAAAATAAAGGTAACAATTAAAACATAAAGTTAAAGAAAAAGAAGGAATGAGAGAACTAGAGAGAGAGAGAGAGAGAGAGAGAGAGAGAGAGGTAAGCTCTGGTACAACATTATGAGACAAAGAATCTCCAAGGATGTCATTTAGTTCGTTTTCTGTTGGCTATCTACTGCTGGGCATGCAGCCTTCCAGTAAGATTAGTTTGTTTTCCCAGTGAGACTTCCTTGGAGGGAGCTAAATTTTCATGTGCTGGTGATTACCAATTGGAGATTGGATTAAAGATGGACTTATGTGCTCATTTCTTTCGACTCTTGGACCCATCTGGTGCAGACCCTGTGGCACAGACCTTGTCCATGCCTCTCACTCTCTGTGAGCTCATATGTGCTTGGATCCTGTTGATTTAGAAGACCTTGTTTTCTTGGGTCCTCCTTCCCCTCTGGCTATTACAGTCTTCATGCCTCCCCTTCGAAAGAGACCTGAAGGGATAATTTAATGGAGACATTCCTTTTAAAGCTGATTGGTCCAACATCTCTCACTCACTTTTTTTTTTTTATTTTTTTTTATTTTTTTTTCTTATTTTTAAGAACAGAGCAGCCCTGTATCATTTATTTATAATCGCTTTTCATTGTTTTCATTGTTACAGCGGGGCATTCACACACATCACCTCCAGGCTCCGGAGGACTGTTAGTATTCATTAGGGAAAGGAAACAGTCTTTCTTTCAAATAAGCAATTTGATTGCTTCAGGAATAGGCCTGTAATTACTGCAGAGCTGAGATACGTTATTGTTAATAAGATTTTTTTCCTTTTTTTATTATTATCAAATCATAATTTTTACTTTTTACCACAGGTGTTATAAACAGAAAAATACAGGATGTGGGAAAGGGGACGACATCTCTCACTTTTATGGGATGTCTAGCTGTGGGTCGGGATTGGTTTGTTTGGTTTGTCTGCTGAGGGAGCCTTCTCTGATGATGGCTGAGCAAGGCACTCATCTACAGATTGGAGGTGAAGGTCTAAGTGATCTGTTTGAGATGGAGGTCAAAGAGTAAGGGGAGGCAGCAGCGGCTGGGCTGTGATGGAGGTGGGGATGAGATCAGGAGATTGGAATTAGAGGAACGGAAGGAAGGAGAAGGTGAAGACTTGCAATTAGCCCGCCTGCTTCCCTGGCTGGAGTGGCCTTTAGGCACCTCCCTGTCGGAGATGGTGACTAGGATAAAGCGGTGAGTGAAGGAAAAGAAGATTGCAGCAGTAGGATCAGTGTGAGCTACCTGAGACGCAACGGGAGGGGAAGGGGGCCTGCAGCAGATGCTTTGCAACAGACCTGGGGATAAGACTCGGAAATTGGTTTTGGAGGAGCTGAGGGAGATCTGAAGATCCAAATGTGATTTTCTTAATCCTATATGGTAGTCTTTTTGTCTTTGTAGTTAGTATAGTCAAGTAAGCACTTGTTAGGGGGACACAGTACTTAAAACAAGTTATGAATCTAAATGATTTAATTATTCTAGAATCTTTGCATGTGATATTTTAAATATATAAAAGCCTAAGGCAATATTATTTTCATAGAAAATAGCTGTGACATTGGAAATTTGACCCCCAAGTATATTATTTGAATCTATTATTATTAAAAAATTCAAGTGAGGAAAATGCTGGGTAAGATCTCCAAATGAATACCACTATGGATCATCATGAAACCTGTCATTAGGATTTGAATAGGAAGCATTCCCCATGTGCTCAGGGGCTGAATATGTAAGGGTCCATGATTCTGAAGAATGACAGACTAGACACAAAGAGTATATAAACACAAAGAGTGTTTTATTCTGCAGAAGTTTGGTATGCTGGGGTCTCCCATTACTGAGATAAAGAGAGCTTTCAGGCCTGGTTTAAAACACATTATGGAATTCCGGGATAGGTGACCTCTATGTTAATCTGTTGTATCCATCTCTATGGACAGCCCCAGGATGTGGGGGCTGGAAACTTGCGGGGGAGGTCTGGAAACTGTTGAATGAGGAAGTAGCTGAGGAAGTCTGGAAACTGCTGTTGACCCATTGTCTTTGCCTCAGGCCAAATGAAAGAGCAGCTTCTGAGGCCGGGACTTACATAGAATTGCCCAGTTCTTGGAAACAGAGATTTGGGCCTAATTTTCTTAACTGTTAATTTGAAGTCTATCATGGAATCAGCCTAGCCTTCTCAAATGGACTCTTAATAGTAGAAACAACGACTATTTTTTTTAAAAATAAGGGAAACTTTCAAACTTAATTAGAGAAAGTAGCTTACTGGGAGTATACCTTTAAGTGTTTTACCTGTGTTCTAGTCTCTTCACTTCTTTCTACTTCTTGTCTACTATGAAGCTCAGAGTGTCTGTCACATGTTACTGTAAATTTCTGCATGAAATTCTGCATCACTGTGCACAAAGTATCAATAGAGCCACGCTCCATTTACCGAAACCTCTAAAACTCTGAGCCTTAATAATTCTTTTGTTAATTTGTGTCAGGTATATTTCACAATGACAAAAATTATGACTAATATATCTTCCTTAATAATCTTATTTTGCAAATTTAACAACTACTACAGTGTGCAATACTAGTGGAATGGTGGCATAAAATTATGTGCCAGTGATACACTAGTGTAATAATGGCACAAACTTTATGGGAGCAAGCAACCAATATCTCATTTAATCTAAGTCCCACTCCACAAGATGGGAACTATAACAATCATTATGTGTGTGCACGAAACTATCTGTGTGGAGGTGAGAGGAAAACTCATGTTGTTGATTGTGGCAGAGACACAGAGACATCTTGCTGGATAGTAATTTTTATATGTATATATTCTTAACTTGTTAGCACAGAAAAGGCATATTGGCAGCAGACAATCAGAAAATTGTTTTAAAATAAGGAAGGAAGACTCCTTAAAGAGTTTGCCTTGCCAATAAAGATTTTGGAAATGTGTCAGAAATTTAAATAACGTTGTAATAAATTCAAATTATACCTTGTCTAAATTCTAACATGCTGAAGTTTTGAGCTTTTCCAAGCCTAACAGCAGTTGCAATGTTTGAGAAAGAATTTAACTTCTCTCAGTTACTGCAGAACATCACTTTTGTAAAGGTGAAAAAAGGCTTTTATAGTAATTTTAGATCTGTAGAAAAACATGAATGGAATAAACAGGGTCCCCACACCTTGTCCCTCCACCACTTTCATCCTTCTGCATATTTCCTTCTTCTCTTGAAATGCTACATTTGTTTTAGTTGACAGTGCAGTATTGCGACACAGTTATAGTCTACATGAGAGGTCAGAAATAGTTTTGCTGGGTTTCATGGGTTTTTAAAAGGCATGATGTTTATTAATTTTAATAACATGACAAGTAGTCTTACTATTGTGAAAATACTACTTATCCTTCTATCCCTCTAGGTAAGCAACATGACATCTGCCTTAAACTAAGCATGGTGGTTCACATCTGTGCTTCTAGCTCTTGAGATGCTAAGGTTGGTTGATTGTGAGTTCAAGGCCAGGCTGAACTACATACAGAGCTTTCTCGACTACATAGCAGGATTCTGCTTCTCTGTCTCATCTTTCAGAGTATCACACTGTATATAAGATTTCTAGATAGGCTTCTTTTGCCCCTAAACAGTTTACCTTATAAGCTCATGATATAGTAGGACTGAAAGAATTGTGAATAACTAAGTAAATAAATCACAGTGGGTTAGACAAGGACAAGTCTTCTTACATACACAAGTAGCCAAGTAGATGAATGTCGATATGTATTGATAAGGAATTAGGGATGATTGTCCAGTTAAGCTTCCTACAGTGCAATTTTGTGTGTATGACAACATTTTCCTGTTGTGTAGTCTCATCTGGCCTTGAACCCAGGGTCCTCCTGGCTCCATCTCCCCAGTGCTTATATTAAAGGCATATGCCACCACTCTAGGCCTTAAAGCAAGGCTTTTTTATAATCAGTGTTCTGTGGATAAGGTTTTGTCAAAAGCAAGAAGCCATTTTTTCCTACAGTGTCTAGTTTGACAGTTTCAGGAGACTTTAAATATAGTCCCTTGAAACTCACTTCCTGTATGTTCTTGAAAGGGTCTATAGTCATATTGATCATACACCTAACAAAAAAAAAATGCACAATATTCAAAAAGCTCTCTGTGTCTAGGCAGACCATAGAGTCGTTGGCTCAATGTGTATTCTACTTGCTTTTCTGTCAATTATCTCTGTAATGAACACAGCTAGTGTTGTCAGAGCCTGTGAAAGAAGGTCTCAGTCCCATAAGGAGAGTAAATATATTTGACCTTAATTAAGTTCTATGCCATAATAAGCTGTCAAGTGGTCTTAAGATTCTTTATAAACAAGTGTAGGCACATGTTCACATGGTATGTACAAAAAAAATGCTGTTTTTTAACATCATTATTTTTATTTAAAACATTAGAGTGATTGTAGAGAATATGATTGATTTTTTTTTGTATTTCTGTGTTTTCAAGTGTATTTTGGTTATCTGTAATTATAAAATAATAAGTATTTGTAGGATGAAAGCATCAATATTCCTATCCAGAAAATGAGAAAAAATAAAACTCAGTATTACACTGAGACATTCTGAAAAGCTATCTTGCTAATTCACTTAGTTCTTTCTCTAATTCTTCATTCATAGCCTCTAATTTAGTCAAGTAATATGGATCAATGCAAATACATTTGAAAACACAAGGGGGTCATATTTTCATCCTATTATTTCAGGCCATTGCAGTAATAATTCTGGATTATTGTGTATAATAACCTTACAGGGAGCTTTGTAGTTGATGGTTTTAGTTTAGACTGTTTGCCTCAGATCTGAAAGATTTAACATTTACTTGTGCTTTAAATAATAATAATGGCAATAAAAATGCAGAGAAGCACAAATCACTTCCTGTACTTAAAACATTTGGCAAAAATGAGTTCCAGAACTGTTAAAACTGACGTATTTAACTTTGGCAGCTTCTTTCTCCTTTGAGGGCATAAGCAGTATTCGCTGTTCTGTGGTGTATAGACTAATCGTGAAAGGCTTTGTTTTCAACAATAAAACTCCAATCAATCTTTAATAGTTCTCAGTCTTCATAAAATGTCTTATAGTAAAGTTGTTTATGTCCTAGACTGATTAAAAAGTCATATTTCTCTTTAATTAAATCTAAAATATATGAATTGGGTATATATGTTAAAAGTCTCATTTTGTTTCACACCAATAGCCAAATAAAATGAATAATGAGTTTCTTCAGATGGTGTCAGTGGAAAAATGTGAAGGCCATCATTTCCATTGCCTAGAGTAAAATTTCTCTTGTAAAATTTTTCTGAGACCCAGCATTTCTTGGTATCTCTAGCTTGAAAATGTTAGCTTAATAATGCACAGAGAGGCAAATAGAGCATTTTGTTCAATGACAAAATGAACAGCTGTTGAATTTCAGAAAGCTCACGTTGAGGAGAAATCATAGCCCACTCATTTGCAAGTTTAAAATATCCTTTATATTTTAAATCATTTTGACATTTAATCATATCATGAATACTTTAAAAAGGCAATCCATTTCATATTCTAGGGGGAAAAATATATGCCCTCTAACTTAGGTATAACAATGTCTGTGTGTGTGTGTGTGTGTATGTGTGTATGTATGTGTGTGTGTGTGTGTGTGTGTGTGTGTTTCTCTGTCTTATGAATGATGATTTCAGACTAACAGTTAAGTGTCACATATGCATGTATATTAAATAAACAACGTAAAAATAAATTTCATGTACCCTGGCCAATAAAGCAGGTAGGTTGATTGCAGGTCTTCCCCTCTGCCTCCTTCTCTCCAAATCCAGTGTCAAAGTCTAACCCTCATGATCATCTGATATACTGCCTCCTGGTCCTGTATTACACAGACATTTTCCACTAAAATCCTTTCCTCCACTCATTTTATTAACTGAACCTTCAACTCTAGCAGGTATTCCCTGGGAAACCACAGACTACTCCATCTAGAAATCAAATATGCTAAATGAAGATCTTCCCCTCTTGCTCCTCTTCTCCAAATTGAATTCCCATTTTCCCTCTTTTCAGTGGCAGACCAGCTGATGTGACTTCTCCTCTTTGACCCCATCTCCAGACTATCAAACAGATCTCTTCCAACCTTCTTCCCAACTCATTCTGCTACCCAGCCCCAAATCCAGCACCTTTCTCTGGGAAATCACCAGAGACTCCTGCCAGAAAAGCAAGTCGAACAGTAAAGCAAGTAGAAGCCCCAGTTTCATCCTCATCTTCGTAGCAGAATACCTGTTGTATCCTCTCCTTACTCACTGCCCCATATTCCCAACAGAATAAGCATAGCTTTGTAGAACAATTGCCTTGTCCCTCCTTTGAATCTTCTCAGTGCCCTCCTCCAAGCTGGTCCCAGTATCTAACTGTCTATTCCCAATACCTGGAAATTTTACCAAGAACTCTAGTAGACATACTTATCAGAGTCTGAGAGAAAATTTCTACCAGGCAACACACAAACATCATATTCTCCTGAGAATCAGAGATGGCAACAGAAACCAAGAAACAAAACGTTCACCCAACAAAGACAAGACCAGATATCAGCGTCTACCAAATTTATATTACTAGATTAACCACATTTATATTACTAGATGCCAGCATAAGAATACAATTAAAACTAGCCAGGACAATTTGTTTCTGTCAGAGTCCAGAAACTTTATCACAATAGGCCATAAGTATTGTAACAAAGTGTAACCACAAGACAAAGACCTTTAAATAGCCTATATGAATATGATAGAGGTTCTTAAAGAGGAAATGGATAAATTCCTTAGATAACTCAATGAAAATACAAACAAACGCTGGAAGGAAATGATTAAAACAGTTCAACCTGAAAGTGGAAATAGAATTAAAATAACAAAAAACAAAAAAAAAAAAAAACAAAAAGCAAAAACCCAAGCTGAGGGAAATTTGAAATAGAAAGATTTAGGAACTTGAGCAGGAATTTTAGAGGCAAGCCACATGAGCAGAATAAACAAATGAAAGTTCTCTTTGGCATTAAATACCTCAATGGATATCTCAGTCATAGGCAATATTAAATTTAATAAAATAAATAAATAAAAATAAAATCCTGGTGTAAAACACTCAGGAAATCTAGAATCCTATAAAAAGACCAAATCTAAGAATAGTAGAAATAGAGGAAGGAGTATAAATCCAGGTAAAGGGCAGAAAATATTTTTTAACAAAATCATACAAGAAAAATTTCCAAACAAGGAGGTGCCTAACAAGGTTCAAGAAACATACAGAATGCCAAATAGACTGGACCAGAAAAGGAAGTCCTTTTGGCACATAATAATTAAAATACTAAGTGTACAGAACATAGAAAGATTAGCAAAAGCTCCCAAGGGTGGGTGTTAACATATGAAGGCAGACCTATTAGAACAACATTTGACCTCTCAATGGAAACTGTAAAAGCCAGAAGAGTATGACAGAAGTTCTATTGGTGCTAAGAAACTACAGATTACAGCCCAGACTACTGGATACAGCAAAACTTTTCATCACAATATATGAAGAAAATAAGACATTATATGATGATATCAAATTTAAGCACTATCTATCTACAAATCCAACCTCAGAGAGGCACTAGAAGACAAACTTCAACCTAACTCTTTAAACATACCTAAGAGAAAAACAAGAAATAAATAATCCCAAACAAGAAACTCAAACATGAAAAACATACACACACACACACACACACACACACACACACCCCACTACCACTGCCACCACCACAACCAACAACACTGTTGTGTTTTATGAAAAAAAAAAAGAGAAAGTCAGGGGTATGTTTGGTAGGAATGTGATATGGTCCAGGAAAGGAGATGCCTCTGAGGATCCATGCTGAGGCATCTCTTCCCCCTGAGGTACCAACCATTAGATGGATATAGTATGGAATAGAGTTTATTTAGGGCATGGGGAGGGGAGTTGAGGGGATAGTAGAGGTAGAGAAAGAGAAAGAAGAGAAGTAGAGGCTGACTAGGAGCACATGGAAAGAAAAGGGGGAGGGGAATGGGGAGAGATGAGACAGAAAGGAAAGAGGGGAGCAGGGTAAAAGAGCAAGAGGGCAAGAGAGAGAGAGAGGAGGGGACAAGTAGTCCCTTTTATAGTGAGTCAGGCATACCTGGCTGTTGCCAGGTAACTGTGGGGCAGAGCCAACAAGGAATGCTAACAAACACTATTACTACCACAATAACAAAATAATGGGAATTAAGAGTCAGTGCTCATGGATATCTCTCAACATCAATGTTCTCAATTCCTCAGTAAAAAAACTAGACCAACAGAATTGTAAACAGGATCCATCCTTCTGTGACATTCAAGGAGCACACCAAGGACAGACATTATCTCAGTGTAAAGGAATGGAAAAAGATATTCCAAGTAACCTGAGACAAGATATAGCCATTTTACTATTTGATAGCTCACAAAGTAGTCTTCACACCAAAACTAATAATAAAGAGATGTGGAAGGACACTACATGCTCATCAGAGGAAAAATTCATTGTCTTAATCAGGGTTTTATTGCTGTGATAAAACACTATGACCAAAAAGCAAGTTGGACAAGAAAGGGTTTATTTGGCTTAGAATTCCAAATCACAATCCATCACCTGAGGAAGTCAGGACAAGAACTTAAGCAGGGCTGGAACCAGGAGGCAGAAGCTGATGTAGAGGCCATGATGAGTGCTGCTTACTGGCTTAGTTCCCCTGCCTTCTAATAGAATCCAAGACTACCAGCCCAGGGATTGTACCACTCACAATGGTCTGGGTCCTCCCCCATTGATCAGTAGTTGGGAAAATGCCCTGAGTCTTAAAGAAACATTTTCTCAACTGAGGTTCTTCTCTCTGTGATGACTCTAGCTTATGTGAACTTGATACATAAAATCAGTACATTCACCAAAGTGACATTTCATTTCTTAACATCTATACATCAAACTCAAGGGCATACAAGTTCATAAAAGCAACATTACCACAGCTTAAATCAAATACTGACCTTCACAAACTGATAGTTGGAGTTCTCAATATTATAGTCTTGAAAATGACAGCTCATCCACACAAAAATAAACAGAAATGCTGGAGCTAATGAATGCTATAAACCAAATGTTTCTAACACATATTTATAGAATATTTTACCCAAACACAATAGAATATACCTTTTTCTGAGGATTTTATGTAACTTAAAACTGATAACTTGCTTGGACACAAAGAAAGTTTCAACAGATAAAATGAAAATAACACCCTGCATCTGCATCTTATGTGACCACCTGGTATTAAAACTGGATATCAACAGCAGAAACAACAGAAAGCTAACATACAGACTTACAGAAACTGAACAATTCACTACTTAATTAGAAAAAGGGTCAACAGGGGCTCTAAAATGCCCAAGAGTGTAGAGGAGGCCAGACTCCCAAGATTTCTAACACTGCTAGGAGTGTAGGATGATGAAGAAGCATGGTGGCCACCAAAGTGATAGGTGAGACATGCTAATGCCAGGACAAAGAATGATGCTGACTGTGAACTTGCTGAGTGCCCTAACGATGGTGACTGGAAAGCTGTATTAGACATATATTCCAGACCCACCATTGCTTACCTATACCCCTGTTAAGACAACCTGCCTTGCCTCAAGTTTTAAACCTTGTGGAACAGAGAATCAAAAAGAGAAGTTATAATGACCCTTATATTTTTCTTAAAGGTGACCAGTTATTCACATTTGAGCATGTACTGGTCTAGAAATCAATCCAATATTGGAAATAACAATCTTCATTTGGAAGTCTGGTTCTGACTTCCCTTCTGACATTTTCAGAGACATATATTGGAAGTTAGCTGCAGTTCTCTATGATGTTATGTGAGAAAGAGATTAAGTTGGGGCAGGAGCTGGATTTCAAACAGGTGTTAGCACATATGTTAAGGTTCTTTTAATTGTCAAGTTAAAATTTTGTTTCTTTTACAGTATTTAATGTAAGTTGCATTGATTGTATGCCTTCTAATTGTGTTTGTGCTTTGAAATCAGGCATATCAGTTACAAAGGTCTATCAACCAGCTTTTGTTTTATTGCCCTGAGTATCACAGAACCTTGGTATTTTAAAAATAGCTTGCAAATACTGGAAGAAATGAGTCAGGCTTTAAGCAGAAGGAAGAGGGTAGTGGGCTTGATTATTGATGGTATAACACCTTTAATTACATTAATTGCTAACAGCACTGTTTCTGCAATTGCTGTGACACAAGAAGTTAAGACAGCTACTTTTGTTAATAATTTAGCAAAAAATGTTACTAATGTGTTGAATATACAAGAGGATTTAGATAGGCATTTGGAAGAACAGACTGTTGTTCTTTATCCTGTTCAAATTATTGGAAGGAGGTTCAGAATTTAAGGGTAAGGAGTCATTTTGAGTGTCATGCCAAATACCATTGGATTAATGTTAGTTCTAAAATTTACAGTGGTAATAACTGTAATTAGAAAAAGGTTTAAAGACACTTGCAGAGTGTTTTGCATAACTCTAACAACTCTCTGGATGTTTTAACATTACATAGTGAACTTATGAGTTTGAAGAATGCTGCTCTGCTGAGCCTTGATGTGATAGATACTGCTGATAAAATTACCCATGGCCTGGGGTCAGTATTTCTAGTTTGGTCAAGCTTCAAGTATGGCATATATAGCTTGATCATGCTAGTCCTTTTTGTCCTGGGAATACTTTTACTCTTGCCCATCATGTCACAGCTTTTCTTCAACAACATCAACATGTTGGTAGCCAAAGTACATGGCTTGAACCTGAAAATAAACCCCCAGACAAAGTTATTAAATTAACAGGCTGGCAAGCCAAGGATGGGTAAGATTCTGCACAGAGGCTTACCAATCTAAGATAGAAATGCATTGCTTTGGATAATTCATATTTCATGACAGGTAAGGAAGGCATTCTTATCAGAATGACCTAAGACAGGCTCAGTCTTGTTAATAAAATAAAAAAGGGGGTGAAGCAAAGAGCCTTTGGGGCTGCTTGGCAAGAATCTGACAAGGACAAGGAAATGGGCTGCTTGGCAGGAATATGACATTGGCCAAGGACAAGGAAGTGGGCTTCAGGCATGAATCTGACATTAGGCTAGAACAAAGAAGTAATTTTAGGCAGGAATGTAAATATTAGGTTAGAATAAGGAAGTAGGCTTCAGACATGAAAATGACTTTGGGTTAGGACAGGGAATTTGGCTCAGATATTTGGTCATCCTGATAAGCCCTTAGGAACAGTGATCATAGGAGTGTTCATGAAATTGTGTTTAATACCTTGCTTGCTTTTTTACTATTTGTGTTTATTGTCTTGCTTGTTTCTTCACTATTTGCATCTATTCTATTGCTAGACCCTCAACCTAGAACTGACCTTAATACATGCATGTAATTAAAATGGTATAAAGGCAAAAAGGAGGAAGGGGGATGGGATAGGAGATTTTAGGGTGGGGGAATGGAAAAAGGTGTTGAGAGCCGATTTTTAGCAGAAAGTGGCTAGAAATTGGATATCAGTTTTGCAGCCATCTTGAGCCATATACCCTGACATGAGACTTGGTTTTCAACAGCCTACAACAACTGAGCACACTCTGATAAATGTATTGTTTATCCCACATATCTTGTTTTGCTGTTTAGTGCCCCCAGCTGCAAGGTGCACGTGCTATCCATGCTATACACATCTGTAAGGCTTAAGTCATATCCACACTTGCAAGGCACGTGGCAAAAGCCTATAAATACCCCAGATTTCCCTTCAATAAACGAGACTTGAGACTTGATCAGAACCTCTGTCTTATCTCCATTCTTTGCTTTTCTTCCCCTTTATCCCCCCCGCCTCTCTCTCTCTCTCTCTCTCTCTCTCTCTCTCTCTCTCTCTCTCT
>JANHMN010000015.1:44417434-44431180 GCA_030674055.1 Rhabdomys pumilio | reverse complement strand
CTCTCTCTCTCTCTCTCTCTCTCTCTCTCTCTCTCTCTCTCTCTCTTGCTGGACCCTGACCCACAGATAGAAGTGGCAGAGCAGGCTGGGATAAAGTGGCTGCTAAGCCGGGCAGAGCGGGTCGCAACAAAAAGGGGATGACATCTAACATGCAAATAAATAAAATTTCCAATAAAATAGAAATATCAAGAAAGAAAAAATAAAAGAGGTCAAATAAAAAAGTAAGAAGGAAATTAAAGACTTACAGGTTCTAAGAGGCAAGTTCATGCATTAGCTGCCTACATAGAAATATTAGAGAGCTTTATACTAACAACTTAACAGTTTCAAAACAAAAAAGAGAAAGCAAAACTACTTTGAGATTTCATCTTTCACCCATCAAATGACTAATCAACAAAACAAATAATGCTGGCAAGGATGGGGAGTAAGGGAATCATTTATCCATTGCTGGGCCAGAGTGCAAACTTGCATAGCCACAATAGAAATCAATGTGGCAATTCTTCAGGAACATGAAAATTGATTTACCTGAAGATCCAGCTATGCCACTTTTGAGCATATACTCAAAGGATGTTTCATTCTACCACAAGAACACTTGCTCAACCATGTTCACTGCTGCTCTATTTATAACAGTCAGAAATTGAAAACAACCTAGATGTCTTTCAACAGAAAAATGAAACAAAGAAAATATCGAACATTTACACAATGGAGTATTAGTCAACCATTAAAATAAATGAAATCGTGAAATTTGCAGGTAAATGTTAGAAGTAGAAAAAGAATCCTGAGTGCAGTAACACAGATCAGAAAGACAAATACTACATATATTTTTTTATATGTGGTTAAGAGCTGTTAAGTCCATGATAACTAACCTGTAATTTGAAGAACCACAGAGGTTCAGTATAGAGTAAGGGACTAGTGTGTGACAGATTTCTATACAAAAGGGAAATAAAATAAACAGATAGTTATGGATGGATGGGGTGTGGCTGGAACAGAAAGAGCTAGTGGGGAGGGGTGGGGGAGAAAGGGATAAAGTAAGGAATATATGGGGAGATGGCTAAAATTAAGGGTCATTTAAAGGGTAGTATGGAAACCTAATGTAGTAAAGCCTCCTAAAATATAGAGAGATATAAAAAGAGATCTAAATAAAATAATGGGTTGACAGAGTCTCAAGTAGACAACTTTTGTCACCAAATGAAGGTTCTAGTTTTGGGACTGGGTTATATCTAATTGAGTTGCTGTGCAATTGAGTCCTATGGGAATCCTCAACCCAGGAAGTTACCAAAATAATAGTCTGCTATCCACAAATTGATGGCATGGTCCTACTGCTGAAGACAGAATCTACACAATTTACTGGACATGGAGAAATCAATCTGCTGCCTACATAGAGCCTTCATTCTTATGTAGAAGAAGGAATGAAGAAGAAAATTCCACCAGGCCTTTCCCCTCCTGGAAAAGAAAGATTATAGAATGCTTAGGCACTTCTCCCTTCCAGAAGGCAGAGACTAATTAACATTCCTCAGACCACAGGGGGTGGGTACTGACCTTCCGAGTGGGGGGGGGGGTTCCCAGAGCATGTGGACAATAGACTATTGGCCACACACAGACAAGGGAGGTACTTGCCACTTCATTCCCTGAAGACCAATCAGTGTAAAAGGTCACTGTTCTGCCAATCACATTGTGCCTAATGACCACTCCCCCTTTAGACTGTAGAGAGTCTGCTGAACAAGCTGCACGGGGGTTGCCTCTCCTTTTGGGATGCAGGATGGCCTCAGCATGCTGGAACATTAAAAACTGCTCTTGCTTTTTGCAGCGATTTCTCATCTCTGTGTGGTTCACTCAGGGAGTCCCAGGGACCTAGAATAAAACCAAACACTACTTACTGTTCTATAAAACAATAAACATAGCAATAAAATGACTCCAAATGATGTATTCATGGATCAGTGTCTTGTTCAACTCTCATCAGAGAAGCTTCCTCCTGCAGCAGAAGGGAACAAATACAAAGGTTCACAGTCAGACATTATGCAGAGAGTGAGAGACCTTAGAACATACAGCTCTAAAGGAGAGGTTTCCGTTAATCCCCTCCCCCCATTGTCTTTCTTTACCTGCATAGCTAGGATCACAAATATTTAGAGGAACATCTGGGTCCTCATATGGGTGTTGTAAACTGAAAACTGGTCCTCATGATTGAGGAGCAAGTACTCATAAATGTTCACCTATCTCTCCAGCCCTGCATTCTTTTTGTTTTCTTTTATCCATTAATTTGTTGTCTAATTCTTTGTTTTTACATTGACCAACTTTTCTGTACTCCCTAGAAATGAACAAATTTAATTTCTGCTATTTCATACATAAATATTACTTTTTCATTTCAATTTTCTGTAATTTTATTGTTATATTTCTAAGAGGTATGGTGTTCCTTTGATATATTATCTTTTACTTAAGTTTTAATAAAGATGTTATTATGTAGATAACTATCAGTTTTTAGATATTTGCTTTACCCACTGAAGAACACTGTATATACAGTTCATTTACTATGATACTTTTCAACTTACAATGCTCAGTACAATTGTGGGTTTATACTTGATATTTACTTCATATATCCAAATATATTTTTTAATTTTCAAAAACTTTAATTAAATTATATAGTTACACCACTTCCTACAATTTCTATTTTTCAATCTAGCCCCCCAAGTTGATGTTAGTTTTTTCTTCAATTATTATTTTAAATACATTTATTTATTTAAATTCATAAATATATAAGTACAGTCTGATGAGTCTGTATACTATTGCTTGCCTGTATATTATTTTAGTGATGATTTTGTGTTAGATAATCAATTAGAAGGCTCATCCCTGGGAAAGACTTTCTCTGTCTTTCAGCAGGCAGTGGTTCTTGGTAGTTTTCTGACTAGTATTGGGACCCCATGAATTTTTTTTGACCCTTTTAAAGCAGTATGCCTATTGGTTCTGTCCTTGTTTGGATTTTGTTAAATTTTAAATTTGATTCTCCTGCAGAGGAGCAAAGACAAATATTTACCCCAGAAAAAGCACCAACAACAGACCAAAGACAAGATCCCACCAAAATCTAGAATGGTTAAGAAGTGAATTCAGTTTGAGATGACTGACAGAAGCAGGAGCAACTAATGAGTGGGTAAGTTTCTGGTCTGTCTGTCTGTCTGTCTGTCTGTCTGTCTGTCTGTCTGTTTGTCTGTCTGCAGCAACTATTGATCCTCCCTTCTCCATGATGGAACTTCAATGGGCTCTTCTTATGCTGGTCTTGTGCAGTTACTTAGAGGAGCTATGGTTCAAGAAGGGAACAATAGATCATGCCCAGAGGACAGAGTTCCACAAAGTATTTAAGAATGAATGGAGACATTTCATACTTTGGCAACTGCCTCAAACTATTTTGTCTTATAAGCTATTAGAGTAAATAATACCACAAAATTCTAACCTGAAATAACTGCCTTCAAAATGTAAAACAGAAATGAAAGGTAAATTGCTACCCTAGTAATCCATTGATTCCTCAGTACTAACTCCTAATTCATTTGCAGTCCAGTATCTCAATCATAATTCATCAGAGATAATGATGGATATTTGTGCATTTATTAAAAGATGAAAAGGTGTACTTGCTATCTCCTAATAATTGATTTCCTGTTATTAAGACATTTCATAGTATAAGATTGTTTGAATCCATGTTCATTTTAACCAAAGTGCTATGTGTCTTGGAAATTCAAAGAACAGCTAGTTAGTGACTGTGACAGCATGCATTTAGTTGGTTCAAGTTTCTGTTTTTTCTTTTTAAGTTCTGTGAAAAAGTTAGATGAGATGATTCAGACAGGAGCTGTCATTTTTTTACACAGTGCTCTCATTTTTTGTTAACACGCCTCTGCTCTCTTAAGGCTAAAACTGGCCTAAAATGTTTTTTTTTTCTCTTATTTGTTCCTTTAAATAATTTTATCAAAAATCCACTACCATTGGTAGAGATGGATGGTAAAAATAAATTCTTTATATTTTACAGTATAGTAGGATATTTTTAAACAATCTAAATATTTTAGGGTATAGTGTGGAACAATTAATTTGACAGGATATTTTTGGGAGGTACAGAATATTCTCAGTATATCTAAATGATAAAAGTCTGAGGTCACATATATGACAGTTATTCTGACCTAATTATTACACATTCTCTGCACACATAGTTTATATTCTGTATATTGCTATGGACCAGTGAACAGCAATAACATATCTTAGAAGACAACTTATTGGTCTTTTAAGAACCTAGTGTTCTTAAACACAATGCTAAAGTATTTCCTACACTTAAATTGCTCAGTGTCATGAGAGAAACAAAGGAAATAATATTAGAATATACTCAGATATAATGAACAGTATATACAATGCTTTGACAGCAGTTAACTGAGGGAGAAAGATTGAGTAACAGAAAAAAATATTTACAGAGGAAGTAATGCTTGTGATCAATGGGAGCTAAACTGCAAAGGCAAAGCTTATTCACAGGCTAATGGAGTAGCATTCACAAAGACTCAGAAGTGAGGGGCAGCAGATAATCACTAGTAACTGCCCACACAGATTCATTATCTGTTCCCTACTAATAGCGTGATCCCTAAGGTGCTGGGAAGTGTAGATGGTAGGACCAAGCTGAAGAGAACAGGCATGTGTGTGACTTCAATGTGTATCTTGTCCCAGCTCATATCTCTGCATCCCAGTCACTATGAGGCAAGCCGTTCTTTCTCTCTATATTGAACTGTTCTGTTCTGCCTCACATCATCCCAGAAACAGCCAACCATGCTGAGAAACCTCTAAAAGCATCAGCTAAAATAAATCTGTCCTCATTTTACATGGTTTTATGTATTTGCCACAATACTGAAAAGTCTAGAGCAAAATGATTTCCGTTCACAATATACCATGCTCTAAGGGTAAGAATTTTCTAAAGTTTTATGCCCAGGACCTTTGTTTCTTGTTCCAAGTAGTCACAGATAAATTACCTGGGATAAACCATCTGTGGAAAAACTGTTTCCATTTTTAGTCAATATAGTACACACTAATTATGGATACTCTGTTCCCTATGAGGCACACTTAGACTGTATATAACACGACTCACTGAGGGGATGGCTCAAACACATTTACCAGGACATAAAATTCTATATGTAATCTAGAGAAGGAGTATAGTTGAAATGAGTACTCTTAAGTGGTCAATGTCTACATCATTTTCCCCATATATTCCAAATATTGGAAAACTTCCACACCTCACTGAACAGTGTATGGAAACTTACCTTATAGACTATTCTACATGATTAATAGTTGATAGGACAAATTTTGTGACTGGTAAGGGTTCCTTTGGTGGGTTGTGCATAGGTGTCCTGCTAATCAATTATATCACACAACAGATCTACTGTAAGAGGTACTGGCAGAGGGGAGAGAGCAAAAGGCCATCTTGGAGTAGGGACAAAGTTAAATAGATAGAAAGAGAAGGAGAAGAAGATGGAGAGGGGAGGGAGAAGGAGAGAGAAAGGGAGAAAGAGAGAGGGAGGGAGGGAAGAAGGGAGGAGGAGAAGGAGGGAGAGGGCAAGGGAGAGGGATACAGAGAGAAATATATAGAGAGAAACAGACACAGACAAAGACAGAGGCATAGAGAGACAGAAAGAGACCCAGAGAAACACCCAAGAGAGAAACACAGAAAAAGACACAAAGAGAGACAGAGCATATGAGAATGGGACAGAGACAGAGAGGAAATGGGTGAGAGATCTAGGATGGCCAGGGGTCCTTTTATGGGCCACACCTGGTGCACAGGGTGCACTTGTCAGCCCCGGGTGACTATGTAAGCTGCTGCTAGGTCCCTGAGGTCAGGCCAGTGGAAATGCCTGCTAACAACAGTTGTGGCTTCTTCTATTTGGCTTCTCTGAATGATTATATCATTGAAAGAAATTTTGCTACCAGGTAACTGATGAATGAAGACTGGGACAAGGCATAAGAAAAACAGAGATGACTATCAATAGCTTAGGGCATTGTGGTCTTAATGGCCACAGACTCTCTGCTTTGGACTACAATTACAGAAAAGTCAGTCAATGGAACACTAAAGGCAATATGTAATAAGGGCAAAACGATATACCCATTCTCAGCAGCAACTGAAAAAATGCAAATTGGAAACAAATTTTTGGTGTATTTGACCCCTTAGCTTTTGATTTTTTTCCTCCTCCACATAGACTGCTGTGTGTAAATACTGGACAAAGAGCAGCAGAAATGCCCATACCAAAACACCAATCACCATAAAGAGAAGAGAAAGGGTGGGTTTCTTTTGGTAGAAATCTTAATTAGATCACAACCATGAAAGAACCGTAACGTTTAAATAGCAGAACATTACAAATAAAAAAAATTAGTCTGAGAACACAGGAAAGAAAATTTGCATGCTTTCTAACTTGCCAAATGTAGGTCATAGACTGTCTGAGTTCCTCCTGGGTTTGCTAATATCCCTTGTAAACTCTGTAACCACCTTCTGTGCCATCATACACATACTAAAACAGAATGTGATCCCCCCCTAACCAACTGAAATTGATAAATGTAGCCTTAAAACCCCCATTAGAATACAAGACCTAGTACACACAGCTTGCTGTTTTTGTTTCTGATTGTCTGCTACTGAGTAAATTTAGACAAGTACAAAGCTGTTTCCAGAGTGACCTTCTCATATCACATGTGACCTTCTCAGAAAAGTTCACCAATAAACAGGCTATGAGTTGGTATTTCACTTAATCTACTTTAGAAATATGAATGTGGCTGGCTTTTAAAGTGATGGTGTGTTAAGAAGTATTTGCTGTGTGTTGAGACTATTCTCAAAAACAAAGCAAAGCAAAACAAAACAAAATGTAGATTAAAGAACACTAGAAACCACTGTACTTCCATAACTTTTAGTAATGAGACAATATAGTGTTTTGGTCAAGGGTAAAAATTATAGTGTCTATATTTGAAGAATAAAGTACTATTTTGCACAAGTTTTCAGATGATTCTACAATTACTTTCAAGGTTAATAATATGTATAATTATACATAACTACATATAGTTATATTTAATATAGTTATATATGTATATAGTTATATAATGTGTGCCAAATGGCTGAAATGTAATTAAATGAAGTTTAATCATTACTCTGGGGATTATTTTAATTAATACTATTTTGATGTCCAATGTTATAAATTACCATTCATGAAAGGTCTTAATGTCAAGGAAATACTGTAGCACCTTTTGTTTTGTAGACACACAGAAAGACCGGTGTTCAGTCAGTACAATTTCTCTTATAAATAACCAAGCAGTTTTCCATAAAATTAGTGCTCCTTCATATTACAAATGAAACAATGTATAATGGAAGACTGAAGCAGCAGGGTAGCACTTTAGACACTGACCACAAATAGGCTCAGCAATTTGCAGCTTTGAAATAAGTCTAAAACTGTCATATATTTTCTAGAGAATATTTCCTGCTTTCCCAATTTACATAATGCTAACCTTCAATTGGTAACTCATTCTTGAAACTCGGAGGTAGTTTGAACACTTTTATTTTGTCCAGTTTAGAACAGAAACTTTAGTCAATAGGTTGGCTCTTGGAGAAAGAACCAAAACTTAGCCCTGTTTTGCATACAGGTTTGTGTCTCTAGCTGTGAGCTAAAATTAAAACCTGTAACTCAGCTAGTGGACACAGCTCCTTGATACAACCTTAGTAATTTTGGAATGTACCTGCCTAAACTCCAAGCTGGGGTTGAATATCACTTTGTGACAGAATTTTTTTACTGATCATTAGAAACACAAAGTAATATCCATTCATTGACAAGATCATATGATATCATATCATAAGACATAATATCATGTCATTATTAATATGTGGATTTGAAAAACTAAAAAGTGTGAGTAGAAAGCTATCAATGAGCTTCACTTATTACCTTGCTAAAATCCCTCTTTTCTTACCCAGCTATCTCTCAGACCTGTGTGTCATCCTCTATTTGTTTATAACTCATGGGTACTATGTGTTTTTCTGTGGGGCGGTGGGCTGTGAGAGGCAGTGGGGTACCCAGTTGAGTCTGCTTTGAACCCCAGTGACCCTAATGGTACGGTAGGAGTTCAGCCTTGCTTCTAGGCCCTGGTTCCTTTTACTTATCCACAGCCCCTCCCAAAGAAAGGTTTGTGACCTAAGGCCACGTTACACAGGTAGAGGATGTGACTATAGGCCTCAGAGCCTCAAGAGATCTTCATATTAATGAGATACCTAAAGGCTAGAGGGCATAGCCAATTAAGCATTCCTTCCCAGACCCCCCTCCTTGCCAAAGATATTTAACCTCAGGCCTGCCCTGAGGACATGAGTACAAATTTATCTACTTTCAGCCATGACAATAAACCATTCTCCCACTGAAGGATTTCTCTATGTTCCAGCCACAGAGGCCTGCCAACTCAAGCAAGCTAGCCGAACAAGCAGTGACCCAGCCAAGCAAGTCAACTCGACCAAGAGTCTTATCCACCCAGCGGGGGCACCATGGGAGCTTCGCCTTCTTGTCCATTTCAGCTGTGGACCAATCCAACTTGTATGTCCCCCATCTCAGTCCCTCTTCAGTCTCCCAGGGGTGCCTGGGAGCCCAAGGGCTAAGACCAGCCAGTCTCCCATCAGCCACCTCCGCCCAGAGACTCCCAACCCAGGACCTCTGCCGCCATGGGACCTCAGACTGGGATCTCCCCATGCCCAGAGCAGAGTCCTGAGACTTTTCACAGTCCAACATCTGCCCAGCGCTTCATGAAGTGAACTCAGTCAAATTCCTGTGCTTCTGCCCTCTGAGCCACAGTTCCAGACGACTGCGGCTACAGACACATGGGATCCATAACTCAGCCCAACAGAACTCACGCCCACACATGAGCTACAGCTCTGCATTTTTCCATGTGTCAGCTGAATTTCTAGCATCTCTTTCTCCTTAACAAATATCCCCTACTACATATATTCTGTCTCATTCCATCTTACTTCAACACATTAAGCCCACTAAATGCCTAACCTATTGTGTTACTTGATACAGCAGAGTAGGACTGAACAAAGACATAAGTATATTCTTCCCAATTATATGGTCTTATCTATGTCATTTCTCTTAAACTTTGCAACGGGAGCAAACAAGGAAATGTTTTCTTCATGCATTTGTTTTACTTCCATGCAAATTGTTATTACTGTTCAACCTTTCCTGTATCTTTTCATATAACTTTTCTTATTTCTTTGCTTTGCTAAGAAATTTTGGAATGGATTTTGTCAGGATACCTAGTGCTTCTGTATCACCATTTGATTTTGAAAAAAGCTCATAGAAACACATAAAGTTGCCAAACTAAATACTTTAAATAGTGATGACAAATTATATGCAAACTCTTAAAAACAAATATCAATGTTTCTTACCCAAGGTAAAATATCATATAAATGCTTATGATGGACCAAAATTGGTATCGACCATGCACTGTTATCTTTAGCAGAATGCTTTTTGCAGATGTAATTTTAGAAACAAGCAAGAAACTGGCCTAAATAATCCAGGCAACATATTACTTATGTAACTAAAGGCTTGGGAAGGCAATATTAAGCAAGATTTGATCAGAGATCAAACTCTATTTATTTATAATTTTATGGGTTTTATATAACTCTCCACATGTCATCTTCATCTCAGCATCCCCTGTCAGTTGGACAAACACATCCCTGATGTATATGTATATGTGTATGTGTATGTGTATGTGTATGTGTATGTGTATGTGTATGTGTATGTATATGTGTGTGTATGCATATATATACATACACACACATATATATAAATATACATATATACACACATATCATATATATGTATATATATATAATACACACACTATAATACATACATATATACATACATATACATATATACATACATATACATGTACATCATATACATATACATATATATGTATTCTCTCATTCATATTGAAGGTAAGGCATTGCCCAGTCAAGCCAGATGATGCTTGCAATTAAAAAAAATCAAATTAAATTCAAATTGGCATCGCAGCATGCTTAGTAACTCTAGGTAGGCATGAGTAGATTGGTTTCCTCTAGGATTACTTAGCCATCTCCGAAGGCTCACCAAGGCACTGAAATGTAGTATTGTGGTGATTCCCATTGAAAAGTCCTGGAGTGGGTTGAATTGAAGGTCACAACCCAAGTAAGATCAGCTCTATGAAAATAAATCACAGCTGTAGCACAGACAGACTGTCTGGGGACAGAAAACCCCCGACTCTGCTGAAGTTCAGTTGCAGCCAATATAGCATTTAAATCCACTGAGTAGGCAGAATAGTTATCATAGCCATGGTTCTGCTGATGCGCACAGAACAGAGATTAAGCAAATCACCTAACTTCTCACTGTATTGTCCTGTGGGGAAAACCTTAAAGAGGAATGAGGTAAGAATCCTTAAAATTCCACTAACTAAAAATTAAGCCATGTTCTCTAACCCTTTGCGTCGTACTTGTCAAAAACTTCTTTTTTTGTTTGTTTGTTTTTTTGTTTTTCAAAGACTTCTTATTTCAGAAGGAATGACTCTAATAAACCTCGAAGAGTTTTGTAGTATCTGCTACACAAATTATTTAGCTAATTTCAAAGGGGTTATCATCTCTTACAGCCTTTCCAAAGCCATTTCACATAGATGTAAATACGTAGTACCAGTGCATTTTGTAGGCAAACATAGACCCAAGCTAACCCGTTAAAGCCCCTGACTTCAAACAGCTCACTACAGCAAGTCCATTAGTTCAGGCTCTGCTCTCAAAATGGTCAGGCTAGCCTGGGCTACGTAACTAGATCATACCTCAAAACAAAAATTAAATAGTAGTCACTGTACTTCCCTCTCACATAGAAAGTCTGGAATTATGAAAGGTTGTGGTCAGATATTTTAAATAGAAACATTTTTTTTAAGTGAAAAGCTGGCTCAGATCATGTGTTAGAGATCAGTGAGGATGGACATATGTGAGCACATATGTACACATAACTGAAATGTTTGGGGGGGGGAAAGATTAAGAATTACTCCCTATTAGTCAGATAAGTTCATAATTTCCCCATCGTAGGGGAAAATGGGAAGCTGGAGGCCCCCATGAGTATAGGCTTGTGCTAGCTTTCCTTCTTATTGATACCATGTTATCTGCTTTAGCCCTTATCTGTATTGCCCAGGTAGTCATTTAGTCTAAGCCCACAGAAAGCCAACTAGCTCTTATAAGAGAGTGTCCAATAACAAGCATCTGAATACAAATGGAGAATAATACCAATATTAAAAATGGAAATTTCTGTCATTTCTTCCTTCAGTCCATGTCATCTGCAGATATGATGAGGAATTTATGCCTTCCTTCCTGCATTAGATGGCGTACAACTGGCTATAACCTCAGATCCAGGGGAATCTGACACTTTTTTATAAATTCATGGGCATCTACACACTTGGAACAGTACACACACACACACACACACACACACACACACACACACACACACACAAATAAATGTTTAATGCCAGGAGGTGTTTAAATTTCTATGAAAAAGGCACAAAATATCAAAAATAATCTTTCAAGTAGATTAGACTAAACTCTGCCACCTGGGTTTGCATCTCTTCCCACTCCCTGCTCTCTGTGTGACCATTAGAAAGTTTCTTGTTTTGGTATTAACAAACTTTCCTCTGTATTTGAGGCTCTCTCCACAGGAGATGGGAAGGCAGGGATGACCCTTATTTGGTAGAAAGCTTGGCTAACAAACCAAGTCTGGGAAGGTGGTAGATCCAGGTGGGGAAATATATCACTGATATTTAACTAAATGGACAAAGCACAACAGTATGCACATATATTTTTATCTCTACTCTTATTACATATTGATATACTCTACTCTTACTACATACTTATTTTTATCTCTATCTCTTCCTGCCTGTCTGTCCACGTGTCTCTATATATTTCTCAGAGCAGATCCCAGCCATAATCAGAATAACCTTTCCCCCTATAAAAAAAATGGTGGAATATGCAGAGATTCATGACTGTCCAAGATGCAAAATATATTTATTAGGCTTCACCCTAAATAAATGTATATAGCATCTTCTAAGGCTCAGGGGATATTTCCCTGAGAAGATGGAGTGAGAATTACTTAAAAGATAGGCATTAAGGTAAAAGATTTATTATGAAATGCAGTTTTCTAGACTTAGCACAATTGATGCAATGATTAGCTTACAACTATTATTTGCCTGCTTTGGCCCACACAACACCAGCCATGTCAATAATAGGTCAAGGCAGAATTGGTTATGGGGCCCCCTTCTTTGCGTCTGAGCTATAAGCTACGGATAGAGTCTTGGAGAGGGAGATCCAGTCTTTAATTGTCTACCCAGTGCCGAGCATGCCCTTGATAGAGTAAAGGAGCACTCCGGTATCAAATGTCTGAACAAGCTAAGCCTGTGAACTTGCTGAATGTCTCAGCAGGGACTGTCATGCCCTGTAACATAAGGCAAGCTGAACCTGGCAGCTGTAAAAATAAAAAGACACAGGAAGGGTCAAGCCAACTCAGGGCATGTTCAGTCACCATAGGGCCTCTCCCAATGAATCACATTAAAATCCACAGGAGTCCCTTTGAGTGGGCTTAAAATGCTTGCCTGTGTCATCGACTGATTAAAAAAATATTCCTTTTCATTTTTTCTCAATAGAAAAATATTCTAGTAAAAACTCCATTTAGGTAACAACATGATTTATTTAAGATTGCATTAAATAACACTAATTTTGTTGGCAGAGAAACTGTAAAATACACACATATAAAAACTGCCTATTTGAGTACCAAGGTTTCTACAAGAGCTCAAATTTTATCTGATGTTGATTCAGATGATAGCAGCATGCACTGGAATGCCCCATTCAAAATCAGTTTTTCATGGGAGCTGTTTCATTGGAGGTTTTACTTGTGATGATAATGTAATTTAGTTTTGGAATACATGGCAAACACCACAGTACAAGAGGTCAAACAAAGTTTCAGTTTTTGTTTTGAAAAGAATCAAGAGAGGCTTTGGAAGGATATTTTAATAAAGGTCCTACTTTTCAGGGCTTATTTAAGTTTGTTTTCAAAAATCCATAGACACTTTTTTGAAAAACACTATAATAAGCAAGTTCAAATTATCCTAAAGCATACAATTAGCATTAGTTTTAAAAATATCTATACAATCCATATATGTTATATATAATCTTGTATTATTATTATTTTAAACATCATTATATGTACTATATACATATATGCTATATGCACCTCGTGTTATTATATGCAGCAATATGGTATTATTTATAGTGTAAATTGTATTGATGTTAAATGAATATGTATATGCATACTTAAGAGTTTAAACTAAGCAATAAAATTATTGATGAATTATTTCGTCCTTCTGATTGAAGCTGAGGTAGTGATGAACTGCTCTTCAAAGATCACCAAAGAAGAGACAAATTTGGGGTTTTGGAAATCATCTATCTCTACTGAATAAAAACTAATCTTCTTCCGATGAAATAGATTTCCTTTCCACATCTGCAATGTTTCAACAGTATTAAAGTTGTTTAGGTGTGGGATGGAGAAGTGGATGAGAGATGAAGAACACACAATGTGTTTGCACAGGACCTGTGCTCAAGTCTCAGCCCATAGTTGGCCTGTAACTGATGCGCCCTTCTAGACTTTGAGAACAAACACACACACACACACACACACACACACACACACACACACACACACA
>JANHMN010000015.1:44401248-44412693 GCA_030674055.1 Rhabdomys pumilio | reverse complement strand
TCCCCGACTTCCCTTCTTCAGCACAGTTACTCATTTTTCTTACTGCTATTCTTGCTCTGTTCAATCTTTCTCTCTCCATGCTCTGCTCCTGCTACTCAGCTGTGCTTTCTTCATTCACTATTGCTTGCTAGTCTCCTACATTAGCAGATAGTCTGGCCAGGTCTTGTCTGCTGGCCATGTTCTGTTTGTTTCTTTTTCTCTGCCTTGAACTCTTCCAGATACCTTTGGCTGGTTTCTTTCTCATGTCTATAATAAAAACCTTCCTTGTACCTATACCTTGGGAACAGTCAAGGTCATTAGATTATAGAGGTTTGATCCCCTGACTATTTGATGGCATCTAGACTCATGGAAGAGACAAGACTATGGGCATGTTTCTGTAGGATTATTTAAATTAGTTTAGCCTCAAGGTGTATCTAGGACAGTACTGCTGTGCCTCTATTCGGTGGTGGAATGTACTCGCAAAGTGTAATCCAAAACACACATTGCTTTTATCAGATATTTATCTCAGTTATAAGGAGATTAGATAATAGATGTGCTTGGGGGTCAATTTCTAGACTTGGAAACTACAGATTTCGAATACTGAGAAAGACCTGATAAAATAGGTCTTTGTTATGATGTCACTTTTTGTGTTTGAGGTATTGCCACTTAAATGCCTTTGGTGTTGCTTTACTAATGAAGGAAAATATTCAACTAAAAGTAGGGTAAACTGCAGATATACATTTTCATTAACAGGTACAAAACATTCACTGAATGTAGAGATTAATATGACTAATATATATATTATATATGTATACATAAAATAGTTAATAGTTTTTTTTTTAATTTTGATATTTTTAATCTATACATGGAACTATACGACATATATTTTTATACTTCTCAATTTTCGCCTTGTGTTTTTAAGTTTTCTAAAACAAAAAGAGCTACTTAAAGATGTTTTTAAATTTTATTTTTTTCTTTGCATACTTGTTTTGCCTGCATGTATGTCTGTGTGAGAATGTCAGATCCCTTAAAACTGGACTTACAGACAGTTCTGATCGGCCATCTAGGTGCTAGGAATTGATGGTTTAGAAGTGCAGCCAATGCTCTTAACTGCTAAGCTATCACTCCAGCCCTCTATTTTAAGATTTATTACAATTTTCTTTGAATTGATATAATTCCACTGTCCAACAATGCCTATTTTGATCACATTAATATTTAGAGCTGACAAAGGATCCTTAGCTAAATAACTATTTTTCCACAAAGGAAAATCATAAGACATTCACGTACATATAGTAATATTAATAGAAAGAGTGATTTCCAGTATTGTTTAAAAAATAGAGAAAACTAGCCCACATAAAACTGATATAGCATAGCTATTTTTGTGTTAATTTCAGAAATAATACCCATCAAGTATTTGTAACATGCTTAATACCTCTTTTAAATGGTAAGGTTTCAAATAAGTTATACATAATGTGTATACAGGCTTTAAAAATAGACATTCAACATCCATTTGTTGTTTCTCTCAGCAGGGCCTCCATAGAACCGGATAAAAAATGTCAGGAAGCCATATAGTCTGAAAACAAGTCTCAGCATTTATGTGGAATTGCTAATGAGTGATAAGCAAAAGTCTCATCTGTTCATAATTAATTGCTACCTCAAAAGTACATTGTGAAAGTCATCAACTTGAAAATAAAACTTGAATTAGTTTTTGAGAGTTTTCAGCATCCTCTTGTCCCACCTCAATGTCAAGGATAAAGCCCCACAGTAGTGAAAGTGATAAGAACAACTTTGAGTCTACAGTAACTATGGCAACAGTGACAGAAGTTCAGCATGAAGTAAATTCCAACCTGTCTCGAATATTTTAAAGTCATAGTGCTTCGAAAAGAAGTAGGTGAGTGTGTGTGTGGGCGGGGAGAGGGTGGGGGTTGGGATGAAGTAGAATCAAGGAGAAGAAAACTACAGTCGGTATTAATGTGACTTAGGGCAGTCCTGTCTACAAAAAGACAGTCTTAAAATTATCTTCCCATAGAAGTGAGCCAGCTAGATGTCACATATGCCAAATTGTCTGGAATATATGGCAAGCATTGTTAATGGACAATCAGTCATTATAACTAACTATAACACACTATCTGAGTATCTGACATAAGAAGCTAATTTTATAATGAAAAGAAATATTACAGTTTAGGGGTTCAAGGATTTGCCACTGGTACTAGCTTACTTTTGGTGATTGTTTTCTTGTTTATAGAGTTCTGGCATAGCATTGGACCAGATGTAATAAGATATAGGATTCAGAAGTATCTGTGTCTGGTTTGTATCTCACTTTTTATAAAGCTAATGGAACTTAAGCATGGGGTATTGTACCTCAGTGACCTTATGTAAACATAGCAACTTTCTCAAGGTCTTATCTCTAAATATTGCCTTAGTTGGATTTAATTTCCACCATTTGACTTTAGTGGCTCAGCTGTATAAGCTCAGGGCTAAGTCACAATCCTGATGGCAGCCTGGAGATTTCTCAGGCAGTTATTTTAAAAGGAGAAATATGGTTGCTTTGGGATGTGGCCTTGAGTTAATAGATGCTATGCTAATGTTTTTTTTTTTTTGTTTGTTTGTTTGTTTGGTTTGATTCTTGTTTGTTTTTTTAAGCTTTTGTTGATTTCAAGACTTATTGATTTCAAGATTGCTGCCTATTCAAGAAGAGAGCTTGTAAGAGGCTGATAAGCTTCACTATGCTAAGCCTAACGAATGAAAAGAATGAGATTTGGAATTTAGGAAATGTTGACACTACTAGATTCTACCTTCAACTTCCCTGCTCTGTAAAAAAATCTAGAGGGAAAAGAATGAGTAGACGAACTGGTAGCAAAGAACAAAAAGGAAACACTTTGTCCATGGCCTGCATTGCTATAGTTGCTTAGTTATGTGTTTCATAGTCCAGACTGGACATGTACTGCTGTCTTGGAAAGGAGTTTCTCATGAACACTGGAATGAAATGAGTCAAGAGATTCTCTGTGGAGGGCTTCTCAAAGCTAAGGGCACTCATAAGACAGTCAGCTGGGATGTACACTACTCTCTTTAGAAACATAAAACAATTTACCAGAATGTCTCAGAAGTACTAGCACTTGCTATTTTCTACCCGAGAGGTTCCATCTGCTCATGAAAACTATCTCCTTCAGTGTGAAGTCCTGTATCCCAACATCACTTTGCTCATCATGACTTCTGCACCTAACCATTAAAGGGTTAGAGGTTGCAAAGTAAAGGCTGAGTAGTAGAAGCAAGAGACACGGAAGTACCATGCCAAAATAAATAAATAGATAGATAGATAGGTAGATAGATAGATAGATAGATAGATAGATGATAGATAGATAGATAGATAGTTGCAGTATTCTCCCTTTGCCAAGCTTTCCTGAAGTGAACTAGAGAAAGATATTTAAATCTGTAGAGAATTTGACAGTTTTATGTGGAGCTGACATTCCTCCAGTACTGATAGCATTCATTAGTTCATGAGAATGGTTGTAAAGCTGAGTCATCTTTGCTCAAGGAAGGAAGAGAACAACTTGATGGAATTACAGCTAAAAAAGTATTTAGGGGGGAAAGAACCGAGATACTTCATGGTTATACCCATTCAAGTTTTACTTGTGCAATGAACTGGTCACATGTGTACCATAAAGAGCAAAAAAAGCATTTCAAATCGTGGAAATGACAACAAGGAAAAGACGTTTACCCACTCAATGATGAGGCTAAAATTATTTCAAACTTTTTATTTTTTGAAAAATAAATTTTGGCAAACTTAGTGGAAATTTTCATAGGAAAAGCATAGTATTTAAGAAAATGCACTGCTATTTGCTTCTGATAACAGTTTCAGTGAACTTATACCAATATAGTTGCAAAGGAAAATGGGGCTCACCTATTAACAATAAATGCTATATTTCAGAAGCAGAATATTACCTATCCATGTAAATTAACCACATCTATATCTGAGTTTTAAATTCCAGAGGAATTTTATAATAGATGAATAAATAAATATTCCAATATTTATTATTTTTATCAGTCATTTAAAGGATGGATTAAAAACAGAAATATTCATAAAATCTGGGGTATAGCACTGAATATAAAAAAATATTTTCCTAGCTGTTCACACTGAAATCATGTGACTCCTGAAGCTAGGGAAGGATGGCGTATAGCAGTCTTGTGTCCCTTCTAAAATTCAGGTTGGGATACTCTGAGCCCTTTAAGGAGAAAAATAGATATACATTCAAATATGAGATGTGAATGGACTATCTGGATGAGATGTATAATTGAGGTGGTGGCAACAATAGAAGCAATAGTAACAAACATTAAATATCTTACCCATATTCTCTTCCCTCAATAGTTCTCAGAGAGATGGGCAGTTACTCCACTTGATAGACTAGGCACCAGAGACTTCAGGAGTGTAGTTGAGTCAAAATTTTAAGTATTACATGATCATAAGATGATAAATCATGAATTAATGTCTCTTTCTTTTGTTCTTTCTATCTTTCTTTGTCTTTCTGAATGTCTTTCTTTTCATGTTTACAAGTTGTACTTAGGGTCTTACACATGTTAGGCAATCTCTCTACTAAGGAACTTTTATTCCCAACAATTGTTTCTTCTTGTGCCAAAATTATATAAATTATAGGTGTGTGTGTGTGTGTGTGTGTGTGTGCACATGTGTGCAAACAAACATATGTATGTGCATGCACAGGCACCATACATGCCTGAGCACATACTTGATTGTGCTGGTATAAATGCATGCAAGTTCATGTGGAGGACCAAAGATAATAAGGATAATTCTTCATGGACTATCCACCTTGCTTTTGTTATTTATTTATTTATTTATTTATTTATTTATTTTTTATCGAAGTGGGTCTCTCTGTGGCCTAGGACCCTTCAAGTAGACTATGCTGGCTGACTAACAGGTTCCATGATCTACCTGGCTCTTCTTTCCTGTGTAAAGTTTATGAGCATATACTATAATGCACATATTTTTCATATTGGTTTTGGGGACTAGACTCGGGTAGAGCCTCATTCTTGGAAGGCAAGTGGCCAGATCCTGCTGGTGAAAGATCCCTGAGAAAAGAGTCCCTTACTCAAGTCTTGGGATGTCACAGCTACCCAATAATTCACAAGACACCAATCTAGATTCAATCAGGAAGAGGTATATTTCAGGATCAACCAGCTGATGGTCAACTCATAACTCACACAGGAGCAGAGGAATTGACAAGACAGGCTGGTTAGGGGTGGTCTTATATAGGGGAAACCCACAAACCAGAGGGTGGGATGGGGGTGAAGGGGTAACTAAGAAACATAACATAAAAAGAGTAGAAAGTCTTAAAAAAGTCCCAACGGGTAATTCAGTCAGAGTCATGCGGAAACATCTTGTACACTCATCTTTCACAAGAATGTAACCTTGTCCAACCATCTGTGCTTTGGACTTTGGGCCTTCCCCACCCACAGGTGGGTTCACTTCCCTGAGGTCTGAGGAATGTTAATCAGTCTCTCCCTTCCTCTCCTGTATGTTAATCCAGCAAGTGTCCTCTGACTCAGGAATAATGTACCTCTCCTGGAATGTAGAAAGTATCCCAGGGCAGTGAAGACCTAAGATGTCACATTTAGTCTGCTTTCTTGGTGGAACTAGTGAACCGGCTAGCCTACATTCTTTTACTCAGGTCTAGGGATCATAAAAACTTTCTATATTTTTCATAAATTTTCTATACCTTTCACTGGGCCACAGCAGGGATGATGTCAAATGGTTCTTATCCCTGGAACAGAGCCACCAGAGTGTGGGCCTCCACAAGTGTCAATGGTTGTTGTGGCTCTAAAGCTTGTTTGTATATATTTTACTTTATGTTCCTCTTTCAGAGGAATGTCTTCTCTACCAAGGTTAATGACTTCATGATAATCAGTGACAGCATGAGAATGGGAGTTGAGCATGTGTCTAATGTTTCAGCAAAATGGTAGAATACTGTGATCTCCAAAACAGCCTTTAAGGCTGTAGGAAAGAATGCTGAAAACATGGGTTCAAAAATATATAATTTTTTAACTATATAAAATGTAAGGATACAATATGAATTGTATAAGGAGTTGTATAGGTCTAAAGGAACAGAGGCAGCTATACTGTGAGCCAGCTTGTCAGAAAGGTACTAAGGAAGGGGAATAAAGAGATTTAGGGAATGGTGATCACAGGAGATCCCACCCAGCTAAGTTTTTTTTCTTTTTGCTCACAGAGGTAGACAGATTCCTGAGTTCAAGTTCAGTTTGAATCTAGGTCCAATCAAGGCTGGAATGGTAATTTCAGGGCCAGGTTCCATCCAGCAATCTCATTGTCTGTGCTTGTGCTTGTTGTCTCTCTTTCTAAGAATCAAGAGACTGAGGTCAAGAGTTGCTGATTTATGGAACATTCAAAAGGGAACCTGGGATAATGACTGAATTGATATGTAAATAAAGGACTGGGCTTAGAGAGGAGATATCCAGAGAGTTTTTAGAAGAGCAAAATAGAAAGCTGTCTCAAGCAGAACATAGAGCGTGCACAATTCGGAAACCTGTCATGAGCAGAACATAGGCCAGCAGCTTAAACCCTTGATTTGACTTACAGTCATTTGTTTGGCCATTCCAAGCACCCCTTCTCTCTGGAAACCCTCTCCAAGCCTAGGCTGGTCCTTGGCAACAA
This sequence comes from Rhabdomys pumilio, assembly GCA_030674055.1. NCBI lineage: Eukaryota > Metazoa > Chordata > Mammalia > Rodentia > Muridae > Rhabdomys > Rhabdomys pumilio. The sequence continues at coordinate 44,406,032 of JANHMN010000015.1, read as the reverse complement.
GTGTTTTACCAACTCCCTTCTCACCCTCTTGAGTACTCTCTATACATTGTATTAATTACTGCTGCATCTATTTACTCAACAAATAAATATATTAAACATCTGTAACTTCATTAGTGTATCTGCCATAGAGAGGGATCAAAAGGAGAATGTCTGAGGAAAATAAAATTCTGGTTTTGAATTTTGTACTAGAGTATTTTATATAGATCATTTAGAAGGATTAAAAAGAAATTAACTGATTTATAAACTGTCCTTGTTATTCTAAGTTATTCTAACTTATACCTATATCACCCCATGAAATGTGTCTCTACATTATACAACCTTATTCTAGACTAATTCTCATTTACAAGCTTCTGTATGCGTATGTTTCATGAAGAGATTAAACAAAAAGATGCTCAAAGACCAAACATTATTTTTGTAGGGAATGAATGTATGTGGAGATTCTGGATTTAATAACAAAATTGACATAATTTCAGATGTGATCCCCTGATTTAGGAGTGACCTGATATATAGAAAATGACAATAGAACTGAAAGAGAAAGGATGAGGAGCAGTTTTTAATTTTTTTGGTTTTTCGAGACAGGGTTTCTCTGTGTAGTCCTGGCTGTCCTGGAACTCACTCTGTAGACTAGGCTGGCCTCGAACTCAGAAATCCGCCTGCCTCTGCCACTCAAGTGCTGGGATTAAAGGTGTGCGCCACCACCGCCCGGCTGAGGAGCAGTTTTAATGTCTGTGATACTTTAAGGCATTAGCCATATACCTCATGTAATTAAACCATAGTGCTAGGCTCTCTATGGGTTATCAATATTATTTTCAACTTCAGAATTAATGAAGGCTTAAAAACTAAGTTGTTTAGGTTCACCTGACTGCTAAATTGAAGAGCCTCTGTGCAAAGCCAAGACTTTCTCATTATAAAATATTCTTTATATTATGTGAAAGAAAACATCTTCCAAGGGATTTGTATAGAATTTTGCAGTGTAGAAAAGGATCACAGAGAATTTTTAAAATTAAGAATCTATTTCTAAATTCAAAAATTGGCATAAGGTCTAGGAAGCACCAACAAAAGATTGATAATGTCTTTCATGATGCAACAGCCCAGAACATAAGCCAGAAACAATGACTCATCACAGTCCTAGTTATTATGCTTTATGATAATTACAAATACAGCTTCATCTCAATAGTAACTTTTTGCTTTGTTCTTTTGTGATAGATGAGATTTACAGTTATGTAGCTGTATAATAATGTTACCTATCTATACTATGTTGTTTTTAGTGTGATTTCAGTCTTATTAAAACAGAAACAATGCAGAATAAGAACTAGAATCCAAAGGCACCACACAGAGGCACAGTGTGAACAGTGTAGCAGATAGATCTAAGTGTTCCCAAGAATAAGATATAAAGTTTATGATGTAATAAACAGAAAACATTTTATCTTTAAAACAAAACTAAATGCCAGCCAGCTCCTAGAAAGATTAATAGGGTCATAAGCAGTGCCATTTGGAGATAGTCTACCATGAAGGAAATGTTCACAATGAGTGAAAAGGAACAGACAATTGCTCCCAATGAGGCTGACAAGCTATCCAGTCATATTTACTTTTCCTCAATGTGAAATGAAAAGACTATTCTGACCTTACACTTCTGAGCACAGGTGTGGGTGATAGTTAAAGCAGTGTACCTCAAACATATTGTCATAATTCACCAGTCAAAGCAATTTGTCATTGTATCACATTTTCTACAATTAAAACCAAATTACCAAGTGAATATTTTCTTTTTAGAAAAAAATTTATGGATGTTTTGTTGCTGTTGTTTGTGACTGAGCCTTATGTAGCCAAGGATGGCTTCAGACTCCCAATTTAGCTGAACCTTGAACTTCTGATCTTCTGACTCTTGCCTCCTAAGAATTTGGGTTATGGGCATGTGCACCATACCACATATGCCATATATGGGGGTTAAACTAGGGCTTTATGATGTTGGACAATCATTCTATTTCTTGAGCAATGTTCTCAGCTGTTAAGAATATTGCTACTTTCCTTTCAAAAAGGATTCTTGAGTTTCCAAATCTTTTCTTTCAAACATATTGTGGAGATAGTCAACGTTCAAGACTTATTTTACTGAGTCTGGCTGCTAAGAGTTCTGTTTTACTTTGTCTCTAAATGATCAGAATAACTCCAGAGCAGTGTGGTGTTTCTGACTCCTTGAAACTGATGGTTGTCATTAATCATGATTTCCTGTCACCCGAACTTCAGGTGTGATATATGTTTCTTCACTGCAGAACCAAAAGGACAAATGAGCTGTATGCCAAAATGAAGTTTGCCATCAAAGATCACATATCATATTGTTAAATGAATTTAAAAGTACTTAAATATAGCTTTATTTTAAAATTTGGTGAGAGTGATTCGCTATCTTTAATAAAGTTGTACCATACTACTTAAGATGATTGTATGAAAACACAGTAAGCATGAAATAAATGTTATGTTTAAAAAAAAAAAGTGAGGTACAATATGCAAAAAATACGTGAATCTAAATACAAGGAGGATTTTCCAGAATGAACTCTCCCATGTTGACAACACCCAAGTCAAGAGATTTCCATAAAATTTCAGCTCTACCTCCTAGTTATGTTCTTTTCCATCACTGTTTCTAACACTGCAGGTGAATTCTCTAAGTCTAAAAGTCCTGTTTTGTTTCTGAGTTTTATACTCAACATTAATTCTCAGAGTATTATCAGCATGTTAAATACACTAATAGTATATTCTCTTATTGATATTCCATTCTATAATTATACCGTAATTTCCTTAGGTATATTATAAAAGGTTACCTAGGTTTGTTTGTTTCATCTATGACAGTTTAGATATAAAGGGTACTGCAGCATTTCATTTTTTTTTGTATGTTTTGATGACTTTCCTTAAAGACTTGCTGAGTTCTATGATTAAACACATTCACCTTCAAGGGTAAACTCTCATTCATCTAGAGAACTCCCAATAGACCTCATCTTTAAAGCTTTCATCAATTCCCAACAGTACTATGAGGATCCCAACCACTATGAGGATCAAACCTTTGATGAATGGTCTTTTGGGTGACATTCAACCTCTAAACTATAAAAATACTCTCATTTTCTCTATGGTCTTGAACTTCCTAGCTTCCACAAGTGTGAATTCCAATATCTTTGCTCTTTATAAATTATATAGACTTTGGTATTTTGCTATAATGGCATAGACTAAGATGAATGCACAGACTTAAGTAAAAGTTCTAAATTTAACAGGAATAAATTGAAAAATAATAGTATTTAAAAACTCAAGGTGAGTGAGGGCATAATTTATTATGAGGTAGTTAAATACTCTTAATTTAAATGTTAAGTAAAGAAAACCCAAATGACTCATTGATAGCAAAGGATAAGAATAAGTTGGAGGCAGAAATAGGCCTATATGTTTTGACTTCAATAGTTTGGCACAATGGGTATCCCAGGATTTCCAATTATTATTAATATGTTCTTTATTGTTATTCAAAATACACTTGAAAATAAGCTCATATAAAAGATGCTTTGATGTTATAAAAACATAAGTACAATATAAATCAAAGTGTTGTTATTCAACGCCAAGTAATATTTTGGGGCCTAAGGAACTATTTTCACTTATCATTGGCTTACATTCATGTTGGGTGATTTGGTTTGGTTTCTAGAATTCTTTGAGTTTTATGTGGAGGTGCCACAAATCTATTTCCATTAAGTGAAACTTATACCCTTGATCTCCATGAAGCAAAATGTCAGTGGTCAGTTTGGTTAGGTACAATTAATGAAAGCACTGCTAGTTAAATACCCAACCAGAAGAATAAACATTAAGATATGATCAAATTTATAACAGATATCTGAACGTATTATAAATGTTCTAGTTCCTCCAACGGCAAACATCCTGCCAAACACAAGCTAGGACACATAGTTCTTAGTAGTTTTCTGGAACATTTTCTTTCTGACCTTTGATTTTTTTTTTCTTTTCCTTTTTCTTTCTTTTTGGGTCAAAGCACCTCCTATATTTTCAGTTTTAGAAATGATGTGTGTGTAGCATATCTTTATCTTACAAGTATTTGATCTTGAGTTTGTTCATCTTGTACTTCCACATCTCTGTCCATCACTAAGGGAAGTCAGGGCAGGAACTGAATCAGAGACCATGGATGTACTACTTAATGGATTGCTTTCCATGGCTTGTTCAGCTGTGTTCATTGTGCTACCTGTCCGATTGAGGACTATGCCCTCTCACATCAATCATTAATCAAGAAAATGTTCTCCTCACCGAGATGTACCTGTTTGCGAGAACGATAAACAGAATTGCTCAACTGAGGTTCTCTAAAGTGGAAATTTCTGAATTTTTTGGAGACTCAGTGGTGTCATGTGATGTTTTTCTGGAAACGTTTTTTTTTTTTTTTTTTTTTTTGGATGCTTTTGCTGAGGCAGACATGGGAGAATGTTTGGTTGAGAACAGACAAGTGTATTTATCTGGAAGCTGCCTGAAAAAAGAGCATGTGATGTTTTGCTAGAGCAGATGCTTGAGAGGATGTGTGATGTTTGGAAAGAGTATAAATATAACCCAACAGTGATCAATGATGCTGTATGGCATAGGTTCACCTTGCCACTCTTTGCTGGTCTTTATTGGGCTTTGCTGACATTGGTCTTCACTATGATGCTGTGGCATTGGTGTATTGGGGTGTGTGTGTGTGCGCATGTGCGTGTGCGTGTGAGTGTGCGTGTGCGTGAGAGAGAGAGAGAGAGAGAGAGAGAGAGAGAGAGAGAGAGAGAGAG
>JANHMN010000015.1:44383129-44401238 GCA_030674055.1 Rhabdomys pumilio | reverse complement strand
GAGAGAGAGAGAGAGAGAGAGAGAGAGAGAGAGAGAGAGAGAGAGAGAAAGTTCATAGAGAAACATACCCCAAAGAACTTCTGGTGGTGTTCCTGTGGCTTCTTGCTGCTTCTTCAGTCTCAGACCAATTGGCAGAGCATTGTGGTTTCTTCTAGATTGAACTGACATTGCTGATTTATGAATGGTGTTTGTGAGTAAATCAGGCTACCGCTGCTGAATCCTGTGAATTAAACTGCTCATATCCTGACAATGAAACTTAGAATTGTATCAAAGAATTTTTTCTAAACAGGTACATATAAAACAGGTACATATATAGATTCTCCTTTGACCTTTTAACCTTTCCTTTCTACTACCTCTGGTGGGTGGTGGGCTAGAATGGAAGCATTCTAGAAAGTATGTAAAATCAAAGCCTACAGTCCCTTCTTTCCAGACAACTCTATTTTTCGCCCTGTTGACAAAAGCTAATCAGTACTAGCCCCTTCAAATTGGTCTTTCATGTCCACATTCAAGTAGTAGCATCTCAGCCCTTCCACACACACATACCAAGGTTAACAAAATAAATAAATAAAGTAATATAGTCATTAACAAAGTATTCAGGAGATTCAAGAAAGTAAACCAAATATTTGCAAGATTTGGAATTAGGTACTTAAGATATCACTGTTTTATTTCACAATGAATTTACAAATCAGTATATGTTTAAGTAACTCAGTAAATTGATGCATTATTTCAGAACAGAAATATCCTCTCATTTTCTCTAAACAGTATTCATTTGGTGGGGGGAAGAAATGTGTTGATTTCAAGATTATTGAAGAACCAGCTCAACCAAGAAAACCAGGTTTATGAATTGAAGAGAAAGATAATCAACAACCAAATTCCCAAGAAGATGGAAATTTATTAAGGAAGAAGTAAGTGGTTAACTTGAGAGAAAAGTGTTTCTGGAAGCTGAGCAAATTAACTTTAAATGATACAAAGGAGGAAAGAAATAGAATTTCAAATTGAGAAAACTTATTTTTTTTCTATTCCTAAGCCTGGATTTCATTCTTAACTCTCTTGTCAGCAGTCTCTAACCAGCCTCAGTTTCTGGATAAATAGCCTAATGTACATTGTGGGTATCTAACAAAATGTAGGTTGGTGCATAGTAGATCTTTAAGGAGGAAAAATAAGAATTCTTAACCACTGAAATGTTTCCTCTCCCACAGTTTCTTAGATTGTGGCTAAGGAGCACTTAAGTAGCTAAACAACAAAGAGTGCAGACCATTAGAACAGGACATCTTGGGAGAAAAAAAAAAGTTTGAATGGGCTCTGTGAACAAGATTACTGATGAGATAACGTAATAGAAGTTCATCACAAGTGTATAAGGAATATACTATTGTTAAAAAGTTAACGTGAGCTACATTTTTGACTTAATTTCAGCTACTGGATCTACAAAGGAGGTTATATGTGAGCATTAGAATTATAACAGCAAGAAAAGAATACACCATGAAATATATTGCATAATATTAAATGGATACATGAGGGAATATACCAAAAGAACTAAAATCATAGAAAATATTGATAATAGAATTATGTCTTGGGATGAAAGTTCCTCACTAAAGTCTATATAGAACACAGATCTAACACTAGCATTATATAACACTAAATGATATATGTAAACCAACTGATTCTGTTTATACAGGTATAAAAATGTGTACTAATATGGAAACTCTACCCTAATTTATGAAGGCTAAAGTACAAATAGGTTTAAGATGTTTAAAGAAATCATTCAATTCTCAATTACATTTTAAACTCACATTATATCTTAAGACTTTTCAGGGACTCAGTGTTCATACAATAGACTAATTGCCTTCAAGAGTTCAAGGTCCCATCAGAGAATAAAAGGCTCTACCATTGGGAAAAAATAAAACAGTCATGCCAAAGTGCTATATTTTGGCATGCCATATTTGTGATTTTTTGGTGGTAGTAATAGCATGAAATTATGTTTAATACCTCAGAAAAGTGTATGCAAATTAAAATCAGAATTGTGTACTAGTGCATTCCTGTTTGACTGGATTACATAAATGAGTTAATATATAAATAAAGAATATTGTTCTCTTAAGTGTTGAACACAATATCATGTACTAGTAGGAATTTAATGTGATGCTGCCACTCCAAAAACAATTGGCTGGTTCACAAAAAACTTTAATGTATTGTCTACCACATAACCCGGCAACTCCTCTCCTAAATATTTGCCCAAGAGAAAAAAAGCATAAATCTACTCAATAAGGGATTTTTCCTGTGTTCATAATGGCCTTGTTCAACTGGAATCTAGCAAAATGTCCATTAGTAGGTCAATGCATTGATATTTTGCTACATGACAAAGAAATATACGCTACTTGAAAATGAAAAGGAAGTCCCAATTCTGTGTGTGATAGCATGAACATGTCCCAAAATAACCATGCTGAATAAAGAAGCAAGTATGAAAGAATGCACAGTGAACGAATTCCATATAGCACTCAAAAAATGAAACTAATCTATAGTGACAGCCGGCAGGTCACTGTGTGCCTGGGGAAGGAATGGCTAGGTACATTAAGGCAATAATGGACAGAGAATGCTTTGTGTGTGAAGAACAAGTTTTCTGTCCTGGTCCTGATCACCATTTCACAGGTTTATATACATGTCAAAATATCACACTGCAACTTTAAACAGTGTGAAGGATTTGTGATAGAAGTCGACTAAACATCAACTGTCAAAAAAAAAAAAAAAAAAAAAGAGGCAGGATTTCAGGAAAGCTTTCCAGATTATTTTAAAAGGGTTAGAGGGAGAGGAAACTAATTGTTGTGAAACAGTCTTTTTTCTCTACTCCAGTGTGAAGAAGCACTAAACTAAAGCAAGCACAAACTGAAAATGAGAGATTTGTGTTAGAAATGTTAGTGCATGCCCATAACGCTGGCCCTGTATTCAGAAGGTTAATCCAGGAAGGTTCTCAAGTTTAAGACCAACCTGGATCATGCAGTGATTCAAAGACCAGACTCACCAAGGTTATATAGCAGATTCCACCTAAAAGACAAGAAACAAAAAAACAAAAAAACAAAAAAACAAAAAAACAAAAAAACAAACCAAAAATACAAGGGAGAAAGACATTCTGCCCCTGCCCACTGAATACATAACTCTTTATAATGACCAAACAAGCCTCGATTAGTCTCACAACTCAGAAATATTTTCTCAAGGATCTAAATATTTCCTCAAGGATAAAATTCTATTGAATTTCAAACAAACTCCAGAAGGCGATTTGTTCCAATTTGGCATGAGAATTTTAATCTTTCCTGAGGAAAGCCAGCACTGGGAGTCTCTCCAGCTCCCATGCTGCAATCGGGGGGAGCTACATGTGGCAAAGCTGTATTGAGGTCCTCTATAGGAACTGAGAAGGTGAATGTCATTGCTTTCTAGTAGCAATAGGGAATGTAGCTCCTTTCTGTGTCTTCAGTGTGATGCGCACTGCACTCTTGGATTAATGCTTATTCTGTAGCAAAGCCTTTTCAGGGATTCAGTGTTCATACAATAGACCAATCACCTTCAAGAATTCAAGGATCAATCATAAAGTAAAAGGGTCCGCCACTGGAAAAAAATAAAATAATCATGTCAAAGGCCATATTTTGAAGTACAATATTTGTGATCCTTTTGGAAGTAGTAATTGCATGAAATTAGGTCCAATATCATAATTAAGTAAATGCAATCTAAAATCAGAATGATATATTATTACACTATATTAGACTGGCTATTTATGTATATGATTACATATATTTATGTATGTACACATAATATATATTATGTATATATTTTATATATAAAAATATATAAATATAAATTTTATACATGTGTGATATATTACATATATTATATGTATAATATACATTATTATGATATATTACATATATTATATGTATAATATACATTATGTATATATGTATAATACATATACACCCATATACATCATCACCACATCATATTGCTCATATGTATATGTGTTTATGGCTGATTGTTTGAGAGTGGATAACCTATTAAGGACTTATGTCTGGAAAAGTATGCAGAGTCAGCAAACAATTCATTGCAGGTAGTTCTTTATGTAGGGGAAATATCTTAGGGTTCCACTTCTAGATGTTTATATTACATTTTATAATTTTTAATTTTTACACTAAGTGATGGTTTTTATAAGCTTCTGATCACATTATAAAGCATCAAGAAATGTTCAATTATAGAAAACACACTCATGTCTCTTTTCAAACTGAAATAATTTTCAAACATAAAATCAAAATATTGTATTTGCCAGTTTCTTGAGGGATTTTTCTGTTTGTTTTTGTTTTTTATTCTTTTCTCAACAGGGATGTCATTCATCTGACCATGAAATGTCATGGAGAAATTCCAAAATAATATTATAGCTGACTTGACAAAGCTATGGTAGACTGTATGGCTCCAACTCTGACATTTCCCAAAAGATTAACTGTAGAGGCTATAGGGATAGAGGAAAATAGGAGAATCAAAGAGGATCTTATGGTACTCAAGAAATAGATCCACATGTCTGAATATACATGTTACTCAACAGTAGTGTTCATAGAAAATTCCATGAAGTAGTGTTCTGTGAATGCTGGTGCATAAATTACAATAATTTATCACAATGTTGCAGAACACTGGCAATAAGCTGAGAGTTATGAGTAGAAGACATAAGAGCATTCTCTATACTTTTGGCCCAAATTTGCTATGAAACTAGTCTAGATGAATGCTGCTCTGCAAGCACGAGAGCTATGAATTAAAGCACCTAACAGTATTGTGTCTCAACCTGTGTAATTCCCTTTACTCACTCCAAGGGCACTTGCTTATTCCCTCTATACTTACTGACTATGATACCTTTAGTAAATTGTTTGACCAACAAGAGTTTCAGGTTCCTCCTCACCTGTAACTGATCACGTCTTTACAGGAAGGATTATATAAATACTCTGCAATTTTTTTTTTACCAGGGTCCAGGAAGTGAGGGTTGCCTCTTGCCATTGCCTTTGTAAGCATCAGCTATTCTGTGATCCACAGGCTGGAACTATATCACCTGTTAACAGACAATAATCCTGGGCAGTAAATTAATCTGAGCTTCTTTCTTTCTACTTCTCTGGACAACCATAAAATTTTATGATCAGGAAAAGGGTTATAAGAATGTTAACATTTATTTTTTTTTTATTTTTTATTTATTTTTTTAAATTTATTTTTTATTGGATATTATATTTACATTTCAAATTTTATCCCTTTCTCCCCTTCCCCCCACCACCCAGGAACCTCCTATCCCATCCCCCTCCTCATGCTTCTATGAGTATGTGCCCCCTACCCCCCACTCCCACCTCCCCACCTTTGAATTCCCCCCTCCACTCGGTGTTCATCCTTCATGGGACCAAGAATCTCCTCTCCCACCTATGCCCAACAAAGCCATCCTCCCCTTCATGTACAGATGGAGTCATGGGTCCCTCCCTATGTGCTCCCAGGATGGAGCTCTGGGGAGCTCTGGTCAGTTGGTATTGTTGCTCTCCTCATGGTTCCACAAGCCCTTTCTGCTTCTCCAGTCTTCTCTCTAACTTCTCCATTGGGAAACCCTTGATCAGATCAGTGGTTAGCTGTGAGCATCGTCCTCTGGATGTGTCAGTCTCAGGCAGACCTCTAAGGAGACAGCTATATCAGGCTCTTGTCATCATGCACTTCCTGCCATCCATATCAGTGTCTACCTCTGGTGACTATACATGGAATGGATACCCAGGTGGAATGGTTTCCAGATGGCCTCTCCTTCAGTTTCTGTCCCACACTTTGTTTCCATATTTGCTCCCTTGAGTATTTTTCTTGGTATTCCTTCTTCATGAGCTTCATGTGGTCTGTGAGTTGAGTCTTGGCTATTCCAAGCATTTGGCCTAATATCTGCTTATCAGTGAGTAAATACCATGTGTGTTCTTTTGTGATTGGGTTACCTCACTCAGGATGATAATTTCTAGTTCCATCCATTTATCTAAGAATTTCTTGAATTCATTATTTTTAATAGCTGAGTAATACTCCATTGTGTAAACGTACCACATTTTTTGTACCACAATTTGCTGAAGGACATCTGGGTTCTTTCCAGCTTCTGGTTATTATAAATAAGGTTGCTATGAACATAGTGGAGCATATGTCCTTGTTATATGTTGGAGCATCTTTTGGGTATATGCCCAGGAGTGGTATAGCTGGATCCCCAGGTAGTGCTATGTCCAGTTTTCTGAGGAACCGCCAGACTGATTTCCAGAGTGGTTGTACCAGCTTGTAATCCCACCAACAATGGAGGAATGTTCCTCTTTCTCTACATCCTCGCCAGCATCTACTATCACCTGAGTTTTTGATCTTAGCCATTCTGACTGGTGTGAGGTGGGATCTCAGGGTTGTTTTGATTTGCATTTCCCTGATGACTAAGGATATTGAACATTTCTTACGATGCTTCTTGACCATTCGAGTTTCCTCAGTTGAGAATTCTTTGTTTAGCTCTGTACCCCATTTTTAAATAGGGTTATATGGTTGTCTGGAGTATAATTTCTTGAGTTTTTTGTATATTTTGGATATTAGCCCTCTGTTGGATGTAGGATTGGTAAAGATCTTTTCCCAATCTGTTGGTGGCTGTTTTGTCTTATTGACAATGTCTTTTGCTTTACAGAAGCCTTGCAATTTTATGAGGTCCCATTTGTCAATTCTTAATCTTAGAGGATAAGCCATTGTTTTGTAATGGAGGTTGAGCAATGTATTGATTTATTGATATAACAATATGCCACTAGGAACCATTGTATTGCTATGTTGATTTAGAATAATAGTAGCAGTAGGTTTTCCTTAGATCCATCCTATGACTTACCTAGTCTCAGATTTCTAGCCAGTTTAACAGCATCATGTATGAGTTCCTACTCATGGAGTGGGCCTTAAATCCAAAAAGAGTTTTGTTATTCTCATAACATTTATGTCACTGTTGCAACAGGATGTTGCAAGGCCATGGGTTTAAGTCACGGGGTTTGTGGCTGGGAGATATTGATGATTACTTTTTCCCTCTGGTTCTTGGCCGCATACCTTCTAGTACCATGAGTGCAAGTCAGTAGGGGAAAAGCTTCTAGTTGGAAACCAGCTAGATTTTTCAGTGTTTGATGACTTAAGTCAGTATTGTCTTTAGCAATAAGGTATTACTCTTAGATTGTGGGAGCTAATCAATTAATTTGGCAATAACCTGTGATTTTGGTAAGGTCAGGGGTGGGGAATCTATGAGACTCAATGACTTAACAAGTAGTAACCCGTTCTTGTCATTGGGGATATTACTTGGTGGGTGGCATAAAATGTCTAATTGAAGCATTGTCATCCCCTTATTATATGGTGACTCAGTTCAAATTCCTTTCATATATGTATATTTTAGGAAATGTTGACAATAGTAGGTTTCTATTTAGCTTTTTAAAAGGCCTTTATTGTTAGTTTCTCCCCTCTATATTCTCTCCTTTACCTTGCCTTCTTAGCCCCCTCCTCATTTATTCTCCTATTTTCATTTCTCTTTTATCTCTTTATAACACTACACTCTGTGTTCCACTTTATTGGCTACATACCCCCCTCTGACTTAGTCTGTCACTGGCTACCTAACCTTGTCTTACCTCAGTCAAAATGGCCAAGATCAATAAAAAAAGAAAGAAAAAAAAAAAGACAGCATATACTGATGTGGATGCAGGGATAGAAGAACACTTATCTATTACTGATAAGAGCAGAAACTGGTATAAACACTACAAAAATCAGTATGAAAATTCCCCCCAAACTCAATATTGATCTACCTCAAGACTCAGCTACATTACTCTTGGACATAGACCAAAAGAGATCTTCATCGTGCTATAGATGTACTTGTTCATGCATGCTGACTGCTGCTCTATTCATAATACCAGAAATTAAAAATAACCTAGATGTCCATTAGTTAATGGATGAATAATAAGAATGTGGCACATTTACACAACAAAATGTTGTTGAGTTGTTAAGAAAAAAGAAATTATGAAATTTTTAGGTCAGTGGGTAGAGCTAGGGCAATCATCCTGAAGGAAATAACCTAGAACCCAAAAGACAAATATTGCATATTTTCTCTTATATGTGGATTTTAGTTTTCAAGCTTTACAGATGTGTATTTTATTCATATTAAATTATATTTTGAGGATGCTATTACTTGGAATAAGATCACCCACGTCAGTGATAATTAGCCTTCTTATATGAACGCTGTGGAGGATTCTGCAATGGAAGTAAAGAAACTCTCCATGGAGGTGAAAGAATTGATGGTGGGTGGTTAGGAACAATGGTTCCATGCTCAACAAATGAAAGAGAAAAGAGGCCTAACTTGTCTCAAGAAAGATCTGGAAGAAACAAGGTTAAGGGCAATGGAGTGCAACTGTGAGAACAGAAAACAAATGAGTTACTGGATTTCCAGAAGCAAAGGCAGGCAAGTGATCAGGAAGGATTAATGGCTTGCCAGTGCAGGTGAGAAAACTGAGAGATCTTTGGGGAGATATACAAGATCCCTTCCTGTAAGTTCTTTTACACAGTCATACTTTAGAGCTTCCGGAGGCATGCTTCTGTGATGACATTTGTTACATAAGTTTACACAGTTAATAGGTGTTCAAGGTATGCTTGAGATGAACACAAAGAAAACTAATCTTGTCCAACATTCATTCAATGTTTACTTCCTTTTAACTAAGCTTTTAGAACATTTGGCATAAAACAGCTTCCTTTAGCTTTCTGAGCTCTAAGATTTTTGAGTCACTTCAAACTATGACTCTTCTGCAAGCGGTATCCAAGATCCTAAATAAAAAGAATGGCAGTAATTAGTGTATTTCATTTCAAAACAAAACTAGCACAACTCAGAACAAGAAAGCTGTGTACCATGCAAGACAATCTCAAAGGTCACATGCTAACTGCCAGAAGCTCTGAGGAAAGACTAGACAAGTCTGTATTAATACAGAGAGGAAACATGGTATTTCCTTCACAATTACACTGAGTGTATGACATTTCTCTCTGTATGCACAGTCCTCTATATTTACAGATACTATGATTTAAATAGCAATGGCATAATATTTGTATTCTATTTTTGAAGTAGCTATATTGGGTTAGCGAGATTATTATGAAAGGTGTCTGTCACTAATTAATATGAAAATATTTGATGTCAAAATTTTATTATTGGGCTGGAGAGTTAGCTCTCCAGCCCAATAATAAAATCTAATAACATTTGTTTTCTTTTGCAGAGGACCCAGTTTAAATTCACATCACTTACATGGTGGCACCCAACAGTCTGTAACTCCAGTCACATAGTGCACATATGTACATGTGGGCAAAACACTCAGACATATAAAATAGTAAATCTAAAATAACTGTAATGATCAGTAAGAATACATGCTACATCATAATTTCCTAATGTAATTCGAACCTCAATACTGTAGTAACCTCAGTCAATATTCATATAGGCTACTACTATGATAACATTTTTGACTCAGAAAAATTCTGATGTTACACATAATTATTCAATAAAAAGACAGAATAAAATTATATTAATTTCTTCTATAATAGAAAAGTTGAGTTGCTATCAACTGGAATAATAAAAATATTACCTAAATGGACATGATAATTTTTTTTATCATTGAGGCATTAGATTATAACTATATTGTTAAATTATATTATTTTTTAATTTTTGAAAATTTTATAAATGTGTCCTATATACAATGTGTCTTTACCATATATCCTCTTTACATCCTACCTCCAATTTGACACAAGACTATTCTAATTTTATGTATCAATCTGTCTATGTGTCCATCTATTTTTAATAAATTTGAAATATTTATTTATTTAAAATTTTTATCCCATGGAGTCTATTTAATGGCACTATCTACACAGACCTGGGCTCACTGGGTTTCTCCAGTGGCCATATACCTAAAGAAAAATGGCTCTCCTTCCAGAAGCCATCAACTGCCTATAGCTCTCAACTAGGGCTAGGCCTTCAGTCCTAGCCAATCCACATGAGAATTTTTAACTGGCTGGTTGTCTTGCAGATATTCTATAGATAACCATAGCTGCTATGAGCTCATGTGTTCAAGACCTATTCCATACTTAAAGTCAGCTTCACAGCAACCCTCCGCATCCTCTAGCTCTTACTCTTCCCTCTTCTTTCCTGATGTTCTCTCAAGCTTGGGAAGGGAATTGTTGATGGAGATGTTCACCTACACTGAACATTCAATTACTTCTACTCTCTTGGCTGAGTTTGAGGCCTGTTTTTTAAGAGGGAAATCAGGCTTAGTACTTTAAACATGATCAAAAGCCAAAGCTAGGAAAGTCATAGACCTGAAAGAAGAACTCAATGATATAATTATTATGGCCAATTTTGAGACAGTTCCGTGACATGCTGAGAAGAAAGTATATTCTTTAGTGTCTGGGTACAATGTTCTGTAGATACTTGTTAGGTTCAATTGACTTCTGACAATATTTATCTGCAATGTTTCTTTGTTTAAGTTTTGACTAGGTTGTCTGTCTATTAATGATAGTAGGGTTTTGAAGTCATCCACAATCATTGTTTTAGGATTAATATGTGATTTACTGGCCCTTTAAGTTGGGAGTCTTCACCCTCATCTATACCTATTATCCTTAGGTTTGGTCTTCTCATTGTGTCCTGGATTTCCTGGATGTTTTGTCTTATGAGCTTTTTGCATTTCGCATTTTCTTTGACTGTTGTGTCTATGTTTTCCATGGTATCATCTACACATAAGATTCTCTCTCCTATCTCTTGTATTCTGTTGGTGATGCTTGCGTTTATGACTCCTGATTTTTTTCTATGTTTTCTATCTCCAGTGTAGTCTCCTTTTGAGATTTCTTTATTGTTTCTCCTTCCATTTTTAGATCCTGGACGGTTTTGTGTAATTCCTTCACCTGTTTGGTTGTGTTTTCTTGCATTTCTTTAAGAGCTTCTACCTGTTTACCTGTGTTCTCAAATTCTTTGAGAGTGTTGTTTATGTCCTTTTTAAAGTCCTCTATCATCATCATGAGAAGTGATTTTAATTCTGAATCTTGCTTTTCCGGTGTGATGTAGTGTTCAGGAATTGCTATGGTGGGAGAACTGTGTTCTGGTCATGCCAAGAAACTTTGGTTTTTGTTGTTTGCATTCTTACACTTGCCTTCTGCCATTTGGTTAGCTCTAGTGCTACCTGCACTCACTGGTTCTGACTGGAGCCTGCCTTTCTAGTTATCTTGGTTGTTTCAGAACTCCTTGGGGTCCGAATGTCTCTGTGATCCTGAGCTCCAGCTGTTCTGTGTACAGTGGCTCCACTAGGATATCTCAGGATATGGTGTCTCCAAGGTAGTAGACCAGTTAGGTGTTTGCTGCTCTGGTGTAATTGCTCCTCTAGGATGCCTCAGGATATGTTGTCCCCTGCTCTGAGGTGAGTGGCCTCTCTAGGATGTCTGCAGCTCTGAGGGCAGTGGCCGCTGTAGGATGCCTCTGAATGTGGTTTTCACAGGGAAGCAGATCAGCTGGGTGTCTGCTCCAGTCACCTGGATTTGGGCAAGGGGCTGAAGGGGAGTGGTTTTCTGCGGGGGTGGGTTCTGGATGCCAGGTGCGCTCTGGGGGCTCCCTACTGCCAGTTGTGTCTCTGGGCCCTAGGGCAGTGTGCAGGTGCTCCTACCTATAGGTCTGCAGGCTGTGGACTCTCTAGGTTGCCTCCCAACGCAGTTTCCACAGGGGAGCAGATCAGCGGGGTGTCTGCTCCAGTCACCAGGATCCGGGCGAGGCGGAGGGGTTTGCTATTTTCTTGTTCTGTGGAGTTTCACATATTATTATTATTATTTTGATTTACTGTCCTGAGATTATTTATTCCTGTGTCTTCCTGGATGTGGCTAAAATTTTCAGACTCGTTTTCCTTCTGGTACCTTTTGTAGAGCAAGATATATAGGCAAACTTGGTTAAATTGTTTTTTATGTGGAATGATTTTCTGTGTCTGTCCATTGTGATTAAGAGTTTTTTTTTATGATTATAGTATTCTGAGATGGAATCTCTGGTCCTCCAGAGCATATAGAATATGCTTCTTCAGACTTTCAGAGTCTTCACTGAAAATCAGCTATTATTTTCATTGATTTGTGACTTGGTTATTGTTTCTTGCAGTTTTTAATGTCCTTTCTTTGTTTTATACATTCTTTTATTGTGTGTCACAGGGAATTTCTATTCTTGCACTGTCTGTTTTGTGTTCTTCGTGCTTCTTTTGCCCAGTAGGTGTCTCTTTCTTTAGATTGTACATGTTTTCTATAACATGTTATTTAAGATTAATATGTGATTTTAGCTGTAGTAATTTGTCTTATATGAACTTTGGTGCCCTTGCATTTTATATATAAATATTAAAAATTGCAATATGCTCTCGGTAGATTTATTATAGCGTGTCTGCCATAATTTTGTTAAAATTTTCTTATGCTCTTTGACTCAAACTTTTTCTTTGTTCTCTCTACCTATTATTCATATTTTTGGTCATTTCAAGTATTATAGATTTCCTAGATGTTTTGTCTCTGATTTTTTTAAATAGACTTAGCAATTTCTTTGACTGAGATATCTATTTCTATTTTGTCTTCAGGACCTAAAATTCTCTCTTGCATGTTTTATTATGTGTCATAGGTAATCAATCTCTTCTTGCCCTGTCTAACTTGTATTCTATATCCTTCTTTTAATTGGTTGGTGATTCTTACTTCTAAGATTTTTGTTTGACATCATTGCCAGTTATTTAAGTTTGGGTTTTCTTTAGTGATTCTAAGCTTTTGTTACATCTTATTTTCATGTTTTCATTATTTCATTTAACTGTTTGTGTATTTGTGGTTTGCCCTAACACATTTATTTAT
The DNA here is from genome assembly GCA_030674055.1 of Rhabdomys pumilio. Taxonomy (NCBI): domain Eukaryota; kingdom Metazoa; phylum Chordata; class Mammalia; order Rodentia; family Muridae; genus Rhabdomys; species Rhabdomys pumilio. The sequence continues at coordinate 44,388,341 of JANHMN010000015.1, read as the reverse complement.
AACTTCTGTAATGTCCTTAATTATAGTTATGGCTGCCATTTAAAGACCTTGTCTTGTGCTTCAGCCAAATTTCTTTACTCAGGCCCTATTGCAATAAGTTTGCCAGAATCTGGAGAAGGCATACTGTCTTTATATGTTTTGTTTTTGTCCTGAGATCTCAGTATCTATACTTATGACATGTGAAGGACATCTTGCCATAAATAGCCAATCTCATCTTTGTCAAATGTGTGTTCTGTTCTTTGGTTTTTGTTGCCTGCTCTGGGTTAATGCCTAATGTGGCCACTGGAGTCCCTGGCAGAGAGTGTTTTTTTGGGTACGCATGTGTCACAAATGAATGGATATAGGCTTGAAGGAAAGGCTGAAGGGGAAGCTAAGAAAGAACTAGGTCACTGTCAGAGAAATTTTTGACTGCAGTAGGTGGTAGTTACTACTGGGATGCCTTAAAGCACTGGAATGACATTCATTATTGAATAATTTTAAAATCACATGTGATTTCTTTTTTGTTGTTGCTGTTGGTGCTATTGTCTTTGAAACACTCTCCCATAGAGATTAGTTAGAGCCCAAACTCTTACTGTATCCAAGTATGACCTTGAACTTCTGATTACCTTACTTCTTCTTCCCAGTTGCTAATGTGTGTCACCACTCCAAGTTTATGTGCTGCTGTGGACTGAACTCGTGGCTTTGAGTATGATAGAAAAGCACTCAAACAGCCTAGCCATAGCCCAAGTCTATAGATGTAATTCTGCAAGGACTAAATTGCATCTTTTGTTTTGGCCACCACTCTTTTTCCATCACAGAGTTTCAGAATTATTTGTATATTAGCTACTATACAATAAATGTACTTTATAAGTGACTCCTGAGGGAGTTTATATAGTGATTCAACATGCAACTTATATGTGTATTATCAACAGATTCTATCATCAGTACATGTAGAAACATTTCAATAATGTAGAAAACATAATATTAAGAATTGATACTTATAACTTCTACTTGATTGAGGGTTTATATTATATTTTCTTCATGTATACTGTTACAGTAGTAAATATGATCATAATAATTGTTTGTATAGTTAAATTAATTCTATTAAGAGAATATTATTAATGTTCTAAGAGGAACCAAAACAAATCTCATTAAAATAATCCTGCAAAATAGATTTCTGTGGCAGCATTTTCAACTCTTCCACATTTACTATTTGCCTTGTTGGTTAACTATGAAAACTCAAATTGAAACTTGTCACTCAGAAAATCTCATGCTCTGAAATAACAAATAATTTCAGGCTTCTATGCTAAGAATAATTTTCAGAGTAAATCAAACCTAGTGCCAAATGGAAAAGTTGAAGTAATACTTTCCTGAACTGTCTCTTTTCTTTTTAGTATAATGAGGTTATATAAAAATGTGAACATACAGTATGTTCACATATATAGTATAACCCTATGACATTCACTGTGTTATTACTGTTAGCTGAATACACGAATACACTTATCTTTCTTTGTTTAAAGAAGGGAGATGAGTAAGACATGCCTCACAAAGAGGCACATACTTTAAATAAATAATATATAGAGTCTATACCATGGGTCTTGAGGTATATCTTGCACAAAATACTTATTTTTTATTATGCTAAATGCTGTGTACTTTAAATATGGATTATATGGTTTTCTCCAATGAGGTAACACTGAGTATATCAGCCACTTTAGGGCAAGCCCCATACTCAAGAGTAGTTGACCAATATATAACAGATTCCACAGTTGTGTGTGTGTGTATATATATATATGTGCTTATTTGGGTACAATTTGATAGGGTTTTTTTGGGGAAAGCTGTTGCTTTATTTTGTTTTCTTGGTTTGAGAGGGTTTGCTTTATTTGTTTTTTGAGAAAGTACTTAAAGTTGGGTGGGTAGGGAGCAAGAGAGGCTATGAAAAGACTTAGAGGAGGTGAAGAATATTATCAAAATATATTTAAATTTAAAAATGGCTTTATATAATTAAAATATGGATTATACCTTCCATAGAATATTATAATTTGAACTATAAAAATTACATAATTGTAATGTATGCTGTTACATGAAATATATTACATATAATGCATATATGCATTGCATATTAAATATTTTAACTTTTAATACTAGTATTTATTGTAAGTGCTACTCTTAGTGATATTTCAAGCATTTCTGTTTCTTTTTGTGGAATTATATTTCTATGACATTTGTATTTTAGAAAACACTGTATTTTGAACAATGTAAAATGTTTCATGATTTAGGTAGTTCTATTTTTTAGTTGAGTTCTATGTTGCTTTTCAAGTTGCATAACAAGATACTGTCAGGAAGGAATGCACAGAAACTTTCTGATTGCCAGTGTTCTTATAGTACCTTTTAAAGAGTTTCTCTACTTCAGCGTTGAGTTAACTAAACATTTTAGGAGAATGTGAATTCAATTAGAAGCTAAAGCTAAAACTTAAGTATTGATCCAATATTTTATCAACATCTCTTATAAAAAACATCCACAGTCAAGTATTATGTCAGCTACATGTGTATTATTTGTACCATTGAGCTTATCCTAATCAGCTGGATTTTATTGTGAAATCCCTTCATTTATAATGCATGTAGTAGAGAGATTAGTGACACATATTCTATTTTATGTTCTTATTACCTGTGTCCTCAATACAGAACCATGGATCAAGTTGTGATCAAAGGTGCATCTAAACTCTCCATATATGAGAGAGTTAAAATAGAAAAATGAGGAAATCTTGTTTAAGAATGTTTGTGTAGTTCCAAGCAAATAGACTTCTGTTTCATCTTTTAAATTAAATAAACAACTGAGCTGGGAACAGCACACATCTTAGAGATTGCAGTTAGAGCTCCTTCTCTCTGTGGAGTTCTAGAGGCAACAGGAAATGAAAATAAATGGAAGTGAGCATTAACTTCAGGCAGGAAAATGTGGCATCCGGATTTTGAACCGTGTGAGGGACAGAGATGAAGCAGACATTGTCTCAGTGGGGGCATTTTCGCTGAGAACAGTGGATTATTTTATATCCTGACTTATTTATACAGAAAGAGCTGGAAACTCCAAATCAACCTATTGTGCTTAAAAAAGATTGACTTTACTTGAATTACCAGACTAGTATATTTCTGACAGCTAAGTAATATTTACCCTTCTGACTATCATCACAACAAAAATAGATAAATTAGTTGACTGCAAAATTTTTTCTGAGTCTTTTTTACAATGTGCCTATTATAAACAATACAGCATTTATATATATATTTACTATTACTTTAAAGGAGCAACGCATATTTGAGTATTATTCTGATGTTTTTATTAAATTTATCCTGCAGGCATCTATAATACCATAGGATAGCAAAACATAATTGTAAAACTTATAATCTCAAGAAAACACCCCTCTAAAATTTAGCTTGCAATTTATCTAACATCATAGCAATATTAATGAATCTTTTCGGTGGTGATTTGATCCTAAGTTTTCTGTCTTTACCAATGGCTTAATGTCTCTACTCAAGTAGTAATCACTTCTCACAGCAATGGTTTCCTGATAAAATTATGGCATTCAATGGGATTTCTTAATTTTGTCTTGAATTTATTTCTTTGTTTTTATGCTCTATCACAACTCACTTCTATCACCAGGACTACTTTTAGATACCAGCAGTCTTCCTCTGGACCTTCCATTTTGCAGAACTGGGAGTTAAAGAAATCTGCTTTTGATAAATTACAGAGTCTTAGACATCCTGCAATTGAAACATCAAATGGCCATCAGTCCAACATAATGAATAGCTAGGCAGGTAAGGAAAACTCTAAGAGCCAAAAGTATTCTTGGGTTGTTACATTGTAGCAAGGAATAGACTTCAAGGAGTAAGGAATAAAATTCAAAATTAAGTAAAAATAAATTCTCAAAGTACTCCAACACAGAAATTTGAGCACGATAATAAATTGTCTAGAAGAGACAGAGCCTAAATTTAGTTGTAATGAAAGCATCTCAACTAATGCCTTTCCATTCCTCGCTTGGTACTTTTGGCTGGGGCAGACACCCCACGAAGCAGGTCTGCTCTGTGAAGACACCTCATCCTGAGCCTTTCTAGAGCAGCTGGACAGTGGTGGAACTACTGCACTTGGAAGAGCTGATAAAACACTGCACTCGGAGCAGCTGAGGAACCACTGCACTTGGAGCAGCAGGATTTCAGGATCCCAGAGGAAGCCTGAGTACCAGGAGCTCTTCCACCCAACAGCTCAGGATCACAGGATCACAGAGACTTCTGGACTCTGAGGAGTTCTGACACAAGCAAGGTAACAGAAAGACATACTCCAGTCAGAGACAGTAGTGCAGGTAGCACAAGACTTAACCAAATGGCAGAAGGCAAATGTAAGAATATAAGCAACAGAAACCAAAGTTACCTGGCATCATCAGAACCCAGTTATCCCACCATAGCAAGTCTTGAACACTCCATCACACTGGAAAAACAGGATTTATATTTGAAAATTACTTCTCATGAGGATAATAGAGGACTTTAAGAAGGACACAAACAACTCCCTTAAAGAAATACAGGAGAACACAGGTAAACAGGTAGAAGCCCTTAAAGAGAAAACACAAAAATCCCTTAAAGAATTGCAAGAAAAAACAACCAAATAGGTGAGGGAATTAAACAAAACAACATAGAGTCTAAAAATGGAAGTAGAAACAATAAAGAATCTCAAAGAGAGACTACCCTGGAGATAGAAAACATAGGAAAAAGATCAGGAGTTATAGACGCAAACATCACCAACAGAATACAAGAGATAGAAGAGAGAATCTCAGGTGCAGAAGATACCATGGAAAACATTGACACAACTGTCAAAGAAAATGTAAAATGCAAAAAGTTCCTAACCCAAAACATCCAGGAAATCCAGGACACAATGAGAATACCAAACCTAAGGATAATAGGTATTGATGAGAGTGAACATTCCAAACTTAAAAGGCCAGTAAATATCTTCAACAAAATTATAGAGGAAAACTTTCCTAACCTAAAGAAATAGATGCTGATGAATATACAAGAAGCCTGCATAACTTCAAATAGACTGGACCAGAAAAGAAATTTCTCCCATCACATCACATAATAATCAAAACATCAAATGCACAAAACAAAGAAAACATACTAAAAGCAGTAAGGGAAAAAAGTGAAGTAATATATATATATATATATATATATATATATATATATATATATATATATA
>JANHMN010000015.1:44338597-44375666 GCA_030674055.1 Rhabdomys pumilio | reverse complement strand
CTATCTATCTATCTATCTATCTATCTATCTATCTATCTATCTATCTACTTATTTGCTGTGACAATGTATATTAATTAATCAACCTGAAAGTGAATGGATTTATTTTGGATCATGGTTTCAGAAATTTTGGATCATGGTCATTTTGAAGCTAAACAGTTTGGGTCATTGTGAACCAAAAGCGAAGTGAGTATGTGGCAAAGCAGAACTTCAAGGCATCCAGGAAACAGAAACAGAAAGACAGCAGTCTTATAAGATAAAGCTCCAAGGATATTCTGTCACTTACTTACTTCATCTGACCATCTTCCCAAAGTTTCCATATCCTGTTAGTAATGCTCTCACCAGTCTTTTTCCTGTGAGAGTAGAGGATGATTGAGAAATAAAGGTGAAAAGGAAATCAGGGGAACTCTAGTAAGCTAAGACAGTTTTTCTAGATCAGCACTTCACAAAGCCATACTTCGCCCTTCCAGACCTCCTGTTCAAATGGAAGCATCTCAACCCATTTTAGAGAGACTTTCTGTTTGAAATATGTAATTATCACTATTGAGACTCACAACTACTCAAGATACAGGGAATGAGAGACAATAGAGTACTCAGTTCTAAATGGAACCTCTATACTATACCCTGTCCTTCAAAAACTCAGGGATCATTAGATATGAAGTTCCACCCCTAGACAATAGATATTAGAAATCCTTAGCTGCTGGAGCGAAAGAGTCAGTATTCTTTAAATACTGTAATGTAACCCTTCATATAGTTACCAAACTCCAGTAGGAGACCATACACCAAGAATACTTGCATAATACAAACTGGTATTAGTGAGCTAAAGAAAAAACATATATAGTATGCAGGGAAAGGGGATTGAATCTGGGAAGAGTTGAGGGAAGGAGGGTAAATATTAAAAACACATTTTATAGAATTCTTAAAGAACCAATAATAAATAAGATATGAAGTCACATTGAGGATAAAGCCATATCATCTCTCCCTGTTTTGTCAACCATGTTCATGGAGCTGATGGTATAAGGCAATTAATATGTAAATTGGATGTTGATGATACAACAAGGACCCTGTCTTTATTCACAGGAAGGGCTTTCAATAGTCTTGCTTTAATGTTTCTTCTTAATTAACTTAGCATGTCCCCGTAATACTTTCCTCATGTGTTTTTAGTGACATGTTATTGTGGTTTTCAATTAGTGAATAAAATTTTATTTTGGATCCTCAAATAAAGCAACATATTAATGTATTGTTTTCTATGTTTCAACATTACTTATTAAGGTGAAAACAAATCAAATAGATAATTACAAAAAAAGAAACAATTTATAGCTCCTATAGGCTTTAACCTAATTAGCCTATGTGTGGACTAGTGTTGAATAAATCTTTAAAGAGTGGGGAAAATTAACTTAGGAATATTAAAATAAGCTAGCATGGACCTTGCTTATGGTTTAGATGAATATTCTTCCAAAAGGTCTATAATGTGACAAATGCTTCTAAAGTGAAACTGCTGGATGATGGTGGAAATTTTAATAAATGGGACACCTTGTAGATAGTTAAATTACTGGGGAATACCCTTGAGAAAGATTGTCACATTCCAGTCAATTCCCTACTGTACCTCTGTCTCACAAGGCATGGTGTTCCCTCTGTAACACATTCTAGTCATGATAGGATGCTTGGCCAGAGACCAAAGGATGATATCACTTCATCATGGACTAAAACTTACAAACTTGTGAGTGAAAATAAATCTTTTACTCATTATAAGTTAATTACCCAAGACATTTCTTTAAAGAAACATGGCAGTGAACAAAAGAATTTTATCTGAAAAAAAGACTTTTTACTCAAATGACTGTACAAATACCACCACACTCTCTGTCTTAGTTACTTTTCTATTGCTATGACAAACTGCCATGACCAAGGCAACTTAGAGAGGAAGAAAGTTTATTTGGGGCTTATGGTTCTAGAAGGTAAGGGTCCATAATAGCACAGACAGTAGGTTCCAAACATAGGGGCAGATCTGGAAGTTGAGAGTGGACAGCTTCCAGATAGAACTACAAATAAGAAGTACAGAGGGCTAATTGAGAATGGCATAGGCTTTTGAAACCTCAAAGGTGGCTCCCAGTGACCAACTTCTTTCAGCAAAGCCTAGCCTCCTAAGCTTCTCTAAACAGTAGCAAGAACTGGGGACAAAGTATTCTCATGACTGAGACTTACAAGGGACATCTCATCTAAACTTCTACATTTCCTTGATACAGATATGGAGACGAACAACTATTTGGGATAGAGAAAAAAGTAGAGGAGGGATAACAACAACTATTGTTAGGAAAAAAACATACAAAATTCTATTTTATTAAATATATGTACACACTTATTTTATATAATATATCCAATTTTGTACTATTGTTTTACATGAAAATAAACATGAGAGTGTTTAATTGGTGCTACCCTACACATGGAATAATGCTCTTCACAGAAGGCATAGGCTTCCAAATAAAAACACCATCTATGGTACACCCGAGTGTAGCTATGGGTTCTGTGAGCTATGTTAATGCCATAGTATGCTAACGAGTGCGAAAGTGGTACAAATATTAAAGGGGTAACCATCTTCTTTCTGTTTGGATTTAAGAACTATTCCACAGGAGAAAACACATACTCGGTAATGCAAATTTCTCCAAAAACTCGTATTTAGGGAGCTGCTAGACATCAGCGGTCAGCCTCCTACTGTTGTTATTTTGCTAAATGGACATACTACCAATCTGCCCTTTACTTTCATATCTTTGTACCACTGTTTAACATAATTCTCAGACCACATCAGAGGAGCTGCTTTGTGTAGTAGATGGCAGTTAATGTAGAAATTTGCAACTGTACAAAGTGAACAGAACTAGTACTCCAATAAATAGTCAACCATACAAGACACATCTATATCACTCTTCTCCCTACAATGATTAGAACTTATTGGGGAAGATGAGACAGAAAGGAAAGTCATGAAGGACTAGAGTAAAATAATGTTTTCTGGATATGACTGGAGCACTACACTCATGTATTCATGGCAGCTGTGGTAGACCACACAAGGTCAAGTCTACATCCTAGCATAGAGCAAGGGGGAGTGTGAGGGACACTTAATTTTAAGGCTCCAACTCTGAGACACTATTGACATCTGGTGCTTCTAGGAGAGTGAAGGTCAGATATGACTCCTGATAGAACAACCACACTCCAGAGGATAACACTTGCTTCCCCATACTCATAAGTATATGGGCAACCCAAGATATTTTGTGCAATATAAATAGGATTTGATGGGTTATAAGGAAAAGAAAAACAAAACAAAACAACCCAAAGTAAAAAAGAGGACATGTAGTTAGGAGGAGATAGAACATAGAGGGTGGATCCAGTAGGAGTTAGGTGGAACAGTTGAGGGAAATACAAATACATTGGAGTATGAATAAAATTCTCAAATTTATAAATAATTTTTTGTATAAAACAGAAAACAGCACAATGAATCCCATTACTTAGCACGAATTCTATATTTGTGGAATACACTATGACACTAGAATATTGTTACTCTTTCTTAAGAAAATTTGTTCACTTGAACTCTTTGATTGTATCGGTTATGAGTTTGGTGTTCCAATGGTGATTGATTCCTAAAAAAATAAAAATAAAAATAAAAAAATTACAGTTTAGTAATCCATTTTTTAAAGAAGAAAAATAATGACATGACTTATAAGACTCAAACTCTGGCCTCTCACTCAATGAAGCATTTAGTATGTTAACTTCCATTTAGCCTTCTGACCTTTGGTGAGAGTTTTATGTTGTAAGAGACCCACTTCAAACTAAACTGGATGTAATTTAAGATCTATGCACAGGATACCCCCCTCACACACATGGAGAAACACAGACACAGACACACATGGACACACACATACACAGACACAAACACACACACACTCACTGGATTTCTGCAGAAATTACTTCTTTTTAATTTGCAAGCATTTTCAAAAGCTAATTGCTTTCTTGATTTTTATGTTGATACCTTATCTTTAAGTAATATTATTTTGAAAGAGTCCTTTCACTACATATGAGTCAAAGGTATAAAGAGACATAAGCTTTTACACAGTTCTTTTTTTGTTTTCCATGAATTCAAAGTACAAGGAGACACTGTATAAGACCTATTTAAAAAATTGTCTCCCATGTCTTCTTGGGGGTAAAATAAAAATAAAAATGTACAAATTCTGGAACTCAAAAATAATGCTACATTCTGGTACTCAAAATAATAATACTAATTGAAGTTACAGAATACATTTAACCATATGCAAAGATAGATTATTGTTATGTTTTCCCCCTTTTATCCATGGATAGTGTCTATTGATTGTATAAGTTGTCCTATGTGTGTAAACTATTTGAAAAAGGCAAGGTAATGGCTGATACACAAAATAATAAAATCCTTATTTGGAAAACATTTGAAAATGAATGTCACATGTATGTATGTCTGTATGTATGTATATATGTAAAATAACAGTAATCCCACATAACATGTGAATTTTAATCCAATACTCTCACAAGCTTACAGTTGTGATCACAGGGTACTTACTACATTCACTGCTGATCACAATCCTTGTGAAAGGTAACTTTGTAGAACCATTTGATACTTTCTTTTAAAGTTTAGTTGTATGCACTCTGATCTAACTTTGTTATCATGCAAGATAAGTTGAAATTTGTTTATTTGAGACATAATCATTAATAGTTCACTAGGATACTTACTCAATCAGGGAACAGGGAATAGAGAGCTTGCAGAATAATAACAAAAGATATACAAAAACAACATTTGAACTAAGTTTTCTGTGCAACTGGCCTTACCATGAAACAGATTTGGTGAATATTCATTACATAAATGTAAATGTTTTCTTCTGAAAAAAAAAATAGGTACACACAAAGAAAGAAATAAAGAAATTGTCTTTTCTACTACTGGCTATGATGCAGAGTTCTTATCAGATAAAAGAATCCCACATAACGAAACTTTCAATTCAGAGTAGAATCTTATATGACATGAATGTTGATATCTAATGTCTCATAACTATTTTCAAGACCATTTCTATCCACGTTCTTTACAAAGATATTTGTCTAAAACTGGATATTTTTTAAATCCCCACAGCTACCAAGATATTGTTTTTCACAACAGGAGTCCTAGAAAAATATCCAAACTTCTACATGAAGAAAGCATCTTACAGATGAACTTCAGCAACAGGGACACTGGCTTCCTATTGATAAATTAATGTCACTCTTTCTGCATATTTAAACCTGAGACTAAGGGAAGTGTATCCCTTTGCTATATCTAATGATATTTTAGGAGAGAGGCTAATGAAGGGAATATGCAAAATACCTGACTAGTTCTCCTTAGAACTATCAAGGTTATTAGGAAGGAAATGTTAACGGGCTGCCATGGCCACAAGATGTCTAATGAGACATGGCAACAGAGATTACCATAGTAACTTTGATGGATCTTGGAAGAGAAAAAGAACATTATGTTAAATCTAAAATATTTGAATAATGTATGGGCTTTATTAAAAATAAAGTGTCAATACTGGGACATTAATTATAATGTATTATCCTAATACAAGATATAAGCAGCCGGAGACAGAGGTTGTAGGATACATGGAAAAATCTCTGTACTATGTCAATCTTCCTGTACTTCTAAATTACATTTGAAATTTAAATTTACTTTTTTCTTTTATTGAAATAGATTTTTCTCACATGATATATCCTGGTTATACTTTCTCCTCTCTCTACTCCTTACAGTTCTTCCTCAATTCCCCTTCCCTTTGGATCTACTCCTTTTCTATCTCTCATTAGGAAAAGAAACAAGCTTCTAAGGGATAATAATGAAAAAAATGAAATATAATAGATAAAACCAAAGCTAACTCATTGGAACTGAGCAGAGAGAGAGAGAGAGAGAGAGAGAGAGAAAGCAAGAGAGAGAAAGAGACAGAGAGAGAGAGAAAGCAAGAGAGAGAAAGAGACAGAGAGAGAGAGAGCAAGAGAGAGAGAGAGAGAGAGAGAGAGAGAGAGAGAGAGAGAGAGAGAGAGAAAGAGAGAACCACTGATTTGCACACTTAGGAATCCTATTAAAATAATAGATGAGAAGTCATAATCTATATGCAAAGGATATATAGAAAACAAAATAAAAAAGAATGCACAAATATCTCAATCAATATTAATCTGATTTTATTGAAGGTCAATTAAAAACAATAAGATGAAATTTAATAAAAGGAAAACTTTAACATGACAATATGAGACAAGGAATCTCTAAACATGATATTGCTGTTGGCCATCTATTACTGGGCATTCATCCTATCATGAAGAGTAGGTTTTTTTTCTCAAGTGATAATCCCTCAGAAGAAACTAAGTTTTTATTTGCAAGTGATTATCAATTAGAAATGGCTTCTGGATTAGGACAGAAGGAATGTGTTTGTTTCTTCTGTCAGTTCTGGGGCCCTGTGCACTCTGCTTCATGATCTATGAATTCATATGTGTGGTGATCATGTTGATTTAGAGGGCCTTGTTTTCTTGGCATTCTTCATCTACTCTGGTTCTTAAACTCTTTCCTCCTCTTATACCTCAGAATTGCTTGAGCCCTGATGGATTATCATGGGAACATTCCATTTAGGGCTGAGTATTCCATGGTCTCTCACTCTGTACATCTGGATGTGGGTCTCTGAATTTGTTTACATCTGTTGCAGGAGGATTCTTCTTTGATGATGGCTGAACAAGGGACTGATCTATGAGAATAGCAGAAGATCATTAGGAGTCATCTTACTGCTACGTGCATTTTTATTTTAGAACAGTATATGGCTTTACCCTAAGTCCCTGGGCTATCTAGTCTCAGGATCTTCACTGACCAAGCAGTTTCAGATATGGCCTCTTAAGGAGTTGGCCTTAAGTCAAACCAGATTGATATTGGTTGATTACTCTATAAGCTTTATGCTATGCTTGCACTAGCATATCTTGTAGGCAGGATATAATTATAGACTGAAGGGTTTGTCCCTGGATTACTGCTTACGTTTCTCCTTTGGTATATAGGGTACTTTCCTATACCAAAGACACTAGTAGCACAGTAGGTGTAAAGGCTCCATGTAGTCATAGTATTGATTTATGCATGTTCAATGAGATTTTTAGATATTGTCTTTAGTAATAGGGAGACCAACCTTGGCAAAAGTGTAGGCAACAGTCTAGTTTGTTTAGGGATTTCCATGGAACTCCCCTGGCTGAAAACTCAATTAAACGTAAACTCATACAAGTACTGGAAGCTTCTTTTTTTGACAAGAGACTTCCAGTTGGAACTCTGTCACCCCCTTTATTTGGCTCTAATTTAGATTGTCTTCATATATATGTATAGTTTAGAAAGCTTCTACTTTATTATTTTTTTGTGTGACCACTCAAATTGCCCTTAATTTTAGCTGTCTCTTCTCATATTCCCTTCATTGTCCCTCCTTCCCTAATATACACCACTTGATCCTCATATAAGGGCAACTCCTAACCCTCTATAACTATTTGCTCTGTTTCCCTTTCCTAGAGAAATCTATCTGTCCCCTGTAGTACCTGATTCTATACCTAACCTCTGTGATTCTATGAATTGTAGGTTGGTTATCATTGGCTTAACAGCAGGTGCCCACAAATAAGTGAATGTATATTAAATTTTTCTTTCAGATTCAGGTTACCTCACTCAGGATGCTTTTTTCTAGTTTCATCCATTTTCCTGAGAATTACATAATTTATTTTTTGTCTTGATTTGTTTCTCAAGACATGATTTTCCTGTGTGACTCTGTCTGTCCTGGAACTTGGTTTGTAGACCAGACTAGCCTCAAACTCACAGATATCTCCCTGCCTCTGCCTCTGCTTCCTAAGTGCTAGGATTAAAGACATTCACTACCACCATTGGGTTTTATGATTTAATTTTTAACAGCTTAGTAATACTGGATTATGTAAATGTATCACATTTTCTTGATTCACTCTTCTGTTGAGGGACATCTAGGTTGTTTCCAATTTCTTGCTATTCTGGATAGAACATAATGCATATGGGTAAGCAAGTGTCTTTGTGGTAGGGTGAAGCATTCTTTGGGTATATGCCCAAAAGTGATTTTCCTGGACTTTGAGATGAGAAGTTCCCCTCTTCTTGAGGAACTGCCACACTGATATCCATAGTGGCTGTACAAGTCAGTGCTCCCACGAGCAATGGTGTGGGGTTTTTGTCCACATCCTCACCAGCATGAGCTGTCACTTGTTTTATTGACCTCAGCCTGTCTGACAGATATAAGATGGATTCTCAAAGTAGTTTTGAATTGAATCTCTCTGATGGCTAAGAATGTTGAACATTTATTTGTTTTTCAGCCATTTGAGTTTCCCCTATTGAGAATTCTCTGTTTATATCGGCACCTCATTGTTTCTATTTGAGTAAATTGTTTGCTTTATATCTAGTTTTTTGAGTTCTTTATATCTTTTGGATATCAGCTTACTGTCAGATGTATAGTTGTTCAAAGTCTTTTCCCAATCTATAGGCTGCCACTTTGTCCGGATGATGGTATTTTTTGCCTTAAAGAAGCTTTTCATTTTCATGAAGTCCAGTTTATTAACTGTTGACTTTAGTGCCTGTGCTAATGATGTTCTGTTCAGAAAACCTTTTTTATGTTCCAGTGAGTTCAAGAATATTCATCACTTTCTCTTCTATCAGACTTAGTATATTTGGGTTTTGGTTGAGTCTTTGATTTGTTTGGTGTTGCATTTTGTGTAGGGTAATAAGTTTGGATCTATTTGGACTTTTCTATAGGAAGCTATAGAGTTTGACCAACCCAAATTGTTGAAATTGTTGTTTTGTTTTCTAAGTGTGTTTTTCTTGCTTTTTTTTTTTTTTAATCAAAAGTCAGGTTTGCTTAAGTGTGTGAATTCATTTACAGGTCTTCAGTGTACTACTGATCAATATGTCAGTGCTGTGCCAATACTATGATGTTTCTATTGTGAAGAAAATATAATTTGAGTTCTGAGATGGCAATACCTCTAGAAGTTCTTTTATTGTACACTTTGATTGTTTTAGCTATTCTGTTTGTTTTTTTTTGTTTGTGTGTGTGTGTGTGTGTTTATGTTAAGCTGAAGATTATACTTTTAAGATCCCTGAAGAAGTGTGTTGTTGGAGTTTTAATGGGGTTAGGGTTGAATCTGCAGATTGCCTTTGGAAGGCATTCCTTTTTCACTGTAGCAATCCTACTGATATATGAGCATGAATAATCATTCCATACTTTGATACTTTCCTCACTGGCTTTCTTGAATTTCTTCAAGTTTTTTTCATATAACAATTTCACTTGCTTGTTAAGATCTACCTCAAGATATTTTATATTATTGGAGGTTATTGTGAAATGTATTGTTTCCCTGAATTCTTTCTCAGTCTAGTTGTCATTTGCATACACGAGAGGTACTGGTTTTTGTGAGTCAATATTGTGTCTAGCAACTTTGCTGAAAGCTCTAGAAGTTTCCTGGTGGAATTTTCTACAGTCAATTATGTCTTTTTTTTTTTTTTTTTTTTTTTTTCGAGACAGGGTTTCTCTGTGTAGCTCTTGCTGTCCTGGAACTCACTCTGTAGACCAGGCTGGCCTTGAACTTAGAAATTCGCCTGCCTCTGCCTCCCAAATGCTGGGATTAAAGGCATGCGCCACCACCCAGCTATGTCTATTAATGTATCAACTGCAAATATAGGTATTTTCTCTCCAGTGCATTCAGGAGTTGGGTGGTGAGATAAAAGATTGAGTATATATGGGGCTCAAATTAGGAGGAGAACATCCATGTGAGCCAATGGAGATTAGAGTAGGGGAAAAACAGGAGGCTGAAACAGGTGGTCTGCTGCAAAGGTGGAGATGAGGCTTAGGAATTAGATTTGGAGGGGTTGAGGGAGAGCCTAAGATTTGAAGTCAGCCACCCTACTTCCCTGGCTGGAGTCATACTGATGATGTGTACAATTGGGGATTCCTAATTAAGACATCTGTAAACAGATATGCCTAGATATTTACTGATAATGAAAAATTAATTAATGAAAAATTAAGTTGACTCGGTGCTTCGGCTGAATAATTTGACAATATCTATAAAAGCTGTGAAAGGAGTTTACATCTCCTTTCATACAGTGATCCCAATACTAGCAACTTTTCTCATCC
Organism: Rhabdomys pumilio; assembly: GCA_030674055.1. Taxonomy (NCBI): domain Eukaryota; kingdom Metazoa; phylum Chordata; class Mammalia; order Rodentia; family Muridae; genus Rhabdomys; species Rhabdomys pumilio. The sequence continues at coordinate 44,365,494 of JANHMN010000015.1, read as the reverse complement.
ACATATGTGAATTTTTTTATTTGTATGTGCAACTGTTTCCAAGCTTACTGATTTTCAAACTCATGTTAACATTTGTTTATTACTTGCCTTAGTCAGGATTTGTATTTCTGCACAAAACATCATGACCAAAAAGCAAGTTGGAGAGGAAAGGGTTTATTCAGCTTACACTATCCACATTGCTGTTGATCACCAAAGAAGTCAGAACTGGAACTCACACAGGGCAAAAAGCAGGAGCTGATGCAGAGGTCATGGAGGGATGTTATTTACTGGCTTGCTTTCCCTGGCTTGCTCAGCTTGCTTTCTTATAGAACCCAGCCCAGGAATGACACCACCCACAATGGACCCTCCCTACTTGATCACTAATTGAGAAATGCCTTACAGCTGCATCTCATGGACACATTGCCTCAAGGGAGGCTCCTTTCTCTGATAACTCCAGCTTGTGTCAAGTTGACACACAAAATCAGCCAGAATGCTATTCTAACAATACTAAGAGAAGAATCATTAACAAATCTGACCTTGATTGCTCTTGCAGTTAAATGTATTAATTCTGTTGTGTTTATTAAATAAAGAATGGATTTTCTCCCCCACTTTCCTCTTTGCTTACTCTCTTACCTTTTCTTTCTTCCATGGGATGACATAATAAGAAGGCCCTATCTTGTTTCATTTCTTTAGTCTTGGACTTTTTAGATTTACAGCAATGTGAAATCAATTTATGTTTATTATAAATTGTTTAATCCATGATGTTGTATTATAACAAAAAATCACTAAGAAAATATGTCAAAGATATTATTTAAAGTAGTGTGTGAAAGACAAGTATGTAAAAGGATGTGCAGAAATATCTATCAGTAGATAAATATAAAAATAAACTTAAATAATACACACTGTAGCATACTTTCTGTTCTCCGAAAAAAGAAAAATTTACATATTCTTGGACATGTACATTATATACAGGATATATTTTTGGTAAATAGATGTTGTAGGGCTTCATGTTTTGTTTCAAACTGACTATGTAACCAAGGATGACCTTGAATTCTCTTCTTCCTGTCTCTACATCTGGAGATTTGGTATTACAAGCAGGCTTTACCACATAGAATATTTGTAGTACTAGGAATTAAATCTAGTGTATTTGCATACTAGACAAGAACTCTATCAATTTAGATAAATTTTCAATCTCTCTCTCTCTTTCTTTCTCTCTCTCTCCCTCTCTGTCTCTCAAAACTGCTAAGCCTGGCCTTGAAAGTGAAGCAATTTTCTTCATCAGATTTCACAGTGCCAGGATTATAGGTATAAATAAGCATGAACTACAATTCCAAGTTTAGACTACACACACACACACACACACACACACACACACACACACACACACACACATACACGAATGAGTGTTAGTATAAAGATGCTACAATTTGGGACTGGTAAGATTGCTCAGTGTGGAAAGAGCTATTCATTAACTCTAACAACCTGAGTTTGACTTCTGAATCCACATGGTAGAAAGAGGTAGCTGATGCCTGCAAGTATCCTCTTACTGTGGGGCACATACATACACCCACTAAATACATAGTAAAAATGTTATCACTTGGTGCGAGTTTATCACTCTTAATTATGACCTTCTTGTACAATCTTTAGAATCAATATTCTAAATCAATATTGGTAGAGTTATGCTCTAATTGTATTTCAAGAAAAAAGTTTTATTTTAACAAGAAGGGTGGTGTGTAGGAGGAGCTAATGTGGGAGGACTAAGGAGAGGAAGAGGAGGAGCAAGGAGAGGAAGAGGAGAAGGAGAGGAGGAGCTAGGTGACCAGAGAGAAAGAGACGGTGGGGGTGGTGGTAGGGGAGAGGAGGGGAGAAGGCAAATGTTTGAGTGTCTCTGCCAGTCAAAGGTAGTTGATACATCTAGGTTGGGTATGGGGCTACACTTCTGATTGTATGGGCATCTTGTTATTGAGCATTAACAAACTTATAAAGCCTTTGATTAACATTAAAAAATTGTATAAAAGCAAAAAGGAGAAGGAGGGATGGGGTAGGGGTTTTCTAGGGAGAGGAAATGAGGAAAGGGGATGGCATCTGAAATGTAAATAAAATACCCAATAAAAATAAATGCATAAATAAGAAAGAAAGAAAGAAAGAAAGAAAGAAAGAAAGAAAGAAAGAAAGAAAGAAAGATTCTCGATTTGCTGGGCAGTATCATGCTCCATCTGGGGTCTTGGGATTTCTTTCTTCATTTTCTCTGAGAGGTGAGAGTTCCTTATTGTTACATGCTTTAGCTACAACTGGTGAAGCTCCTTTTTATGAGAATTGCTCTGGGGCCATGGAAGCTAGTGTGTCAACAGAGTAATAAAACTGAGCTACCCAGAAGGTCCTACCTTCTGACCTGCTAGCAAACTGCTGAGCGTAACATTTCAAAGCTTTGCTTTCTCCCACATGTGTAATGTTTCTAAAGTATACCATCCAGCTCATTCGTTGCATCAAGTAGAAAGCTGCCTACTGTGGACTCATGCTTTTGACTATATTTGTTGTTGGCTTCTTCTTTTCTCTCTGCCTTGCTTTCTCCACTTCTTTACCTAACTCTTCCAGGATTCCATCTTGGATGAATGAATTGCTGTGAATTCCCCAGTAGTATCTGCTTCAGGGAAACCAGACTTTACCCAATCATCTCACTGAATTATTGCCATTCGTGTTCTCTTTATTGTTATATTGCTTCTCTTAAAATATATCATTCAATAAAATAAAATTCAGTCAGCTAACAGGAATCAGTATGCATGTATCTTTAAAATAATTCATAAACATTATTACCTAGTAAAACAAGTTACAACCTTAGACTTTGACTTTTTCAAACTAATGTTAAGTTCTCATAAATCTCATGATATGATAGGATTATTCAAAGTAGGAAACTGGGTTCCTTCCCTCTATTGCCTCAGGCAGTGTACCTAAGACTAAATCTATAGGGCTTTTTTGGGGGGGTTCCTTGCAATTCTTTGCCTGTTATGGTTTGTTTTATATGCCATTGTTCCTCAGAACAAGATTAAAGCATTTAGTAGCAAACAAGTGCCAACCAAACCCAAATGGATAATGATGTTCTAGGCTGAGTCCCAGAAACTACTATTTTCCGGTTTATGAAAGAGGCTTAAGTAACAGGAATCAATTTTAAAAGTGATTCTTGGAGGGCTTCTGATTACTTGGAGTAATCCTAACTTGAAAGCACAAGATGAAACCAGATCTTAGAGAGGACACTTTCTACTACAGTAAATTTGGTGAACTCTGTTGACATTTTGTTAAGTATTCCAACCAGCTCTGTCATCATGGTTTGATAGAATGCATGCTAGCAGAAGAATGGGCTACTTATAAAATATGTTTGATGTTAGGCCAAATACATAATGTATTTCTAGTCTATGGAAATTTTATTTTCCTTAGAATTTTATTTTTGGTGTTTTATAGTCATTGTATAAATTGATACCTGCACAAATCATACACCATAAACAATGATATGATAGGACTATTCAAACTAGAATACTGGGTTTCTTCCCTCTATTGCCTCAGGCAGTGTATGTAATACTAAATCCATAGGGTTTTTCTTGGGTTCCTTGCAGTTTTTTGCCTGCTATGGTTTACTTGTTCTTTGCCTGTTATGACATCATCTATCTGTTTATTCAACATAAATATTTGTAAAAGGTAGAACCATTGTGAGTTTACATGTTTTATGTTTTAGAGCTATGAGTTTTTCTCTTAGTACTGCTTTCATGGAGTCCCACAAGTTTTGGTATGATGTATCCTCATTTTCATTAAATTCTAAAAAGTCTTTAATTTCTTTCTTTATTTCTCCCTTGACCAAGTCATCATTGAGTAGAGCATTGTTCAGTTTCCATGTGTATGTGGGCTTTCATTGTTTTTGTCATTATTAAAGACCAGCTTTAGTCCATGGTGGTCTGATAGGGTACAAGGGATTGTTTCAATCTTTTTGTATCTTTTGAGGCCTATTTTGTGAGTAATTATATGGTCTATTTTGGAGAAGGTACCATGAGGTTTTTCAGAAAAAGGTATATTCTTTTGTTTTAGGATGAAATGTTCTATAGATATCAGTTAAATCCAATTGGTTCATAACTTCTGTTAGTTTCATTGTGTCTTGGTTTAGTTTTTGTTTCTATGATCTGTCCATTGCTGAGAGTGGGTTGTTGAAATCTCCCACTATTATTGTGTGAGGTGCAATGTATGCTTTAAGCTTTAGTAAAGTTTCTTTTATGTACGTGGGTTCCCTTGCATTTGGGGCATAGATGTTCAGAATTGAGAGTTCATCTTGGTACATTTTTTCTTTGATGAAAATGAAGTGTCCTTCCGTATCTTTTTTGATTACTTTTGGTTGAAAATCGATTTTATTTGATATTAGAATGGCTACTCCAGCTTGTTTCTTGGGACCATTTGCTTAGAAGATTGTTTTCCATCCTTTTACTCTGAGGTAGTGTCTGTCTTTTTCACAGAGGTATATTTCCTGTATGCAGCAAAATGTTGGGTAGTGTTTATGTACCCAGTCTGATAGTCTATTCTTTTTCTTGGAGAACTGAGTCCATTGATATTAATAGATATTAAGGAAAAATGATTGTTGCTTTCTGTTATTTTTGTTATCGGAGGTGGAATTATGTTTGTTTAGATATCTTCTTTTGGGGTTGTTAGAAGATTACTTTCTTGCTTTTTCTAGGTTGTAGTTTCCCTCCTTGTGTTGAAGTTTTCCATCCATTATCCTTTGAAGTGCTGGATTTGTGGTAAGATATTGTGTAAATTTGGTTTTGTCCTGGAATATCTTGGTTTCTTCATTAATAGTGATTGAGAGTTTTGTTGGGTATAGTAGTCTGAGCTGGCATTTGTGTTCTCTTAGGGTCTGTATGATATCAGTCCAGAATCTTCTGGCTTTAATAGTCTCTGGAGAGAAGTCTGGTGTAATTCTTATAGGTCTGCCTTTATATGTTACTTTATCTTTTTTCTTTACTGCTTTTAGTATTTTTCTTTGTTTTGTACATTTGATATCTATGACTCCTGATCTTTCCCTAGGTTTTCTACCTCCAGGGTAGTCTCCCTTTGTGTTTTCTTTATTGTTTCTACTTCCATTTTTAGATGCTGGATGGTTTTGTTTAATTCTTTCACTTGTTTGGTTGTGTTTTCTTACAATTCTTTGAGGGATTTTTGTGTTTCTTCTTTAAGGGCTTCTACCTGTCTACCTGTGTTCTCCTTAAATTCTTTGAGAGTGTTATTTATAATCTTCTTAAAGTCCTCTATCATCATCATGAGAAGTGATTTTAATTCTGAATTCTGCTTTTCCAGTGTGATGGGGTGTTCAGGGCTTGCTATAGTGGGAGAGCTGGGTTCTGATGATGCCAAGTAACTTTGGATTCTGCTGCTTACTTTCTTGTGCTTGCCTTTCACCATCTGGTTAACTGTAGTGCTACCTGCACTCACTGTCTCTGACTGGAGCCTGCCTTTCCAGTTATCTTGTTGTGTCTGAACTCGTCAGGATCCAGATGTCTCTGTGATCCTGACACTTTGTAATCCTGAGCTCCAGCTGCTCTGAGTACTGTGACTCATCTAGGATGTCTCAGGATATGGTGTCTCCACGGTAGCAGACCAGCTAGGTGTTTGCTGCTCTGGGTGCAGTGTCTCCTCTAGGATGTCTCAGGACAAGGTGTTCTCTGCTCTCAGTGCAGTGGCTCTTCTAGGATGTCTTGGGATATGGTGTCTGTTGCTCTGAGTTTGGTTGTTCCTCTAGGATGTCTCTGGCTATCGGGTCTGTCTCTCTGAGTTCAGTGGCCCCTCTATGATGTCTTGGGATAAGTTGTCCACAGAAGAGTAGACCAGACGGGTGTCTGCTCCAGGCACCAGGCCCAGGGAAGGGGCAGAAGGGGAGTGGTATTCTGCAGGGGTGGGGTTTGGGTGTCTGCTGGAACCTCCTCACTCCCTGCCCTCAGTTGTAGCTCTGGGGCAGGTGTAGGGCAGTGGGTGAGTGTTCTAAACTGCTGCTCTGAGTTCAGTGGTTTCTTTAGGATGTCTTGGGATACAGTGTCTACACAGGAGCAGACCAGGCTGGTTACATGTTTTTTTTTTTAAATGTATGTATGTCCTATAATGTATTTGTCATGACCATCAGTCTGAAGAACCCCTGTTACCACAACACTCATCTTCAACCATTTCTCTTCCAAGATGGAAATAACAATTATTATGACTTTTACCCACAGAATTTCTGGTTATACACTGCATATCAATAGATTCATTTACTGTACTATTTTAGCCTACCTTTTCCTTATCGTAATGCCTGGGAGATTCTTCTATGCTGTTGAATCTAACAGAAAAGCATTTTATAATATTATTTTGTTTTTAGTGTTGACAAGTTGTTCAGTGAATTAATATACCAAAATTTTATTTAAGGATTGTCAATGTTTATACATATTTGAGTTGTCTATGGGTTTTAGTTTTTGTTAATAAATCTGCTACAAATATTCTTGTGCAAGAGATCATAAATATATGCTTCCATTTTTCCTGTGTAAATATGTAAATATGTGTGGGGTGCAATTGCTAGATCATATGCAATGGTATGTTGAGCTTCTTAAGAATGGCCAAATCTTTTAGCAAGTGGTTCTTACCAATTTACATTCCAACCAGCAGTGTGGGAGGCCTCTGATTGTGCTCCAGCATGAGATTCTTTCTGTCTGGTGGTATTTGATTTTAACATCTTTCATCCTTGCATTCAGTGTGGTTTTCATTTGCATTTCATTGATAACTAATGAAGCCAAATGAAGTGCTTCTTAGCTATGCATACTTGGCTTTTGAAAGACAAGTTGTGCATCCCTAATCTGAGAACTCAGAATCTAATTTACATGGAAATGTCCCCGAGATAGGAAAGCTTGGAGAAACTGGTGAAGCAGGGTGTGTTTATGTGTATTTGACAGTCACAAGATAAATGCAGGAAAGGACACATGAACAACCATTATTCTAGGAATGCTACTGAGACATTTATAATGGGAAAAGAGAGTAGAAGTCACTGGACAACCAGAGTCATGTTAGTGGTTTTGCTAACTGAAGTTCATTGTAGCCCTCATTACCAACCTGTATGATTAAAGCTGTCTTCCAGCTTTGGTATCATAGAATCATTACATCTTGCTGCATGTAAGAAAATACAGGTCAAATGGTGCTTTCTGTAATTATAGCTCCTGAATATTCTCAGATTTAAGTAACCATTATACCCATTAGTAATTTAATTTAATTTAATTTAATATGGCCATCATTTTGTTGACTAAACAGAACTTCTGTTGTCCCTCCTAACTAAAAGACTTAATTCTGAACCTGGCTTTTTTTCTTGGCTTTAGAATGAATGAAAGCTGAAAACCATCCTCTCAAACCTTTTCTCTCAAAGTAAATAGCTGGGATTGGCTATGAGACTATAAGTCTTCAACCCCGTCAGAAATCCAGAATGACTGAGTTATTTTTGTTATTAGAGGTGAAATTATCTTTGTGTGACTATCTTCTTTTGGATTTGTTGGAAGAGGATTACTGTTTTGCACTTTCTAGGGTATAATTTCCCTCCTTGTATTAAAGCTTTCCTGGTATTATCCTCTGTAATAGGATAATACAAAGTTTATCCTATTACAAAGGTTTATGGAAAGATACTGGGTTTGTGGAAAGATACTGTGTAAATTTGGTTTTGTTGTGGAATATCTTGGGTTCTCCATCTATGGTAATTGAGAGTTTTGCTGGGTATAGTAGCCTGGGATGGCATTTGTGTTCTCTTAGGATCTGTATGACATCTGTCCAGCATCTTCTAGCTTTTATACTATCTGGTGAGAAGTCTGGTGTAATTCTGATAGGTCTGCCTTTATATGTTACTTGGCCTTTTTCTCTTACTGCATTTAATATTCTTTCTTTTGTGTGTGTGTGCACTTGGTGTTTTGATTATTATGTGATGGAAGGTATTTCTTTTCTGGTATAGTCTATTTGGCGTTCTATAGGCGTCTTGTATGTTTATGGACATCCCATTCTTTAGATTAGGGAAGTTTTCTTCTATAATTCTGTTGAAGATATTTATTGGCCCTTAAAGTTGGGAATCTTCACTCCCATCTATACCTATTATCCTTAGGTTTAGTCTCCTTATTGTGTCTTTGATTTTCTGGATATTTTGTGTTAAGAATTTTTTGCATTTTGCGTTTTCTTTGACAGTTGTGTCAATATTTTCTATGGTATCCTCTGCACCTGAGATTCTCTCTTCTATCTCTTGTATTCTGTTGGTGATGCTTGTGTCTACGACTCCTGATCTTTTTCGTAGGTTTTCTATCTCCAGGGTAGTCTCCCTTTGAGATTTCTTTATTGTTTCTACTTCCACTTTTAGATCCTAGATGGTTTTGTGTAATTTTTTCACCTGTTTGATTGTGTTTTCTTGCATTTCTTTAAGGGCTTCTATCTGTTTACCTGTGTTCTCCTCAAATTCTTTGAGAGTATAATTTATGTCCTTCTTAAAGTCCTCTATTATCATCATTAGAAGTGATTTTAAATCTGAATCTTGCTTTCCTAGTACTATGGGGAATTCAGGACTTTCTTGTGTGAGAGAACTAGGTTCTAATGATGCCAAGTACCCTGGGTTGCTGATGCTTATGTTCTTGTGCTTGCCTTTTGCCATCTGGATATCCTTAGTGCTACCTGCCCTGTATCTGACTGGAGCCTGTCTTTCCTATTGTCTTGGTTTTATCAGAACTGTGTGGGGTAGGTGTTGCTACTTGGGTGAGAGCTGAGGCTCAAAATCTGCTCAAGCCAGGGGTGACTTCCTGGGTCCCAGTGGGTTCCAGTTACTCCCTGTTTGGTGCAGGCGTTGCTGTCTGCTTACCTAAGATAATGCCAGGGTTAGAGCACCTGGTAGCCCTTATTCCTCTGGATTCTTAGAGAGTAGGGGAAGAGCTGCCACCTGAGTGGTAGTTCTGCTCAGTGCTCAGGCCCAGACCGGAAGCCAGTTTTATGTTTCAATAGTTGGTTTTAACACACATAAAACTGTTCTTAAAATTTATATTGTAAATTATATATGTAATTCAGTTTGTTTTGGATATCATGTCTAAAAGCAAATCAGAGGGAGGTTTTAATTCTTCCATTGTGTTCTTAGACTATATACAAGAAAAATTCCTGAGGAAAAATATGGTTAGAATATTTCATAGAGAAAATATAACCAACTACATTTAATTATTAAAAAAAAAAATGATTCCATGAAGGAGTTGACATAAGGGTTTATTTGAAGGATTTTTTTTCCACCAAAACAAATTGTGCAAACATTAGGGCATTTTTTTCTAAGAACCAAATCTATTAATTAGACTTTCACAGTTTTTAAATATTGGAAGTATGTATGAGTGTATGTGTCTGTATGTGTGTGTATGTGTGTATGCATATGTGTATAACCCTCTATGCTTGTCCTTGTCTCCAGTTTTTATCAGATTCTGAAGCTACTTTTTAACCTCTGACTTAGGAGAAGCAACAAGTATGCTAAAGATTAAAAAACCTTCAAATTCATTATTCAACATCTGCAATAAAAAGATTAAAATAGTTAATTTAGAAAATTTTAAGCAACTACAAAAGAAAAATAAAGATAGACAGGATATACTGGATATTCAATTGCAATCTTCGGGTTATTCTAACTGCAAAAGAAAAACTGACCTGTGAAATTATAAAAAGAGAAGTCATATGGAAGGATGCCTAAGTGTTTATAAATTTGCCCTTTCAGTCAATGTAATGTTTGTTAAAAGTAATTACAGCTGGGGAGAGAGGTGGCTATGGTAGGAAGACAGATTTTCTACATTGGGAGTGAATTAAATTTAAAAGTCCTTGAACTGAGATGAAATTACAACCTATTAATAAGTAAAACTAATACCTTGAATAACAATAAGCTCATTCCTTTGTTACTATTATTGGAAAGATGCTGTCTTAGTTAGGGTTACTTTACTGGCTGTTTTTGTGTGTCAACTTGACACAAGCTGGAGTTATCACAGATAAAAGAGTCTCCCTTGAGGAAATGACTCCATGAGATCTAGTTGTAAAAATTTTTTTCAATTAGTGATCAAGGAGGGAGTGCCCAGCCTATTGTGGGTGGTGCCATCCTTGGGTTGGTAGTACTGGGTTCTATAAGAAAGCAGGCCAAGAAAGCCATGGGAAGCATCCAGTAAGTAACATCCCTCCATGACCTCTGCATCAGCTCCTGCCTCCATGTTCCTGCCCTGTGTGAGTTCCAGTCCTGACTTTGGTGATGAAAAGCAATGGTGAAGTGTAAACTAAATAAACTGTTTTCTCCTCAACTTGCTTCTTGGTCATGATATTTTGTGCAGGAATACAAATCCCAACTAAAACAAATTACTACCAGCATAGTAGGGCATTCCTGTGACAACCTGACCATGTTTTGAGGAAGACTGTGGAAGGACTTTGGAACTTTGAACTAGAAGAGGCATTGGGTGTTAAGAACTCTGTGAGATGTTCCGAAGGAGCTTGGAAGATTATATTGAGAACAGTGTAAATGATGAAGGCCTGACTAGTGAAATTTCAGAGGGAAGATTAAAGACTTATTAGCTCTGCTGCTGTTTTGATTGTGAAGATTCTGTGGTTTTTGTTAAGTGGGGCTGAAGAATCAGCTGTGATTAACAAGATACCAGAACAACTAAAACAAAACCATTGCATTATTAGGACTATTCATGCTTGTTAGCTGGAACTAAGAAATCAGTAGTGATTCAGAAGAGACCAGCATCACTAAATTGATATTTTCTTGGAAGTGGTTTTTGAGAGCACAGAGAAACTGTTCCAGAGGCAGCCATGGTTGTACCTCATGTTGGCAGCAAAACTTGGTAATGTGTAAGAGTTACTCAGGTGGTACTGGTTTTGAAACATGAAGGGGGAACAGCTGATGCTTTTTACTGTGAGAGGCCAGGAGAGACCATTGGTGAAGGTGCAGCATCACTGGCAGTTTATGGCCCAGGACTGAATGGGTCAGGCAGAGAAGCTGAGGCTTAACACAATGGAAAGAACCTATGAAAGGCTATTTGTGAATGTACAGTCCAGTTGCAGCAGAAGGCAACAATGTTTTGGAGATGTCAGTACCGTGAGATGACCACCAAGAACAGCAGCAACAGTGCAGTACAGGCAACTGGAGCCTGGAAGACAAGCTGTGTGCTGCAAAGGGCAGAGCTGGAGAAGTGACCCAAGCCCTTGGAGGAGCCCAGAGGATTGTGAGTGAGTCCCAGACATTGGATGGTTAGAGTTTGATTTTGCTTTTGATTGTGACAGTGCCCTGATAATTTTCCTTCTTGAAGTAAGAAAGTATTTTAGTGGAGCCCACCATTAAAAGACTTTGAATTTTAAAAGAGTTTGGATATTTTTAAAAAATTGAAATTTTAATATGGAAGAATTTGTAAAGACTTGGACTTTTAAAGTTATTTATATCTTGGGGATGAATAAGAAAGTAAGGGATGAGATTTAATAGTGATGTGTGTCAAGTTGACAAAGGGTCATTTGTACTGGCCAGTTTTGTGTGTCAATTTGACACAAATTGGAGTTATCCCTTCCATGAGGAAATGCCACTATGAGGTCCAGCTATAAGGCATTTTCTCAGTTAGTGGTCAAGGGGGGAGAGCCCAGCCCACTGTAGGTGGTACTATCCCTGGGCAGGTAGTCCTGGGTTCTATAAGAAAACAAGCTGAGCAAGCCAGGGGAAGCAAGCCAGTAAGCAGCACCATCCATGGCCTCTGCATCAGCTCCTGCCTTCAAGTTCCTGCTTTGTATGAGTTCCTGTCCTGAATTTTTTTGATGATGAACAGCAATGTGGAAAGTGAAAGATGAATAAACCCTTTCCTCCCCAACTTGCTTCTTGGTCATGATGTTTTGTACAGAAATACAAATAAATAAGACATTTACTATGGCTGTGATATGTCATGACCTCAGTAACTTGAGCAAAGTAGATTAATTTGGCTTATACTCCTATATCACTGTTCATCTTTGAAGAAAATCAGACCTGGAACTCAAAACAGGGCAAGATACAGAAGCAGGAGCTGATGTAGAAGCCATAGTAGGATGCTGATTACTGCATTGCTGCACATGGCTTGCTCAGACTGTTTTCTGATAGAATCTCGGACCACCAGCCAAGGGGTGGCCTCAGCACAAAAGATTGAGCCTTCCCACATTAATCATGAATTAAACTTGCCTATAGCCCGGTCTAACAGAGACATTTCTCAATTGAGACTTTCTTCTTTCTGATGACTCTAGCTTGTGTCAAGTTGACATAAAACTAGGCAGGACACTAACATGCCTGAACACTTATACAGCAATAAATGTATCAATATTTGTACTCTTTAAATTTATGCCCTAAGTGTTATATAATTTGATCAAAATTTAAAACATCTAAGACGTTTTTCTTTATTTATATATATAATATATATATATATATATATATTATATATAATATTGGTTATTTTATTTGTTTACATTTCAAATGTCTCCCCCAAGGTTTCCCCTCTGCAAGCCCCTATTCCATTCACTCTCCCCCTGCATCTATGATGGTGCTACCCCACCCACCTATCCACTCTCACCTCATCTCATCTCCCAAGCATCCACCTATGATGGCGTAAGGAGCCTCCACAGGATCAAGAGCTTCCCCTCCCATTGATGCCAGATAAGGCAATCCCTTCTACATCTGTACCTAGAGCCATGGGGTCCCTACATGTGTATTCTTTGGTTAGTGGTTTAGTCCTTAGGAGCTCTTGGGGGGTGGTGGTCCAGTTAGTTGATATTGTTGGTGTTCCTATGAGGTTGCAATCCCTAAGAGTTTGTCTAGTTGATTTTCTCAAAGAACCAGCTCCTAGTTTTGTTGATTCTTTTTATAGTTCTCTTTGTTTCTACTTGATTAATTTCAGCCCTGAGTTTGATTAACTCCTGCCATCTACTTCTCTTCAGTATATTTGCTTCTTTTGTTCTAGAGCTTTCAGGTGTGCTGTCAAGCTGCTAGTGTTTGGTCTCTCCAATTTTTTTATGGAGGCACTCAGCACTATTTTGAGGGTTTTTTTTTTCCCATTAGCACTGCTTTCATTCTGTTCCATAAATTTGGGTATATTGTGCTTTCATTTTCATTAAATTCTAAAAAGTCTTTAATTTTTTAATTTATTCCCTGATCAAGTTATCATTGAATAGAGAGTTGTTCAGCTTCCATGTGTATGTGAGCTTTATGTTGTTTTTGTTATTGAAGACCAGCCTTAGTCTCGTGATATGTTAGGATGCATGGGATTATTTCAGTCTTGTATAGGTTGGAGCTTGTTTTGTGTCTGATTATATAGTCAGTTTTGGAGAAGGTCCCATGAGGTGTTGAGAAGAAGGTATATTCTTTTTTTTTTTTTAAGGTGAAATTTTCTGTATATATCTGTTAAGTCCATTTGGTTCATAACTTGTTAGTTTTACTGTGTTTATTTTATATTTCCATGATCTGTCAATTGAGAGTTGGGTATTGAAGTCTCCCACTATTATTCTATGAGGTTCAATGGGTGCTTTGAGCTTTAGTAATGTTTCTGTTACAAATGTGGGTATCTTGCATTTGGGGCACAGATGATCACAATTGAGAGTTCATCTTGATTGATTTTTCTTTTTTGATAAATTTTGGTTGAAAGTCAGTTTTATTTAAGAATGGCTATTCCAACTTGTTTCTTGGGACCATTTGCTTGGAAAGTTTTTTCCATTCTTTTACTCTGAGGTAGTGTTTGTCTTTGTCCCTGAGGTGTATTTCCTGTATGCAGCAAAATACTGTGTCCTGTTTATGTATCCAGTCTGTTAGTCTATGTATTTTTATTGAGGAATTGTGCCCATTGATGTTAAGAGAGATTAAAGACCAATGATTGTTGCTTCCTGCTATTTTTGTTGTTAGAGGTGGAATTATGTTTGTGTAGCTCTCTTCTTTTGGGTTTATTTTGAGAAGATTAATTTCTTGCTTTTTCTTGGGTATAGTTTCCTACCTTGTGGTGAAGTTTTCCATTTATTATCCTTTGTAAGGCTGGATTTGTGGAAAAATATTGTTTAAATTTGGTTTTGTCATGGAATATCTTGCTTTCTCTATCTATGTTAATTGATAGTTTTGCTGGGTATAGTAGCTTATGCTGGCATTTTTGTTTACTTAGTGTCTGTATGACATCTGCCCAAGATCTTCTGGCTTTTAGAGCCTCTGTTCAGAAGTCTGGTGTAATTCTGATAGGTCTGCCTTCATATGTTACTTGACCTTTTTCCCTTACTGCTTTTAATATTCTATTTTTTTTTGGATAGTTTCTTTATTTACATTTCCAATATTATTCCCCTTCCCAGTTTTCCCTCTGGAAACTCCTTATTTTATCTTCCCTTCCCCTGATTCTATGAAGGTGCTCACCCACTCATCCACCTACCCATTCCCACCTCCCCACCCTGCCATTCCCCTATACTGAGGCATCAGATCCTTCACAGGACCAAGGGCCTCTCTTCCCTCTGATGTCTGAGAAGGTCATCCTCTACTACATATGCAGCTGGAGCCATTGTCCCTCCATGTGTACTCTTTGGTTGGTGGTTTAGTTCCTGGGAACTCTAGGGGGCAGAGTCTTGTTTGATATTATTATTCTATGGGTTGCAAACCCCTTCAGCTCCTTCAGTCCTTTCTCTAACTCCTCCATTGGGGAACCTTTGCTCTGTCCCAATGGTTGGCTTCAAGCATGTGCCTCTTTATTTGTCAGACTCTAACAGAGCCTTTCAGGAGACAGCTATATCAGGCTACTGTCAGCAAGCACTTCTTGGCATCTACAATAGTGTCTCGGTTTGGTGTCTGTATATGGGATGGATCCCCAGGTTGGGCAGTCTCTGAGTGGCTTTTCTTTTAGTCTCTGCTCCACACTTTGTCTCTGTATTGTTCTCCATTCTAAGAAGGATTCAAGCATCTACACTTTGGTCTTCCTTCTTCTTGAGCATCATGTGGTTTGTTAATTGCATCTTGAATATTCTGAGCTTTTGGGCTATTGTCTACTTATCAATAAGTGCATACCATGTATGCTCTTTTGTGGCTAGGTTACCTCACTCAGGATGATATTTTCAAGTTCCATCTATTTGCCTGTGAATTTCATGAAGTCGTTGTTTTTAATAGCTGAGTAGTACTCCATTGTGTAAATGTACTACAATTTCTGTATCCATTCTTCTGCTGAAGGACATCTGGGTTCTTTTCAGCTTCTGGCTATTATATATAATGCTGCTATGAACACAGTGAAGCATGTGTCCTTGTTATTAATATTCTATTTTTGTTCTGTGAACTTGAAGTTTTGATTATTATGTGGCAGGAGGAATTTCTTTTCTGGTCCCATCTTTAGTGTTCTTTAGGCTTCTTTTTATGTTTATGGTCATCTCTTTCTTTAGGTCAGAAAAGTTTTCTTCTATAATTTTGTTGAAGATGTTTATTGCCCCATTGAGTTGAGAATCTTCACTCTTTTCTATACTTACTATTTTTAGATTTGGTCTTTTCATTGTGTCCTGGTTTTCCTGAATGTTTTGGGTTAGGAACATTTTGCATTTTGGATTTTCTTTGACTGTTGTATCAGTGTTTTTCCTTGGTATTTTCTGCACCTGAGATTCTCTCTTCTATCTCTTGTATTCTGTTGGTGATGCTTGCATCTGTGACTCTGGATCTCTTTCCTAGGTTTTCCATTTCCAGAGTTGTTTTCCTTTGTGATTGTTTTTTATCATATCACTTTCTATTTTTAGATTCTGTTTTTTTTTCATTTCCTTCACCTGTTTGTCTGTGTTTCCCTGTATTTTTTTTTGGGGGGGGTGATTTTTGTGTTTTCTCTTTAAGGGCTTCTACTTGTTTACCTGTGTTCTCCTGTACTTCTTTAAGGGAGTTATTTATGATGTTCTTAAAGTCCTCTATCTTTATCATGAGGTGGAATTTTAGATCTGAATCTTGTTTCTCAGGTATGTTGGTGTATACAGTGCTTGCTGTGGTAGGAGAACTGGGTTCTGGTGTTGCTAAGTATCCTTGGTTTCTGTTGCTTATATTCTTGTGCTTTTTTTTTTTTTTGCCATCTGGTTATCTCTGGTGTTAGCTGTTCTTGCTGTCTCTGGATGGAGCCTGTCTCTCCTATGAGCTTGTGATTCTGTGATCCTGGTTGTGTCAGAACTCCTGGAGAACCTGCTGTCTCTGCGATCCTGAATGTGTCAGAAGTCCTGGAGGGCAAGCTGCCTCTGAGTGTGGGTGGAGTGGGTAGAGTTCCAGAGCTCATGGTCTGTTCCTGGGCTCCAGTACATGCCAGAAGGAACATGTGTCTCTGGCTGGGCAGGGGTGCCTAAGTCCCCTGGATCCTGGTGAGGTCTCAGTTAGGCCAGGTATTGAGCAGGTTGGGGTCTCATCTGTGATTTTGGAGCTGTTTGAAGTCCTAGAAGGCAGGCTGCCTCTGTGTGTGGGTTGACATATTTCATCCTAAGAAAACTTACCTGATTTTTCACATAGCTTATTTATTTACTTTTATGTCTTCTAATTTTCTTCCTTCACGAATGTTTGTTACTTGTATGATAGAAATTGTCTTAAGTGATATTTCTATAAAGAATATTAGTATATAGACAATTCTATTAAATATATACTCAGTGTTAGTGAGGCATAGGGAAGTGGTTTGTTGGGTAAGAGTACTTGTTGTGCTAGTCTGAGGACATGAGTTTGAGTCCAGAGCAGTCATAAAATAAACCAGGTTTAGCTACACGTGCACATATAATCTTGTTACTCTGTGTGTTAGGATAGGAATGTGGGGACAGGACAATTCCTGAAGCTTGCCAGCTACTAGCCTTGCTCTATGTTGTGGAGGGACCTTGTTTCAAAAGATTAACACAGAGAATGATAAAGCAGGATACCTTGTCATGCTCCTCATGTCTCCACACCTGTACGTGTATCTTTACACACAAATTAGCACGTATACCACATATATATTTATGTATGTATATACATATATGTTTAAATACATACATATTTATAACAGAAATATATCACACACAATTTAAATCTTACTAGAAGTAAAATAAAACAAATAACAGTAGTTAGTGCTAATAGAATAAATAAACAATAAAACTCTCACCTTTTTGGAGATCATCCAGTATAGATAGGCAGGAAGACCTACAAATTATAATGCACTGATATAACCACTAAGGTAGAATAATGACAACAACCATACAGATTTAGGAAACTCAGAAAAGAGAAACTGAATCTCTAAGAAGAGGCTGTCATGACTGAGACATGTTTCATCAGGCAGTTGGAAAAAGGTACCTCTACTTAAACTGAATTGAAAGAATTAGAACATACCTGCCAACTGAGAGAAAGAATGAGTTTTCATGGAAGCATACAAATATAAGGTGACATGATTATGTCAAAATCAAACACTGTTAGCATGACTTGATATAGGATGCCAATGGTAGCCTGTCAGAGTGAAACTCAGGGAATCTGAAGGGGTTAATAGGAAAGGAACTGGCACTCTGCTGAAACATAGTTTAATTGCTTCTCATTCCTCCCTGGGTAGTTCCATTTCTAGATGTGGCATTTAGACCTCACAGTCTGTTTTGTAGCCTGCCTCTGTATATCACTGAGACTTCTCATATTCCCTAAAGTTACTTCCTGGCTTTCAGCTTCTCTGCTTCCCTCTTAAGTGGTCTGGATGCCATTATTATTTTATTGACATTAAAGCCAGTATGGGATAACTTCCTGCCCATTCCCTCCTTTTGTTTTTTTTATATTACAGTTTTAGTTTTCATATGTGCAGAAGCCCTATGCACGTATGTGATCACATGGTACCATACACATGGTACACCAGACAACAGTACCATGGATAATATTCCATCGAATGTGGGACACAAATCCTCTCTGTTTCCATCTCCATATAACTCTGAATTAGAATTCACCCTGGCAGAGGCATGTTTTTCTTACTAGTCTGTTTATATTTAATTTCTTCCTGAAACTTCCACAGTTCGGCAAGGGGGAGAAGGTTAGGATTACTCTTGTCCGTTACAGCAAAGATTTTATTTCAGATGTTGTAGGAGGGTCAAATCTTTAACTTGACTTTTTGAGGGCACCAAATGGGCTAGAGAGTTATGTTGATTTACAAGAAGTTAGAAGAAAAGCATACAAATGTTATTTAAGTTTTACTTGACACAGAATCTTTTTGAATAAGGAAAGGAGATCCAGATATGTGGTAAACCCCTCAAGTCTTTGTTTTAGAGTGGACAATAAAGAGCAATTGTGGGAAAGTCAACTGAAGAAAGACTAAAATGTTGAGATTATTGTAATAAGTTCTGTGGAGATGATTTTCTTTGTGATGTTGCAGAGGAATATTTCTCTTTCTCTGGTACAAGAAACACTCACTTCCCAGGGCAAGCTTATCTGCCACTTACAGGAAGAACAAGGGAGATTAAAATGGCTCTCTTGCATCTGCCACTTTATAAGTACCTTCAGCTCAAAATAATCCTTAGGTTTAAGTAGCATAAGTTGGGGTGGAGGAAGTACATTCTCTCACCTTTTGTGGTTTTTTTTAAAAGACAGCTTTGAATTAGAAGACTCTTAACAGTAGATTTGAGTAGATTTGGCCTTCTTATATTTGGGGAAGCTTAAAGCATTTAGAGAATCCTTCTTCTGGTAAAACCTTCTTTATTGAAGTCCCTAATCTTATTGTGGTATCACACTATGATCCTATACTTTAATACGTGACTATTGAGACTTTCATTACTTTGATATTCATCTCCAATCCTGGAACTTGAGCCTAAAGAACACATTCATCAATTTCTGTTTTTACCACTTGTAGCATTGGCCAAACTGTTTGTTTGAAAATGTCATGGAAAAATTTCAAGTCACGTTCTGTCAGTTACCCATTCATTATGTGATCTTTCACCATTGTTTGCAACTTGGTGCATCTGGCAGTTCTCTATGCAGGTTCCCTCTATAAAATAGCTCAACTTCTGGTGCTGTACATATCTTTATGATCTGGATGAGACTACCCGTGATCCATGAGCTTGGGGTCAGGTATAAACTGTGTAGTACCTGAGGTGGGTTCTGATTTAATCTTTGTCTCTGAGGCAAGTTCTTTTGGCAAAGACACTGAATGTTTCAGGTCAGGCATTTTGGCACGGATTTCATCAGACCTTTTTTCCTTGGTTTCCTTCTTTGGTTCAGGGAGTAATTCATTTTCACTGTTTGTTGTTCATAATGACAATGGCCTGAAAATTTGCTGGCTTGTAACATATGCTTTTTTCCCCCCAGTTACCTTTGCAATTATTACTGACAGAGCTGGGTAGCAAACAGTTGCTTCTAAGCTCCCCATATATACTGCACCACCTCTCTATTCTAAATATATTGCAGAACAGCCTGGTAATCTACAAAGGGGCTTTGCATTCATCCATACTACAGCTGTTTATTATATTGGCTGGTGCAAGGGCATTTATGTCTTTATGAAGAATGGGGTTATGGATACAGTACCATTTGGAAAAGATGCATATGTCTATCTGAAGAATCCTCCTCAAGATTTTCTTCCCAAAATGGGAGTGATTACAGCTTTAGGACTGGTGGGTTTGGTTTCAGGAAGAAAAGGTTCTAGGTTTAAGAAAATTGCTTATCCACTAGGACTGGCCACATTAAAGAACACATTCAATAGAAAAGGGACACTTTTACAAAAAAATCCAAAAAAGAAAACTGTGTTCATGCTGTTCTTAGTGTTACCTGGGTGCTGTACTGGCTAGGCTGTGATGGTGAAAGGAATACAATGCTTAGGATTTTTCTTCACTAATTTATTTATGCACTTTACATCCATATAGTAGCCCCCTTCATCCAAGTCCCTTCTCAGATAGCTTCTCCCCCTCCCTCTTCTAGAGGCTTCTTTAGGTACCAACTCACCCTGGCACTTTAGGACTAGATACATCCTCTCTCACTGAAGCCAGACAAGGTAGTCCATATAAGGGAAAGGCATCCACAGGCAGGCAACAGAGTCAGGGACAGCCCCTACTCCAGTTATTGGGGGATTCCAATGATGACCAAGCTGCACATTTGCTACATGTGTGTGGGTAAAGTGAGTAGCACATTCATGTATGCTCTTTGGTTGGTGGTTGAGTCTCTGAGAGCCCCCAAGAATTATTGGTGTTCTTGTGGAATCCCTTTTGGAAGTTAAGAGAGAAGGCTGTTATAGAACTTTATTAAGGTCCTTTTCAAGACTGGCATAAGTTTGAGTGTTGCTACTGCAAAATAACACAAAAAATCAGCTTTAAAAAAGTAATACTATCAAAAATGAAAAAAAAATGTTGTAATGTTGCAATACATACTTATTAGAGAAATCCAAGCACTGATGGAATACAGAATTTATATGCTGACTCTGTCGTTGCCAATTTACTCCTCTTTCATTCCTCTGAGAAGTAAAATGCAGGAGAGAATGACTAAAGGGCATTACTGAACTAATTACGGTCACATGAAAGGTATACTTCTGCAATTTGGGATGGTATTTGGTTGTTATGTCTTTTATGAAGAATACCTAGTCACAAGTTTCAGATTAAATCTAGGCCATACTAGCCAAATCTCATAGAATGAGAAGAAATTGTACACATTTGGGGTGTCTGAGACAAAAATCCCATGCATCAATTTATTATCAAAGTAAAAAAAAAAAGTTAAGAAAGTCCAAGGGTAAAGATTAGGTGATAAAAGAGTTAATTATATTGTAAGAAAATTATACTGTAGGCTTTGATTTCTCAAAACCTACTTTAATTATGGTTCTTTAATATTTCAACTTTCCTTCTTGCCCACTACCTGCAAGAGGTAAGGGAAAAGAAATGTTAATAGAAAATAGATGTTGTAGACCTGTTTAGAAGTAGTTCGTTGGGACAATTCCAGTCTTCTTGTCAGCAGTCCAATCCCCTAGCAAAAAACCAAACATGAGTCAGTAGCAGCAGCTTGATATAGAAGAAACCACAAGGCTCTGCAGATTGGCATGAGTCGACTGAAGCAGCAAGAAGCAGCCAGAATACGACCAGAAGTTCTTTGGAGCATTTCTTTCTATGAAGTCACTACAAGCAAAGATAACCAATGAAGAAAGAAAGCAAGGAAAACTAATGCAAGGGTGTTGTCCGTGAAGACCAGTGTCAGCAAAGCGTCAAGATGATCAGCAAAGTGTTGCATGGCAAACCAATGCAAAAGGATCATCCACTGTGTGTAGGGTTACACTTGTTCTTCTTCCAAACATTATGTGTCCTTTCAAGTGTGACTTCAACAAAACACGTCCTTTCACCAGACAGCTTCCATAAAAACATCATGTGCCTATTCTCAGCAAAACATCCTCTCATGTGTCTGCTTCAACAAACGTCTTCTAAAAAGACAGTGTACACGAAAACATCACGTGACACGACTGAGTCCTCATGGAAACCAGAAATTTCCATTTCAAGAAAAAAGTTAGGTGAATTGTATTCACATGTATATTTGCATGTATATAGATTCTGAATCATTAGTTACCCCAATTACCTTTCATAGTTTGTCTTTATATTCTATTTTTAATGTAGGCAGCCATTTCTTAGTAGTGGCTGTGATTCTTTTTGTTTTTACAAATCTTGATATTTTTTGTTTCCTTCACTGCCTTTATCTATTGTCAAGAAACCCCATTAAAATGTTGACTGTTTTTTTAAAAACATTGGGATAGATATTCATTACTTGGTGTCCTTTCTAAATGAAGTTCCTAGAACTTAGGCAATTATTTTGTAACCTGGGAAATTCTCACATACCATTTTTCTCTGCAAGATGTCTCAGGTTGCTCATATTTTGTATATAATAGATACAAGCATGTTGGGAAAGGGAGAAAAGCTGGTGGAAGAACAGAGAATCTAGATTTACACAGAGAAGCTCATGGTTTGTCACAGACCAGTAAGGTGAGAAGGCTGGAAGCAAAGAGGTAAATATTATCAACAGCCTACACTCATGCCAAAAATTTCAGAACAAGTAAAAAAAAATGGATTAAAATGTTCTAGTCTGTTTCTTGGAAAAAGTTCTGTGGTTTAATATTCTGTCCTGTGCATAAGCCACAGAGGTATGAGAGGTCATTAAAATAACCTTAGGCGAGATTGTCATTCATCTTGGTAGGAGCCAAGAAGAATGAGTCAGGCTGAAGCAGACAGGAAGCTACCTCAATGATAAATATCTCTATAGAGCATTCTAGTATTGCTGCAAGTTTCTTTACTTGTTTCTGTCTTCTTGGATACTTTAATACTCACTGCACGAGTGCCTGCCATATCTTCCAGGGATCACTTTCATTTTTCCATTTCCTTCTGACTTCTTGTCCATTTGTACCATTGTCTTTGCTTTGGCTTATTTGTCCATAATTTTCTGTCCAGTCTGTCCTTAGGTATCAGTTTCAAGTTGTAAAGTTTGCCTGTGTGCCAATTCACCTCCTCACTTGTGGAGCTGGGTTAGATATGTCTTTAGTACCTTATGGTTGTATCGCAGGAAGTACAGTGGTTCTCTCTTTATGGTTGTGGTTTCCATCACTTTAATTACCCACACTGAACCACCAGAAAGAATTAATTTAAATATTTGGAATATGATACTGTTTTATTTCTACCTTGCCTCACGCATTCTCATGAGCTACAGCATGCTTACATGATCTTATTTTCTACTTCAAACTACATGAGATTGGAATCACTCTGTTTCCAGCACATTCATATTGTGTATGCTGCTCATCTGTTAGTTCCTTTTAGCCATTTTCTGCGGGGTTACTTTGTACAGCATCACAGTGCTTCTGTTCAAGAAACTCTTTCTTTTAATGCCAACATCACTAAAGCATACTAATTGCAACAGTAGCAATCTACCTGAAGTTCTCTAATGACCTCTTCTCTAGAGCTAGGCCCTAAAGACTGAATACAGTTAAAACTTGAGATAGGGAAAATACTTTGGAATCCATATGTAAAAAGATTAAGGTCTGAGCTGTACAAACAGCAGGAGGAACAGACAGAGATCAGTAAAATTCAGGGGTGGATAGTAAATTGAATAGTTTCAAGTAAATGAAAAATATATCAATTTCTGGTGTTTTATTTGATAGTTAAGAAATATGGGAAACTATGGTTTTAGTTATAGTATCTGGTTTTAGAAATGAATGATTTTTGTTTATAAGGGAGCTATGAGGAACATTTGGAACATGTGTGAATTGGGATCTTAATACTGAGTGGAGTTTTGTTATCATGTAGCTGATTGTTTAAAATTTGAAGAGTTAGGATTTACTAAGAGTAACACATAGTGTGATATGAGAATTGAATATTGCTCCCGTAGGTAAAGCCATGAAACTCAAAGAACAGCAGTATCTACTAAATTTGGCTGTATAAACATTTCCTTTCGGAGGTAGTAAGTTTAAGTTCAAATAAACACTATTGTATTGCTTCACGACAATCATAAAAATACTTTTCATTCTCAAATTTTGATTCAAACCTACTTTAAGAGCTGAGTAAATGACATGGAATTAAGATGGAAACTGGATTGTTTTTTTAACAATTTCCCATAGTTTGATCTCTTTGGTTGATTTTCTTAATTTACTGTGAGTTCAGATAAATTAAGTACTTAAATTTGCCACCTATAGACTTTCATATTTACAACTACTATGAAGAGTTAAGTTCAGGTTGCCTTGTAGCATTTAAATTTTCATTTTTTAAAATAATGTCAGTTTCTTAGTATATTATATTTTTTTGAATGGAAAATTAAAGTACAAATTTTGACAATTTTCTAAGGTTTTTATGTTAACACTGAATTTTAAACATTTAAAGAGCAAAACTACCTATTCGCCAATCATGTACTTTTAATTGAATTTTAACCATTTATAGTATTTACACACTAAATTGTGAAATGATTTTAATACATGGCAATCATAATTTATAGTTTTACTTATTTGTGGATTTTCATGTGTGCATGTTTATGTGTGTGAAATGTTCATAGCTATGTATATTTAGGTGTTTGGAAGCCAGACCATAACCTTGGGTATTGTACCTTGCGAACTAGCTATCTACCTTGGTTTTTTTGAGGAATGGAATTCAAGTATAGAAACACTATGTCTGAAAAAAATCATGACACTTGCTAAGAAAGCAAGTAAAGACTCAGTGGTTATTATTAGTAGCAGTAGCATGCAAACTGCTTCTGAGTGCATTGGTAATGAAATTCTGTGATCACATAGTTATTGTCTATGTCTGTTTTAAGTCTTAAATGACTTTGAAGTTTTCAGAAATACCAGCTTTGCAATGCATGCTCTATTCATTACTAATTTCACAGTTGCTTCCCACGTGTCTGTTGGTCAACTGTATATCTTATGTAGACAATCAGTTAATGAACTATGGATTATTTGAAATGTGAAAGCCAAAGAGGTAAACAAATTTACAGCGTCTGTGGCATCTGTTCCTTCACTTCTTCCAACCCCAGCTCTTTGGTTGAGGTAGTGAGGTTTCAGTACTGATGTTCTCAACAGTTTTTCTGTTCTGCCCGTTGCAACAACCATGGCAGAATCAACATTTTGTTTTTGTTCTTAGTGGTCACATTTATAAGCACAGGATTCTATAATATCCATCCTGTCTTAAACTTCTTGATTAAATCTCTGATATCCATCATCACACCTACAGACAACAAAAGAACTGGAATCTTGTTACACATTTGTGAAAACCTACCAGTTGCTTTGAATGCTGGCTACCTCAGAGTACAATAATTGTTAGAACAATTATTCCACTACAATGAGGTGTTTGTAGTATTGCATAATCTATCATAATGCTCACAACATCGTGAGTCATGGCAACATTCAAAGAAATATGCACATTAACAAACCTTTTATGTATGTCATGAGTTATGAGTCACAGGGCTAAATTGATGTAACACACATAGCTTCAGGCTTTAGAGTTATTCTATTCTTCTGAAAGGTACTTATAAAATACTGTTGAGAAATATTTCTATACTACTTTGTCTTTGTCATACAGTAAACAGCTGTATAAGAATACATTTTCCACTTTTAATTGATTGTTTTATTATGTGAGTATCAAGTGGTTGAAATTATATATATATATATATATATATATATATATATATATATATATTTTATATATAAAATTTTAATTATATATAAAATTATATATATAATTTATGATAACTATTGCATAAACTCACTCTCCTCTCTTCAATGTTTTATAGTAGTACAAAGTATTACATTCACACCAAATCACTGACATAGTTTCAATGTTATCCATCATCTCATTTGTTCTAATAAATTAGATTTTGATATAATTTACCCTGACCTCAGAATCTACCACAGATGTATACAATATTTATCCAAGTACCCACATGAATGAAATTTTTATTAAAATTTTAAGTTATTTATATTCCATTAAAATGTACTATTATGAAAGAATCATAATGCTAAAAATACTGAAGGTGGCTTTCAAGTCTTTCCTGTTACCAAGGAAACCTAATGCAAATGTTGGTAAACCTCTTCCTTTTTTTCTACATGTCTCACCAATTAAAGAAACTCCAGGGTGATAGAATTAGAAGGAACTGGGGAACAGAAAATAATAAAACAACTTCAGTCTTGTCATGGCAACAGTAAATTTTAAGTTTGGCAATAATAAGAGCAATATTTAAAGTGAAAGTCTGCCTTACAATATTTCTTTGTGATAAGTTAAAGGTAGTTTCATATTTTAGCAATCTTTTCCTCAGCATCACTAATTGTTTCCTATTTTATTTTAAATTATATTTTGTTTTACTCTAAATTCTGTATTCCAAGACATATGTGGAACTAGAACTCCTGAATGTTGAGAAATGTATGATACACAAAAATGATTGAGTTTATATATTTAGAAAAAAATATACTGCAGGGCCAGTGGTGGCACACGCCTTTAATCCCAGCACTTGGGAGGCAGAGGCAGGCAGATTTCTGAGTTCGAAGCCAGCCTGGTCTACCAAGTGAGTTCCAGGACAGCCAGGGCTACACAGAGAAACCCTGTCTCGAAAAAACCAAAAAAAAAAAAAAAAATGTCATGCAATGAAGAATTCAATTTTAATGATGATATGCTGTAAATAAACAAAATATAAGCATTATGCAGTACCAAAATGAACATATGAGTTTAAACTAATCCTGATTCTTATTTCTAAGCTTTTAACTTCCTCTATTAATGGAGCCTGAAAACCATTAGCCTTTATTATCTGAGGAATACACACAGTTAACCAGAGATACCTTTAGAGTTTAAATTGCTTTCTGCAGACTCATTGTCTCCTTTTCTGTGGGATTTTTCTTTGCTTAGATTTTTCAGTTCTACTAAATGTCTCCTGAGCAGGGTTCTTGATCCTAATTAGTGTCATCTAAATTTTAAAACCTTGAGATGACAAAGGCAGGGATAAATGTGGAAGAGGCAAAGAAACAGACCACATTTGCCTGAGTTTTAATTGAACTCTTGTCTTGTTGACCTTAAAATAGCTTCTAGCCTGTCAGAAGGAGTCACATAAAAACAACTTTTGCTGTAAAATTCCTAAGACTTATTTTAATCATTACTGTCATTGTCTTTTGTGTTTATTTTTCAGATTTTGAAAATGACTGCTGTTTGTAAGCTGCAACTACATTTTAGGACCATTTTATTAGTAAACGTACAGAAACTGAAGGCAAACTCATAGCTCCAACTTTCATACTGAATATCAAATAAGCAATAAAGGCAATTGTCAGCTTATTAAAGAATAAGCGCTCACTTAAGGAAATACATACATGCCAGGCGGTGGTGGCGCATGCCTTTAATTCCAGCACTTGGAAGGCAGAGGCAGGCAGATTTCTGAGTTCGAGGTGTACCAAGTGAGTTCCAGGACAGCCAGGGCTACACAGAGAAACCCTGTCTCAAAAAACCAA
>JANHMN010000015.1:44277292-44336372 GCA_030674055.1 Rhabdomys pumilio | reverse complement strand
AAGTTTGAGATCACGATTTTAAAACCTGAAATCTATGATGGAGA
Organism: Rhabdomys pumilio; assembly: GCA_030674055.1. NCBI lineage: Eukaryota > Metazoa > Chordata > Mammalia > Rodentia > Muridae > Rhabdomys > Rhabdomys pumilio. The sequence continues at coordinate 44,336,328 of JANHMN010000015.1, read as the reverse complement.
GAGAGATCAGATCCTAAAAGTCATCGTCTGACCACTCATGTGATATTATACTTCCCCACGCTCTTCAGTGTGTGCACACACATGCACATATAATACACCAATAATAAACTTAATGTAATTTTAAAAATAAGAAAAATATATACTGCATTGAAAAGCACGGTGGTTAGTAATAATAGAGCAATTATCAAAACTATATCAACAACATTAAATATGACCATATAATTAATTAATCTTTATATTTGATTTTAGGATGCATTACCCTGTCTGTTAGGTTAGTTATTTGAACATGATGTTCTTAAACATGTTTTCTTATTTAAAATAATAGTGTCTCACAAACTATTCCAATCATTCACTTCTTAAATTTTACAGTGTAAGCAAGCTATTGCACACTCATTCAGCATCAGGATTTGACTTAACATCAATTTCAGAGACTTTTCTACGTCTTTTTTTGTATAATTTTTCTCTACTTTTGAAAGAAAGAAACACAAATCCAATACTGCATTGGCTTTAGGCAAATCATTAGTTTAAATTCCATCATATTATAAAACAATTGTATCTTGATTAGAGATTATTGATTACTTATAAAATGCACTAACAGGAAAAGCAAATAAGTGTTTTTGTTTCTGTGTCCTGCAGCTTCTGCAGATGTAATTTTCTTCCATGCTTTTCTATGAAAAATGGAAGAAGTTTTTCTGTTTCTCTGAGATTTGCCTGGACTAACCCAGTAGGTAAATACTTTAAATATTGAACAGAAGAGGTAGGAAGAAATAAAAACAATCTTATCAATTATGCTAATAACATGGATTCTGTTATTTATGTAATACAAATAATGGAATAGCAGTTATTCATTTCAAAGGATGTCATCTACTTTAAGGAGCTTTTAAATATATAAAACTTATTCTGTGAGCTCTTTTATTTTCTTGTCAGAAATCTTGATAATGTGTAAATTCTCAGTTAATTTGCTATTAATCTTTATCCCTGTGTTCCTTAATCCTTAACCTGGAAGGGAATAGGTTGCAATGTAACATGTTAAGCAATAACTATCAAAGAAAATAAGTTTCAAATGAGATTAATTTGAAAATGAAGGAAAGATCTCTGTCTGCTTCTCTAGTTCTCACCAGTCTGCCACTGTGTGTCTCTTTCAGTTTCAATGTATCTAATTGTCTATACACGTATACACACACACATTTGTAATGTGCATTTGATTCACTGAAATAAGAACGAGATGAAGCCACAAAAATAAATTATTATTTGGGGGTCAGTGAGTATAATTGTTTCGTAATTCCTTACACATAGAATTTTTGTAGAATTTATTTAGAAGAATTTTCTAGTACTTTCTGTTTCAAAAGAAAAGCACAATGCCATGAACACACTTATGATCAATAGTTTGAGAAAAGATTCTGTTTACAATAGCAAGAAAGAGTAGACCTGTCAGTGGTGAGCAGAAAGCATTTAAGGTTTAGCTGTTCACTGTGTGGTTAACACAGTGTATTTTCAGACAAATCCCTCCTCATCCATGTAAGTGGATCATTGATTGGATACAAACCTCTTTTCTTGACCAAAGTGTGGTCCCTTTCTTTTCTGAGCCCTTAGTGAGTATTCCCTAATTTGGTATCTGCCCTTGGAGTACTTAATTCTGTTTTAGCATGAATTCTTCCAGGTTAATTTTTTTAGTTATTGTTTTGGTATTTGTTTGTTTGTTTGTTTGTTCGTTTAATAGAAACTACCCTTGACATCTGATCAAATATTATTTCCTCATCCACCATGTCTTTCATTTTGGCCTCATTTCATCAAGAATATTGCTGAGTCAAATGTGGCTAGAATCCCTCTGACACTAATGTTTCCTCCTAGTAATTTTCTACCCACTGACCTCTGCCTGTCCATAAATCTTTCACTGTCCTTGTAACATTCAAAAGAAACTTGGTTCTGTGTTGTGGAGTATTTAATCCAATTGTAAATCTTCTTGGATAAGGTTTGTCTTCACTGCTTAAATTTGCATGAAGCATCCAAGTCTCATTTACTTGAGTGAATTCTCAGATACTAGTAGAATAGTGGACAAGAAGCAACTGAATAACCCAATTTCACTTTATCTTTTTTTTTTTTTTTTTTTTTTTTCCGAGACGGGTTTCTCTGTGTAGTTCTGGCTGTCCTGGAACTCACTCTGTAGACCAGGCTGGCCTCGAACTCAGAAATCCGCCTGCCTCTGCCTCCCAAGTGCTGGGAGTAAAGGCGTGCGCCACCACCGCCCGGCAGCAACCCAACAATTTCAAACATAAGAGGACATTATAAACTAAATATATAAGTACTTTGAGCACATGACAGTTCTACTAACTGTGTTTTCACCCAGATTTGATGCCATGAGAGAGAATTTGGCTATGCTGATTTATACAACATAGTGAAGAAGAAACAAATTTCAAAAGTCATTGATTAAGGAAAGAAGCAACTGTTGGGAAAACAAGTTGCAATAAATATGCAGAGAAAATTAAGCATTTGATGGTATTAAAATTCATAAATATAGTCAGGATAATAATAGTAATTTTAATTTATAGTCATTTAAGTTATATTAAATTATAAATATATTTATTAATATTATGGATATAATTAAACATAATATTATAGTAATAGAATTGATTTAAAAAGTCATATTTACCAATAAATTTCTTTATACTGTTGTCATAGTCACAAATCTTTTTTATATTTTACTTATATTTTATTGATAGATACCTTTATCTCTCTCTCTCTCTCTCTCTCTCTCTCTTTTTTTTTTTTTTTTTTTTGGTTTTTCGAGACAGAGTTTCTCTGTGTAGCCCTGACTGTCCTGGAACTCACTTGGTAGACCAGGCTGCCCTCGAACTCAGAAATCCGCCTGCCTCTGCCTCCCAAGTGCTGGGATTAAAGGCGTGTGCCACCACCGCCTGGCTCCATACCTTTATCACTTATTCTGAGATGATTTTGCCTAATAACCTGGCTGTGTTTCAGTCAAGAGATTTTGCTGATGTAAAAATGTGATGATTTTCTAGAACTGGGATGTCCTAGAAGCACTTATAGAAAAACCATTATAACAGTTAATGAAGGCCAGCTTGTTGAGGAAATACATGCCAATTTAGCAAAAACTTTCCAATCTACAAAATTTTACTGGACCTTGTGCAGTAAATTTGTAATGTTATAGAAAAGGTTGTTATGAATGAATGTTAGGTTCTGCAACATTGAGAGACATGTTATAATCTTATACCATACAACAATAGTTTTAAATTGTCTTACATGTTAAAGTTTCTATCATTTATTTGTTATTGCACTGTCAGTACACTCAAACCTCACTGAGTGATGAACAAAAGTGAGGTAAACTTGAAGATTAAAATATAAAAGATTATCAAATGCTCCATTTAGAAATATTGCTTTTAAATAAATCAACTGATTTAGTGAATAAAAAGATTTTAAGGACGTGCCTCTCAAGCATTAGGCATTGATGCAAGATCTTTTATTCTATCTTAATCATAAAGGAAGCACCCTGACAGATATTTGTCTTCTTTGGGTAATATATGCTGGGATAAAAATACCACATGTGATAGTTTGTAGCAGGGGAAATCTAGTATGATTTCTCAGATAAAATTTAGTAAAATTACTCTATAGACAATTAGACAAAAAGAGAATAGCAGTCTTGAAAAACATTAATTTTTTTATTCTGATCAAATTATCCGCAGTTACACGAGGAAGACCATATATTGTTCACAGGTTAATGATTCATTAGAGTTTTTTTAGCTGCAAAATTAAACTAAAAGTCATATAACAAAAGCAAGTTGATAAAACCATGCAGATCATTTTAATACACTTGAATCACAATGTTGTGAAAAACTGTGACATCTTTCTGGACCGAAAGGGAGCCTCAAATATCCTCCTCAGAAAGCTGTGCTTCTTCTCTGAGGAATAGGCTGTTAGATCATCTTTTCTTATTAGTAAATGATGTCACTACACAACATGTAAAAAGAGTTCATGGAAAAATATATAATGGTGTTTTCAATTTTGTGTCCCATAATACCCATAAAGTGTCAAAAGGCTTCACTTATCGCTCGTCATCACACGGTAAAACGTGAGCTTACGGAGCAGCTTCTGCATAATCCATAAAGACAACATAGAAAAGAAATGTAAAATTATTCAAACAAGTTCAAGTACAGTTTTACATTTGAATCCTTTTTTGGCACTGAATTCAGAGTTCCTATACCTCAAGAACGTTGAGAAGCTTGGCTGGAGACTGTGTGTGGAAACAGCATTCTCTGAAGATAATTTTTGCTCATGCACTTCACAGAAAAATAAAGTACTAAAATAAACTCAATCAGGTCATTATATTTGAGTTACACCTTTAATCTAAATAAAAGCATTATGTTTATTTTATAGTTTTAAAAAATTTGTATCGTTCTAAGACTTTATATATCTTTATATCTGAAATACATTGAATAAATATTTAATTTAAAGTAAGTGCTAAGTTATAGGACAGAATTTAAAGTTATTGAAAATAATTTACATGGAACTTTCACCAATATCTTTTACTAAATATACAATTATGTATTTCATTACTTTGCAAACTTGAATACATCTTATGAGTTGACAAAGTGCTGCAATGAATTTTTAAATAAATAAAATGAATAATATGGATATTGAATTGGGTAGAAACAATGGCATCAGGTATTAGAAAAGGCAGAGGGGACTCTAGTTGGGACAGAAGTAAATGGTTTTGAATGATAGTTAACCTTTTCTTATGCAAATTATGCAACAGTAAAACAGGCTACTGACCTCAGTCTCTGGATGGGAGCTAGGGGATTGTCTAAACAGTACATTATTATTGTTAGTGATGTTTGCATTGAACCTAGGGTCTTTCTTATGCTAAAGCACATTCCTGTAGTTACTATGTAGTATTAGGGATAGGACTCTAAGCCCCCAAGGAAAATGCAATGAGTTCAGAAACATTGAGGAATCATGTAAATCTTTAATGAAATTTTAATTGTTTTGGCAATACTTTCCACTGTCTATTATTCCCATAAGTTCAGCTAAGGTGTTCTTGTTAAAATTATTTGAAAAAAAAATTGCACATGGGAACTTTTTTAGATTTACTGGCACAGGTTAGACAATCTTGGGTCCAGTTTTATAGGACTTGAAATATAATATTTAAAATATTGTGCAGTTTGATCTCTAAATTCTTTCCCAAAATGCACAAAATGTCACCCATTTATTTCGACTTTACAGTGTCCTTGAAGCCACAGAGCTGACAGTTTTAGTGCCTCTATAGCAAATCCTTGCTCAGCTTTGAAGCCAATCATAGGCAATACAGTCAGATTCTCCTTGCTAAAAATGAATGCAAATTAACAGGCCAAGAATACAAGTACTATAGTTGTGCTGGGTTTGTAGATATTAATTAAGAGAGCCTTACAATTTCAATCACTATTATAACATCTTCTCATCGAGATATTTCTTATGTTTATAGGTCATATTTTTATTGATAGTAATTAGTTTAGATCGATTGTCAAATTAAATTGCTCCATGGTTAGAAACCATACTAATGTGTTCCTAATATATTAATAAAAATGTCCACTCTATTATAATCTTTGCCTTTTCAGTTTCAATGAATACTGACCACTTTGGCTAAAAATTAAAAAGAGTATATGCTGTTAATTTTAAAGAGTTTATGATGGTGTTAAGTCTATTTTAAAGGAGATTGGATTGTATTGCTTCCATGTTCCAACCTGTCATCTTTTCATAAGTCAGCTTCATGTGGTGCACATTTTATAAATAAAAGAAAATTTAGTTGCCAGTTTAATACTCTTTTCTTCCAGGTAACTTGAAGATTAAAATATATCATGCTGAGATTAGAAAACTATGTTTTCACAAAATGAGATGAGGGTAATTTTAAAACAATATGAAAGATACACCTAAATATATTCAAATAATGTTTTCATTTACAAAAATATTAGAGTAGCTAAGAGCCCATAATTTTCTTTTAAATATATGATTTATTTTTCATAAATTTCATGATAACTTCTAGTATATTATATTATATAATAAGTTTAATTTAAATTAAAATTAAACTTTTATTAAAATATATCCATAGAAGACTGTATTGTGGAATATGGTAAGTGTTCATGATACTCTGTATAGCAGAGCTGAGAGCTGATTAGATCTTTAGATAAGTGTAAGGAAGAAAATTCTAGAGAGAATAAGGGTGACTTAAAATTGTTCTTTCCTGTGTCTAAAGTAGTTCTGATATCTACTTTAAGTCATAAAGTTCTAGGTCTTGTAGTGATTAGTGAAGAATGAGAAAGTTGTACACATCTATACTAATAAGAAAAATAAATTACCTAAAAATGCATGTTCTGCGAATCCAAATATTTCAAGTTAAAATGAATAGATTTTAAAATTAAGTGAAATAAATATCATGCATACTCCCCCTCCCCTTCCCCCCTGTAGTTACAATGTGGCTAGTTCGGAATACTTTAGACACTTTGCCTGGATCTCCAAAATACATGAGTGGCAGAAATAATGAATATTTAAAGTATTACTTCCCATTGATATTTTTTCTGGTTTTAATTCTAGTTTGGGACTCAGGCTGTGGTTTAGTTAGTAGTAATCTCTTCCCTCATATGTAGCAAACTCGGGATCAACCCTCAGTATTATGGATCAGTCTCAGTGAACACAAGTATTTTGATGCAAATACCTCGGGATGTTGTTGTTATTGTAATTTTAAAGGCTCTGTAATGGCTCATTAGTTTATTAGAGGGGACATATTTTAAGTCCTCTTGAATCGGCCCTGTTTGCTTAGTAATGGCTGCCTTGTAAGAGAAAGCTGTTTTTAGTGTTTCTTTGTGTTGGGAGGCAGGATAAACATAATACAAAGCAGAATTATTTATAAGGAAAGATAAGGAAATGTACTTTTGAGATAGCAACATTTTTGTCATTCTTGACAAATTTTCTCATGGCTGATATCTTATTTTCCAACTTCAGAGATTAAAAAAAAAGAAGAAGAAAACAACATCTAGTGACCTCAAATATAAAAGCTAGTCACACCTGTGGTTTTCTCTGGGGCATATGTGTGTTTGTGATAATTATAGTTCTGTTTGCTTCTGGTAGAATTCACTCAATTTACAAAATGTTAGAAAACGTTTGAAGTGAGATATATGAAGTATAGAAAAATGTATGCTTGTATTTTGCCAACACTGAAGGGGAACAGTTCATCGTTACTTCAAACTCTCTGGCTAGCTCTCAGCATAAGCAATGTATCTTACTCTAATATATAATACATGGATATATTTCTATGGTTTGGGCTCATAGACAGCAAAGGATAGCATGTATATCCAATTTTCAAGTAGAGGGAGCACTTGGAAATGAATTATTTTACGTGTAGACTTTGCATAAAATCACAAACACAATGTTCTTTATCTTGTGTAAACTAGTTATAAAAGTGGTATTTTGCCTTTAATGAGCAAATACTACTCAGCATGGACTCCTTTTTAAAAAGTTAGTTTTAAAATCTATGGTTGACTAACTGAACTACAGAGATATTGAAAAGCTTTTAGCTTTAAATGGCAGTTTCTGCTTTGAGTTTTGGGAGTCGTTGAAGGTCAGAAAATAGTACCATTGGGTTCAAAAGCTTGATTTTTCTTTAACATATCTGAGATTTTTTTTTTTAATTCTTGCTATTTTCACTGAATTGATTTTATAGACTAATTAATGATTAAAATATCCTTCAGTCACTCCAAAAGTTTTAAAGTATAATATTAATGACAATAATAATTAAGGAAAACAGTAAATGAATCAGAGATTGACAGCTGCTTCATGATTGAGCTAACAAAACTTCAATACAGCTGAAATAATTGCATGGGTCATGAACAACTTTCAAGCAAAATTGCTTTTAAATTCTTCACAACTCGTGAGTTCCTACTATTTTGAATGCTCATAAAGATTAAAATAATCTCACCTGATGAACTGATATGTTTAAATTACTTAGAATTAAAACCCATCCTCCTGCTATTTGGAGGCATTTTGGGCTCATGGATTACTCTGATGAGAAGAAATTTTAATGAGAGAAATGATTCTTACTAAAAATCTTTTATGAATCTATTTGTATTTGTTTTTATCAAAATGTAAGTACTTTAGTATAATTAATATTTAAAGTCTCATTCTACACTAAATAGAAAAGTCTTAATTGGATCTTGTTAAGTTACAGAAAAACACCAAACATACAAATAAGCCACTATTAAATTTAAGAAAAACAAATGTATTGGCTTAAAGTCGTTAGTGTTTGTCACTAATTAAAATAAATGGAACACTTATTTACAAGCAGACTGTTTTCAGTATCTTCCTTTTTATTCCTAGAGATGTAAAGATAAGTAGAATTTTATGAACATGATATCTTAAGCCATAGTGTAATGGTGGCTTTCATTTTGACCATCTTATTTTTTTTATTGTGGGTGTTGGTTCTACGCTGTTTCTATGAATACTTTTCTAACAGGAGTGACCTTGACATTTGATGATCTTGTTACCTTCCTTCATTAATATGCTGTGTATCTCAAGCTATTTCATTATCCTCATCATTTTGTTATACTTGTTTTATAAATTTTATTGTGTAAATCTTGATTCCACATTGTTTACTCTAATTGAATTAAAATCAAGATATCCCAATGTAGTTACCATGTCTACTCTATGTGCTAGTAAAACATATGCAACACACATTCACAGTAGGAAGACAACAAATCACCTGTCAGGAGTACGAAGCAGGAAACCCACGACGTGTGTTGTGTATCCCTTAGACGAACCAATCTGTCTCACTATTTTACTTAGGAAATCAAAATAAATCTTTCCTCATATGCTGTTCTAATGAACTGGCTCTCACTTGTACCCCAGACGCACCCCACCCCCTCCTTTGTCAGGAAATCTTTCTACTGAATGCTCTGTATTTTGTATGACTTCAGAGACTTAGTCTTGCTGCTGATGAATGTCTTCATGCCTAAGGATCTTATAGATAACCCAGTAGAAAATGTTAAAAATCAGAAATGCTAGCGGAAAGCAGGCTCGGGAGATGGTGTCAATCTTCTTAGCCCTGTCGATGAAGACCTTCCTCATTTCATCGGGGCTCTTTGTCATGACCTGGACAGCGTGGTTGGGGCCTTTTGGAACCACACCATCCTTTGCTTGAAGACAGGGCCCCATTCCATAGGCAGTGAAACTGAACCGATTCTCCCTCACTTCATCATCCTGTTTACAAACAAAACAAAACAAAACAAACAAACAAACAAAACCAGGAGATGTTTTAGTAAGGAAATGGCGAGCGATGCAGGATTTCAGAATCACGACTTAACTTCTATAATGATGCATGTTTGCTTTAATATGAAGAACAGACAGCTGAAGCACATGAAGATGAATTGGTTTGAAGTTTCTCTTATCTTGCTACAGCACACAGACGTACTGATTATTAGTACGTCTGATTATTAGTACTCCCAAATAAAATTTTAATAGATAAAAATTCTGTGATGTTTACATATCACAAAGTATCTAAATGAGAGTAAGAACAAAAAAACTGTTGAGAGATTTAGTATAAAGACACACATTTTAGAATCTTTTGCTTATGAGTTTAAATGCATAAATTCTCAACCAAAGGGGAAATAAATACCAGAATCTTGACTGAATTTTTCTTTCTCCTAGAGACAGCTTTTTGATACTTTTCACAGTTTTTGATACTTTTTTCACAGTTCCAGTTACTTCCTTGAAAAATACTGTCTATCAGAAAACGCTGCTTGCTTTGAGTTTCCCTTTATGTTGAGTCTTTATTTTACACTATCATATTCAGAAGAGCTACTGGATAACCCCATCCTCTAATTTGTATATAATAGCTTCACAGATACAGCGGCTTGGTCAGTTATGAATGAAAATTGAAAGATCTTTACTTCCTGTTCAGAAAGTAAACTTGCTATCACTTCTTGCCCTTTTCATACAGATCAATTGCAAACAATAAACTTGTTATAAAGTTAAAATTCACAAGTGATCTTTGTTTGAAATTGTACTATTACTTTCAAATATGACAAATTAAAGAAAGACTTCCATATATTTACATTTAAAAAACACCCTGAAATTTGTGGTTGGACAATGACTTGGTGGGTAAAAGCACTTATTGCTTTTACTGAAAATCTGAGTTCGGATCCCATCACCCCCGTGGTGACTCATGACTGCATGTAACTCTGGCCCCAGGGGATCCAGTTCTCTTTTCTGGCTCCTACACTGTAAGCACATGGTACAAATAAACTTTCACAAACACACATATATACACATAAAATGTTTAAAAATGCTACACAATGTAATGTAAAATTAATATAACATCTGTCTGATAGAGAAACATTTTATTAAACTGATATATAATAAAAATCAACAAATAACTTAGAAGATGAAAATAAATGGTTACTAATAACAAGGCTCTGTTTTTCTTTTCCTAGTAAAACTGCAAGTTTAAAGGTACAGGTTAATACATTTTATAGTTATATCTCCTCTGCTCGGATAGTTCTTTTACGTATTAGTTTAAGAGAATTAATCATTTGGTTCAAATCTGCATTGGGCCTACGAATGTAGCTGCTCAATAAATAGTGTATTATATAATATGAAAGTGAAAATAACCATAATTATGGATTGGAAATGTGAGAAAATGATTAAAATTGATTTGGTAAAGTGTGAGATAGATTTTTTTATGAAGGTAAGGCATTTCCACCTGAGAGACAAAAGCATATGATTACTGGAAACATTTCAACTGTAAGGTTTATTAAGCAACTGGATTTTAATGGAAACAATTAAAATATCATAATTAAAATCATCTTAAAATAAAGCTTCAAAGGAAGCTATCATTGTCTATTGTTGTAGTTTTGCAGAGAACAAAAACCTTTTTCTTCAGGACTCCAGTAAATGTGTTTGTTTATACAGCCATATTTTGACTTCCAAAAAGCAATTTTATGGCAAACTTATTGCGTGCTGTGAAATTGTCTGTCTTTAATAAAAAACATATGACTTCAATTTTTATTATGGAAATGGTTTATTTACATCTTTAAATGGTATATTATCATCTTTAGGATTTAGTAAATGATGCTAGTACTTGCTTTTCCAAGTGGAAACATAAATTATCTCACTCATGTATATTGTGAGTACAGTTTGCTTAATTTTGAAATATAATATATTAGTTAAATCATATCAAACCACGAGTTTAAAAAACATCTTTAAGCTAGACAAAATAGCTTCTTCCATGAGCATTTGCATATATTGGTACAGTAGTGGAAGCAATTGAAAAGTTCATTATCAAAGTACTAAGATTTCATGATTCTGCAATATATCCTTAGCAAAATGGAATTCATTGACTACCTTTTCATTCTAGATAATTTGTTTTAAAATCTTTGAGACCACTGCTGCTCTTCTCAAGTAAAGGTTTTTCATTTGAAATTCAATATAATGAGTGAACAGACAAACTCTGTTGTTTCTAACTAGCTTTATGTAGTGGGTTAACACCAGTCCTGAGCTGTTATGGAACTCTGAGAATGACCCCTGGGTTCTAAGTCATATTTTTTTAAGAACATAAAGTTAAACTAAATGATAAATAGACTTCACTCTTTCATGAGAGTCAAGAGAAGCTATACTTAAACCTTTAAATCTTTAGCCACTACATAAAACAGTATAAAACTTCTGTATGTAATGGTAATCACATACCCCTTGACTATTATGCTTGAATCACCTACATTAGCAGAGGCAGTAGAAGCCAGAGAATAGGAAGGAACCAGAAGATTAGAACAAACTGCCAGAATTTGTTTGAGGTCAAGCAGAATAATTCAGTGAGAATTGGGGAGAAGCCAGATTGAACTAGTTAACTTGGAGAGGAGTTGAGTCCAGAACAGCTGATTTGAACCAGCCAGCTAGAGTTCAGCAAGCACTAGAAAGGGTGAGCCTATTCAGTAGTAGGCCCCCAAGACAACAATTACTTCTGAAGAAATAAAAATTACTTTTAGACAAATTATTGAGCCTGAGTCTAATCATGGGGATATGGATGGCACAGATTTATCTCCTGGTGAAGGATTATGGGGAAAAGCAACAAGATTAAAAATCAAAGAGAAAATTCTGCCCAGATCCAATAATTTATTGGATAAATAATAATAATCCTAATTAACCTTCCTCATGAATTTGGAGACAATTGGTAGTAAGAAAAACAGCAAAGGAAGAAAAAGGTTTTCTGACCTGGTTCAAGATAAAAAACTTAAAAGAATATTATATATATATATAAAATTTTGATGACACTGGATGGTGACTCTAAAAATGTGTATTTATAGTATACTTGGCCCCATAAAAATATGTGAGCTACATGTTAGTATTTGAAATAGACAAAGTTAATTTCAATACAAAAATTTGACTTTAGTATTCCAACCTGATATTTCAACATTTGTACAACATATAAAATGAAATTGTTTACTGTCTTAATACTAAGTTTTGGGGGTATGGTGTGTACTTTGTACTTACTTCATCTGTAAATTCAGATTCCATTTCTAGTTTTTGATACCCATATATTTCCAGGAGCTATCAAATAGGGCAAAATAGTTGCAGTGTAGTATTTTTGGTCATTTTGTAGATTTAGCAGACCTCTATGTGAACAATGATTTCATGAATTTTCAGGAAAAGATGTAAGAGCTAACAATAAAATTTCAGATGATGCAATGTAGTAGAAATAGTAATTTGCAGTGTTCTTATTCAGGAATACTGGCTTTAGTGATCAATGGCCAATTTTTTTGAGTGAGCAATTATCAATTTTGGATAAAGTCTGTGGTGGTGTTAATCTATCTTGAGAAGGGAAATTGGTTCCTACTAACTATGAGGTGAAACTCTTTCTGGAAGTATAGATATATTAGGTGCAGGAGGACACCAAGGATAGCTACATTATCAGAAATGAGCTTACTCAAGCCAAATCTTCCCTCTCAACTGTGTATAATGGCCAGAAATAGAGGAAGTCTTTCATTGCAGAAGGTGAGAGGATTTGTAGATTCACGAGCATATTTATTCCTGCAGATGTCATGCTGGGTTCAGTAGGGGGAAGAAAAATCTCTCTGAACTATTGAAAAGATCACTAGCACCTTTCAAATGGCTATTAAGAAAGTGAAAGATAACAGTGGTCAGGATTCCTGCAAGTGATTTCCAGGCACATCTATCACTATCTGAAAGACTGGAATTAGGTTTAGTTTTAGAAGCTAGCACCCTTGAGGATGTCTAGTTGATTTGCTCATATTAGACTTTAAAAGCAATGGTAACAGTGGAAATGAAGATAATGACACAGATATAAGTTTTTTTTTTTAATTTATCCCCTCAAACATATTTAATTTGGCAAATGAATTTAAGGCCATTGACACATAAAGACTGTCTTGAAGGTCGGGATTTCCTTGCCCAACTTTAAGTAGGAATCCAAGATAAAACACTATTTAAAATGGAGTAATCAAGGACACTAAAAATACATTTTTGAGATACTGGAAATCAGTGAGATATATGGCACTATTACAAAGGAGCAAGAATACAGTAAGAGGAGACCAAGAGATGTGGGTGGGACAGGAGAGAGGAGGCAAAACGAAGTGACTGACTATGGCTGTAGGTATCAGTGGTCATGATGATTCTAGGTAGGAATAAAGAGAATTAGAGAGGACTTTGGCTCCATGTGCAATTTAAAGAATAGAGCATATATTGTTACTTAAGATCTGAGTCTAATTCTTGAAAAACTTGTTTTTAGTATAGTTTTTACTGGATGTATTATAATGGGAACTGTCACAGTTATCCAAATCTTTATCTGAAGTAAATATAAACAATATAGGTTAAAAAAAGTGATACTTGGATTTCTCAGCTCTGATTAAATGAGTGGAGGCAGGGGTGCTAGTTCTAATCATTTCACCCTTAAAACAGTCTGTTTGGCCTTTGAAAAAACTAAATGAATCTTGGCAGTCTGGCTGATCTTTGTATTCAGTAAAGAATTCCTCAACCCATCTTCATAATCTGGATATAGTGAAACTTCTTGAGATTTTCTATCATGATAAAGGAGATAGATATGATCTGGCTGATGTTTCTGATATTTTCTTTTAAATCTCAATCTAAAAATAAAGCTGTATAAATTCATGTGGGAGAGATAAATTTACTGTCTTCTTCCTTCTTAGAGAATCTGCAGTTCCCAGCCTATTGTAGAAAGCTGATGAACACAGTTAAAGTTAATCAGTTAATGATGAGTATTATCGTTTCTAGTCAAGGAATAAGTCAGACAAGTTTGGAAGCTTTAGTAGCACACATGACCGGGTAATAGATATCAATTAATATGAGTAAAATTTAGAGTTCAGCTTCATTGGTCTCTATCTAGGGCTCATGGAGGCTCAGACCAACAGATGTAATTAATAACAATTGAAGGAAAAATTACCATCACTTCTGGACACAAGTATGAAAAAAAACCAACAGGTCATACTTCTGAACTCTGTTGAGTCTATTCTGGACTTTTATTGGCCCCTTTATTCTATTTATTAAGTTGTATTCTATAACTTAAAGATAAAATGCATTTGAAATGCAAACAAGGGCAAAATGTGAGATCTGAGGTGCACTGCCTTAAAATTCACTAGTTATGGAGGCATCTACTACTGAAGACTGCATTGTAGGAAAAGATCAATAGTAGAATTTCAAAGTGACAGCTAGAATGTACGCAAATAAAGATCTCAGTGCTGTGAGCAAGGAGGATTGTCTTTAAGTAATTGCCATGAGAATTCTCATGAATTTTGATAAAAATAGCCATCAAGGCTGAAGCAAACTGCAGGGTATTGATCTATATTTTGTTCTGATACATATATATATATATATATATATATATATATATATATATATATATATATATATCATGGGTCATTTTAAAAGGAAATGTCAATCAATAGTTTCTTATAAAATAAACACTTTATATTAGTGAAATTGTTTATTCAGGAATATTCAAGGAAGTGACTTGGGTGATACGAATCAAATTCATATAAATCCAGTTTATCTGACAACTAGTCCCAAAAGGAAACTCCTCCTGAGTTGTCAAATGTCCTCTAACCTCATGACTATGTCCCTCTTGAGACAGGAAAAATAACTTATCTTACTAACGAGAAGACATATCTTAGAGGATACCTTCCCAAGAGGTTTCCTACTATTTTTTTGAGTACTCTAAAAGTCAAGTGAATTACTGAAGTGATTTTCAATTTCTCTGAAAAGCTGATATTAAATAATAAAACAATAGTAAATCTGCTTTAGAAGGCTATTGTTATTATCAGGTTATTGATTTAGAAGATATGCTATATTATTTTATTATGAAATTCATTTTAGTTTTGAATAACTGAGACAAAAATTATGTTTAGGAACAGAGAAAAAATGTTTTAGTAATTATGCATCAAAACAACACCAACAATTTGAATAGCCTTTTCATTTTCTTTTGAACCTCATTTTGAAGAACAACTCAAATAACTGAACATTGTAGATTGAAATGGAAGAGATAACCTGAGTGTTGTAGCCTAGATGTGGTCATTCAGCAAAATTGCCATGTCTCTGTCATCGCAATAATATATTATCATACATGTAACCTCAGAACAGCCAGAGTGAACATTTTAATTTTTTCCATATCTTCAAAATGACAAAAATATAAATATGGAATATGAAAATGGCAAAAGCACGAATATTACCACTGAATGATTGCAAAACATTATGCAGCTAAGTTACCAGGATATACAGATATTGTCAATTACAGTAAGATATACCGAAGTACAGTAAGATATAGTAACATTTCACATATAACTTTCATCTTAATGTTTCTATCTTATTAGATGTCTTTCAAACATTCTTTATACAATTAAGGAATAGACCTACTTGTTTAAATAAGTTTCACAAATTTATTGTCAAATGAATAAGTTACAGAGAAAGGCAATTGGGTTGATTTCCATTTAATTGATTTAGAATTGTGTGGATTTAAAAATTGCTAGAAACTACAATAATTGCTTACTTTATAGGGGAAACTATCATTTAGAGAAATATGAGATCAGAGGAAAGATGGTAATATATATTTGTACTAAAAGACTGATTTTTGTTATTTTGTTAGTGTGCCTATACATGTTTCTGTGTCATTTCAAATATAAATCATATGAAAGAACAAGTATACTGAGACTATTCTATATTCTATTCATATTCAAACATCAATACGAATTTCTTTGAGCACTAGTTGAAGGAGAAGTCTGCATTTATTATCAATGTCATCCCACTTAGCTTCAGAACTGAGTACATGCTTGATATATGGTTCATTGGTTCCAAAAATAATTAGGAGTTAAAGAAAGAGGTAAATTTTAAGATTTTAAAAATGAATGTTTAGGACCTAGATGAATAATGAAAATAGAATATAAATATTACAAGGGAAAGAAGAGAATTCCACAATCTTTTAAAAAAATTTTCTACTACTGGTATAATATATTAAATTCTAAAAATAAATAGTAATTATTCATTGAAAGTTATGGGATTAGAATAGATGGTATGTGGAAAAACAACATGCTTGTTTTATTTAACTTTGAGATAGAACCAATTACAATGAGTTTTAATTTCAAGTAAAAAAATTATGTTGTTTCTTTACTTTCCATTATTTTAAATTTTCCTCATAATTCTTTCTCTGTCTCTCTCATCTCTCTCTCTGTCTCTCTGTCTCTCTGTCTCTGTCTCTCCCTCTCCCTTTCCCCCTCCCCTCCCTCTCCCCCTCCCCCTCCCCCTCCCTCTCTCCCTCTCCCTCTCCCTCTCCGTGTGTGTGTGTGTGTGTGTGTGTGTGTGTGTGTGTGTGTGTGCAGGGCGGGGAATAGGATGGCACAGGGGTAGAGGTTAGAGAACAGCTTGGGAGATTCAGTTCTCTCTCACATTGGTTCTGAGAATAGAACTCAGGTCAGTTCATCATCCATTTTTATCGCAAATACTCTTATCTACAAAACCATCTTGCTAGCCCTACATTAATTAATTGAATATGATTTTCCTGAATAGTTATTTAAACAGTATATATCTCAAAGGAGTAGTTTGCTTAATGTAAGTTCTAAATAGCTGTTTTCAGAAATAATCAAAATCTTATAATTTTGTTTTACTTGAGAAGATACAAATTTAATGTCTCATAAGTAGATTTTGGGGAAAAATTCCTTTTCAATTTCAATGATTGAGAAACTACTTTTTAAAGGTATATATATAAATTGTAAGTCATACCTGTATAAAGAATATGTTAAGTCTAGAATATAGCATAAATACATCTATAATGGAACACGTTAAATGATTTTATGTAAGTAACATATAGCATCAGTCATGAGATTTCATCTTTTCAAACAACACATTACACATAAAATTTGTATTTGTTTTAAGACTGTGGAGCTGACAAAACACAAGACAGAAAAATGACTTACACATTAGTCTTAAAAGTTATAATAAACTATTTTAAAGTAAGACAACATAAACATTTACAATAAAAGTAATTTTAAGTTATTAATATTTTGAAATGCAGTCAATTGTATCTGTGTTTTATAAAGACAACTATTGGCCTAGCCCAACATAAACTTTGGTTACAACTTTTTAAGTTTAATACTAGTTTATTTGTAATTTATTTGCATATGCAGATAATATGTACAAAGAAGTTCTAGAATATGGTGCAAATGAATTTTCTCTTAGCAAAGCATTGTATCATTATTGTAATGGATAGGAAGCTACATGAAATGCACTGAAGCGGTTCCATGTCACTCAAAGCTCTCAACAGATTAGCTCATGTTTGGAAATACTACAGTATCTGGATCTTCCCATTCTCAAGAATAATAAACCCTAACCAAAATACTTTCATATCATGCATGCACCCACACACATTCAGCACTGGAGGTAGCATCTATGACATGGCGCAGTGGGAGTCAGCACACAGCAGGTAACGACAGTGTGGGGTGGGGAAGTTTAGATATAAGAGCAAACTTTTATTCCTCCGAGTAGACAATATGTTCTTTTGTGCCTCTAATCGCAAGGAAGCAAAATTCCAAAGATGACATACAAAATTCAAGTCAGTACTAAACTATAAAAGCATTTCTAGCTATTCCATCTGCACTACTGTAAGATCTCTTCTTGTGGCAAACTTTCTAGAAGAAGGCAATTTTGTTTACTTTGGTTATCCTTCCAAATTAGCATGAGGAGGGAAACTCATGTAAATTGGTGTTTATGAAAATAGACACTGTATTAATTTGGTCTTATTTTGATTATGTGGATTATAAGTCTTAGATGGCTCAGAGCACTTCAAAATAGAATATGTAGTTTAAGATGATAAAGAATTTGGTAAGCCAAGATAGTTATTAGATTTTACATATGCTTATAGTATTAATTATATATATTACTCTACATATGTATATGACTATATTTAAATCATATTTGGTTATTCAGATTTCAAGAAATTAAAAAATCTTTAATAGAATAGTTATAGTCAATAAATCCTATGATTTTTCTTTACAGATTTAAAACAAGAAATATTGGGAATAGAAAATAAAATATAAATTAGACTGCAAAAATAAACTAGTTAAGTGATTGTAGATTCTAGGAGAACTCAGTAAGTACTTGTTTTAGGGTTTCTATTTCTGTGATAAAACATCATGACCAAAGAAGGCAGGAAGGAAAGAGTTTATTTGTCTTACACTTCCACATCATAGTCCATCACTCAAGAAATATAGGACAGGAATTCAAGTAGGGCAGGAACCTGGAAGCAGGAACTGATGCAGATATAGGCTATAGGTGCTGCTTACTGATTTGCCCTCATGGCTTGCTCAGCCTGCTTTCTTATAGAATTAGGACCACCAGCCCATGGATGGCACTACTCCAAGTGGGTTAGACTCTCCACTGCCAATCACTAATTAGGAAAAATGCCCTAGGGTTGACTCTTATGGAGGCATTTCTCAGTTGAGGTTACCTACTTTCAGATCAGTCACATTTGTGTCAAGCTGACAAAAAACTAACCAGAGTACCTTCAAGCAATACTGGGTAAAGATAGTACACATGAAAGTTGAGATGGTAAATGTGTTTATTTAATGTTCTTTTATTTGCTAGATTCTTAACTGGGTTGCCCAGCCAAATCATCTTGGAAGCTACTTTAAAAATATAATTGACCCCTAAACTTTCACTTTAGCAAACAAGACTATATGTACTATAATTTGATGGACTAAATTCTTGGCTTTGGTACATTCATAAATCATTTATGGACGAATATTCTAGATTTCTTTTGTAGAAATTTACATATTATGCTTGGATGTGTATCTTTATGGTATCTTTTTATATTTATAAAATTGAAAAGATACTCTTACTAAAACAAAATTGTTAATTTCTTAAACGTAACCATAATGAATAGATTCTAAAGATATCCAAACTGGACAAAGCATTTTGGAACTCATTTTCAGATTGCTTATATAGTTACTATTAGAGTTGTGTAATAAGTAAATTTTCTATTTATTTCTTTACTTGTTTATTGCTTCAGTGTTTATTATATATTACTGATTAATTAATTAATTAATTAATTAATTTATTATTGAGACAGAGTCTGGTCTCACTGTGTAGCTTGGCCGGACTGGAACTTGCTGTGTAGATTAGGCTGGTTATAGCTCACAGAGATTTACATATCTCTGCCTTCCTAGTGCTGGGATTGAAGATGTGTTCTATCACATCCAGATCTCATTTCTTTTGAAGTTAAATTTCCCAACTTCTATGATTTTTTTCTTCTGGAGATTATAACAATATGCATATGTATATGTATGTGTATGTGTATGTGTGTGTGTGTGTGTGTGTGTGTGTGTGTGTGTATGTGTATGTGTATGTGTATGTATATGTATATGATGTATATGTATATACATATATATATGCGCTTAAAATCACTGACTAGTTAAATAACTCAGTGAAAATAAATGCATCATAAGTTAGACTTTTGTTGAGCAAGGAAAGACAAGAGTATAGCTCTTAGAAAAGTTAAAGGAAAATGTTCTTTGCTAAGCTTTATGTCTGTAAGTTTTTATGTTTCCCCACCAAACACTGCCTCGAAGCAGAATATGCTGTCCGCTTTTTATAGATGATCACATTCCTCTACTTAGAGTTTAAAAAGACATTTACCGTGTCTGAGAAACGGTAAAACTTCTCCAGTGCAAAAGCTTCTGTCTGTGGGAAGGTAAAGTGGACCAAGAGGGATTGAGAAACCAGAGAATCAAGTCATGTAAAATTACACAGTTGATTTAAATCTCATACACGCTTTTAGCATACATATGCATCAATTCATTGATGTTCACAGATGCAAAGTATCCATCCAAAAGTATTGAATCAAAATAAGTGGCTTTCTTCTGTGGTAAATATTAATAACCCTTAATCACATATGCTTTCTGAATATTTCAAATCATGATGAGAGACTGATAAACCATTATGATTTCTAACTTTCTCTGGAACACTAGTCACTGAGAATATTAATCTTTGTATATTACTGCAAGCCAAAGAGTAACACACATTAAATGCATCAAATATTTTATCTCACACTTACATATGGTAAAATTGAGTAAAGAGGCATCTCAGTCAAAAAATAATATTGGAAAGAGAAACCAGAATTTAATATCAAATCTGTGGACTGTTTCATTATTTAGTGAAATTTAGTGTTGAGTGTGTATGAACTAGCAGTCTTTTCCTATCAGACAATGTATGCATAATACTTCTCAATTCTAGTCTAGGTAGTCGGCTGTTTAAGCATGCTATAGTAGATAAGGAAGAAAAAAATAAGAAAGTGAAAATAAAAGTGTAAAATGAGATAGAAATAATGACAGCAAGTATTGCCCCAGTTTTAACAAAATGATGCTCAGGTAAAATGGCTCAGTCATTAACAGGAAGAAAAGGCAAGTGTGTCAGGTCTGTCAAGGCTTGGTTCTACAACAAGGTTTCAGTTCAGTCTAAGAATCAAGAACAGTCAGGAAGAGATGGCTGTCTGAAAAGTGGGGAGGAGAAAGGAGGGAAGGAGAGAGGGTCTTGGGAGAAAAAGGAAGAGTGGAGGAGGGGAAAGAGGTGGTAAAGGAAGAGGAGAGGAGGAGACAGAGGGGGTATAGGAAGAAGATCATGAAGAGAAGGAGGAATGGGAGGCAGAAGGGAAAAATGGTGGAGGACCAGGGAGAAAAAGAGGAAGAGGAGGACTCAAATTTAAGTTATGAAAGTCTAGGGGAAGTTGGAAAGGCAATATGAAAGTTAATCTCCTCATTACAGGTCCATTTCAACATAGGAATGGTAAGGCCTTTTTCACGCAAATTTAACAAATAGAAAATTGAATATTGTTTTATGTCAAATCTAATATTATCTCACTGCTAATGCTCCTTTCCTGCAGCCGCTTGCAGAAGTTTATTGGGTTTGTGATAAATTTTGGAAGTCAGTTGCCTTAGAATTCATTTAATTCTAACTGAACTTTAGCTGATAGATCAACGTCTCTTGCTTTAAAACCCTAAGTAAATATAAGTATTAGATAACTTACAAATAACTTAAAAAATCATTAAACATCATAACATATAAGCCAGACCATTGTCCTTAAGATTTACATTTTGTTTACATATCTCAGTATATTAGGACTGTCGCAGTACTTTTATGTGACTCTGACAGTGTTGTGTTGAGCAAATGTTTTTCTTTAAGCTGTCAGTTGACACTTTTGCATTGGAATAAGTAAATCATGAATCTACTGTTGAGAGACATTCTCTGTTATTATAAAGCAAAGAATGTTACTTGAAATCATGTGTCCATAAAGGAAGATACCTTAAGAGGGTTTAATAGAGAGGAACAAACATTCTGTACAATGAAATTCAGGTAGCATGTTACTTTGATAGTTTTTTATGACCACCTATTGAGGCTCCAAATGATCTTTCATATGGTTCTATATTTGATCACATATGAGCAGGGCAGCATTAGCACTGTATGCTCACAACCATTAGCATTGGTTGTGTTACCACAGAGTTTCATATCAAAAATATTAAAATATAAAAATGCGCATAAGAAGGAGACATAATTGCATGACCTCATCATGATGTCAGTACTTCTATGATATTATATGGAAACAAATTAATTAGCTTAGAAAAAGGGACAATTTTCATAATTAAATTTGATGTCTGTATTAGGTAATGCTATCAGGAATACTCAGGCACGGCAAGTAGGAGATAGAATATTTATCAACTGAACCATAAACAGTGTTGTTTGTGGAAATACACTAATGACCTCGATAAAGCGGATCATGTCATCAGATTTGCTCCTTAGATATAACTCAGTACTGCAATTTCTCCTTGAGCTTATCCTAACACTTTTTTTTTTTTGAGTGAATGAAACTAAGAGGTTATTATTTCATTTAGTCTCTGGACCAAATTTCCCTCCTGTACATTTGCATTAAACAGAACAAATCATTTTGCACCGCAAATTGATATCCCACTGAACCCAATAAAATAATCACTTACCTTATTCTTTCTCTTTCGCCGAAATCTCAGCAGCTCTTTGTGTTGCCTTGAGACAAAATTCACAGCTGCATACTCCAGAAGTGCTGAGAACACAAAAAGGAGGCACACCGCCATCCAAATGTCAATAGCTTTGACATACGACACCTGGTCAGTGGAGGAACAGAAAGTGTGAGAAAGTTCACTGTTATTATTGCTGCTGCCATTAAAAACAGCATTAATTGTTACTTTATGATTCTGAATATAAATTACAGATCAGTTAGATAAAAATAAATGAAAAATTTATTTACTAAAAATTTCCAAGACACGACTTTTTACAAACTTATAGATTAGTCATAATTGTAGAAATTGAATGTATTTTGTTATTATTTTCAAGTTAGGCATTAACTAAAATACAAGAAAAGAAGAAAGATGAAATATTCAATATGTGAAACTATATCAAGGGGAAATAAATAGTAAAAAAAAAAAAAAGTCAAGTTATCTTTATTTGCAGACAATTTGGTTCTGTGAATAAAAGACCCTGAAAACTCTACTAGAAAACACCTACAGCTGATAAATTGTTTCAGCAAAGTAACAAGATATCAAATTAGACTGCAAAAATTAACAGTCTTCCTAAATAATGACAAACAGGATGAGAAAGAAATCAGAAGAAAAATACTTTTCACTATAACCTCAAAAACTATCTTGGGATGACTCAACCAAGGAAGTGAAAGACTTGTGTAATAAAAACCTTTAAACCTTTGACAAAAAAAGATATAGAAGACATCAGAAGATGGAAATATTTCCTATGTTCATACATCAGTAGATTAACAGTGTAAGGATGCCCATCCTACTAAGAGCAACCTACAGATTCAACACTATCCCCATCAAAATTCCAACACAATTCTTTACAGAAATTAAAAACAACATTAAAGTCTTCAGCTTCATATACAAACAAACAAAGGAAGAAGCAAATACAAGGAGAGCTAAAATCTGAAAAAAAAATAAAAGAACTGCAGGAGGTATGACTGCTCCAGATTTCAGGTTGTTCAGATTACAGAGCTACAGTAATAAAAACAGGATGGTATTGACATAAAAACAGATATGTAGGTCAGTAGAATTGAACTGAAGACCCAGACCTAAGTCTACATACTTAAGGACACCAGATTTTTACAAAGAACCTAAAAAATACATGCTGGAGTTAAGTCAGAAGCATTGCCTGCCCCTATGCTAGAGTTACATGTGACTATGAGCTGTCTGAGATGTGCTAGAAATCAAACTCCAGTCCTCTGTAAGAGCAGTCTGTTCCCTTAAACACTGGGCCATCTCTGCATTCTGTATGGAATAATTCTTTAGTAAAAGGTGTCTTATAGGAATAAAGGCCAGGGTGTAGGTATATTGAATATTGAACTTCACAACAAAATGTTTATCTCATGCTCATACCACATACTGTTATGGTTGACCTGAGTCACATTTTTTAAATTGACAAAGCTTGAAATCTCTCTCTCTCTCTCTCTCTCTCTCTCTCTCTCTCCTCTGCTATCATCTGTCTGTTTATCTCTATCTATCATCTATCTATCTATCTATCTATCTATCTATCTATCTATCTATCATCTATCTAGTTACCTACCTTTTATCTATAAAGCTATTCATGTATCTATCCATCCATTCAACTTAAATACAGAGTAGTATTGCTGATTGTATTTTAACATCTTCGGGTTTGTTCATCCTTTACCATTTTCTATCCCACCTCAGTCTTCTGTAAACCACCTCAGCCTGTGCTGTCTTGGAACCACCTGTCACCTGTTCCAAGCCATATTCTTTTACCATTCTCCATTGTCTGTAGAAGACTGGGTTCATCCAGTCTTTAGGATTTTAATGACTCTCAAGGAAGTCCCCACAAGCCTTGCATTCTCCTTATCAAGAGGCCTGTAAGGGCTTAGGGTTCCTCAAAACTGGAGTTAGTCGCAAATAATTGTACAGTTTCATGTGGGTGTTGAGTAATGAATCCAGGTTCTCTGACAGAGTCGCAAGTCTCTCAGAGACTAATTTTAGGGGCTAATCTATCTGCGTTGCCTTCAAGTAAAACTCAGTATTTTCTCATCTTGAATTTCAAGTCTCAAATCTGTCAGAGGGCACATAAACTCCTTTGGTTTTAGGCTCTATATTACATCTCTTGTTTTTATTATTTTATGCAATATTTATTAAATATCAATGATTCAACCAAATTCTGTTTTTTTGTGTGTTACAGAAATAGAAATGATTAATGGAGCCTATGTTGCAGTTATTAAGTAAGGGATGCATAACAAAACTATGGAAGGATTAAGATAACAAGAGAACTCTTAAAAAGAAAATATGGAATTGTTGGAAGAATGACTGGGCAAAGGAGACTGTACTTAATAAGGACTTCTCTGAGGATGTGTTGATTACTGGCATTTGCTATTTGCTTACTTAGCTTTCATTTCTTCCTTTGAATTTTTGGAGACTTAAAGCAATCAGCAAGTCCCTTCTTGCCTTAGCAGCTTTTTGCTGGTCTTTACCTTTGTCTGGAGTAATCTTTTGAGTTAATTCTGTTTGTCCTCCTGATGTCAGCACAAGCTACTTTCTCAGGAAACCTTTTTTATAAATGTTCATAACAGAATAGCTCTTCCTACTTCCTCTATCTTTTCCAGAACCAGATGCAAAGCTACTCATTTTAGAGATTGTATTGAAACCCAGTGAACTGCCTGCATAAAATTATAGAGCTACCAAATTGCAAAGCTAAATTTGAATACGAGTAACTTACTTTATTTACCTCCCCTTTAGACTAATTAAGTCATCACTACAAATTATTAAAAATATTGTAAGATAGAATTCATTTTGTGTTATTAACTGCCATCTTTAATCTTCTCCTAAAAGTTAAAAGTCAAAGGTCATCTATGTTTGTTTACTTTGATCTTAAGCCCAGACCATTCCCTTTTTACCAGACTAGAGAAAGGAGACAGGGTAAAGGTGTTTAGAAAAGAAAGACAAAGTGTCTTTAGATCAGGAGAAGCGAAACTTAAAATCAGAGAAACATTTTTTTTTCTTCAAAATGCTCTAAAGACTCTTCCTGATTATATAAAATATAACCAAGCTTTTGATGCACGCAGATCCAGAAGGTCATTTTCTACTGAATTTATATTAATCTTAGGCAAGTATTGTCAGCTTTATAATTTATGTTAAGTATCCAGAGCCAACTTCCTCCAAGCCTGGTTTAAAACAAACAAACAAACAAACCAAGTTTGTGGTTTGTTTAAGTTCATTCAAAAAGTGAGTTTATAGTCAATCTGCTGCAGAGGAATGCCACTGGAGTATTTTACCATAAATGACACTTCTATATTACCAGTTCCCATCCCCAAACTGAGGGACAATTGCAGAAGAGGAGCTCAAAATATTTTAGGAATCAAAGCCTTGAGGACCAGAATCTGTTTCCCAGACATAATAGAAGAAGCACTGCACTCAAGAGCTCATAACAACTGTAGTTGCTTGTGTAAAATCAAGACAGTCAGCATTTTAGTGTGGAGGGAGTATGATTCATGAACCACTATCCAAACTGTGGCACTATGAATAGGTGACGATTTATGCGTAAGAGTCAGTTTTCAATAAATTGACGGTTACTCATAGATTGATAACATCTAGTGAATAGTTCCACACCCAAGAGTATGTAGGCAGCCCAAACTGGACTCAGTGGATTATTGGAAAAAATAGACACAAAACCTATTTTTCTACTCTCAGCATTCTTTAGTTGGTTGTTGTCTTTTGTGGAGGGTTAACGACTTTGAAAGAGAGCAATGAAGGATGTATGGGAAGGTCTGGAGAGAGGAAAGGGAATGGAAACCTGTGAAGAAAAGGAAAACAGGGAAATGATGGGATTATGCTATAATTTCAAAAATTAAAGAAAAAATAGAGAAAAAACTGGTGCAAAGTTGGATGGCCTAGGGAGATGGGGGTGTATGTTTATATTTTAGAATTACTGTGTATCTTTTATATTGCTTAATGTTATTATTAGAAAATAGAGCAAACTTATATTACAAATAAGATAAAAAACATATATGACTGAATTTTGTCATTATTGACAAGTTTCAATATTGTAGACAAAGCCAAGTCACCTTGGTTCTGGGAAGAGGACATACTTGGGGAGTTTGCCTAAGTACAAAATTCTCTGTTTCCCACTTTAAAACATAATATAATAGATGTTGGTTTGATGAGATTTCCCATATGAAACTATATAATTAATAGAAACATCAAAGTTGTCTCACTGGCTGAAATAACCTGTCCCATGCCCACTTTTGTTGAAATGTGGTCCTGGTAAGGTGCTGTCATGGTAATTCTTTCTTGTGACACAGTGGAAGAGGAAATGCAGGACACTTGTGTTGTCAATTGAGTGATTAATGGGCCAAGCTTCAGGAGGCCTGGGTCATTTTGGTTAAAGTTCAGCAACCAGAACTATTCCAGGTCAGCCTCATCTTAGAACAAAGCAAAACAAAAACTGCCAAGTTTCTCAGGTATCTGGAGGGAGAAACCCAGAAGGAGTGACACAGAATTATGCTAGAGACAGAGGGGGTCAGAGAGGGATTTTCTACCTTTTTTCCTAAAACAAATTCAAGAATCCCCACTGGCTTAGAAGTTATGATATTTTGAATTTTATAAAATAGTAATACTGTAAGAGAAGCTTCACTGAAGAGCCAAACACACTGCCTTCCAGGAGAAGATGTAAAATATGGTGACAGTAAGTGAGTGTGTGTGTGTGTGTGTGTGTGTGTGTGTGCAGTGTAACCAAGTTTTCTACAGCCACACTGCCAGGTAAATATAGTCTGCCTGTAGTAAGGAATGACAAACATTAGGATCACAGCAGTGCTTCCACAACTGTGGAAGAAATACAATTGTCTGGAGACAGAGAATAAAGGCAGAAAGGCTGTATTCTATCCCACCTATGAAATGACTTTGAGCCATGTAGTTTCTACAAGCAGAGAGAGGAAATATAAGAGAAGAGGAGGAGAGGACAGAAGAGAAGGAGGGAAGGAGAATGAGAGAAAGGAAAGGAAAGAGAGAGGGAGAGAAAGAATAATGTGCTTGTAATTCTAGAAGGCATTCGATCACTCTGCTAGCACATTTAACCCTGTTCCAGTTGATCACTCATTTGTGGATTTAATCCTGAAATTATTTCATTTTCTCACTCTCTGATCACCAGTGATAGATAGATTGTGTCTATCCCTGTAAAATAGTTCATAAGTCCATACTCCTGTGCACGATCCTAAGAAGACCACTCAAGAGCAGTGTTTCATTATTTGTTGACTGACAAGCACATTGTGGGAACTATATTGTAGGTATGGAAACTTGCTAAGATTGAGAGACCTGCCAAGGCACATGCCTTTACTATAATCTAATAAAGTAGTCAAAAGTATTACCATGAGGCCAGTTAATTCCTATGTTACTGCTCATAGATACAATATGTTACTGGATGAAGATATGTTGGAAGTGGTTTGATAATTATTACCCAGACTAGTGCTCAGCAGTTATTTTCACAAATGAAAATTTAGATGCATTTAAAAGCTTAAATTTGAGAATAGAAAACTTGCCTGGTGGTGGTGGTAGATGCCTTTAATCCCAGCACTCAGTGGTCAGAGGCAGACATATCTCTTGAGTTCAGAGCTAGACTGGTCTACAGAGTAAGGTGCAGTACAGCCAGGGCTACACAGAGAAACCCCATCTTGAAAAAACCAACCAACTGACCGACCAATTCAACTGACCAGTCCAACCAGCCAACCAACCAACCAACCTACCAACCTACCAACCAACTGAACAAACAAACAGTAATTGACTAAAGCAGAACCCTGCCTATCTCTTATGAACCTCATGAAAACACATCTATAAGGCAAATTTCCACAGTTCACTTAAGAGTAATTGCTTTGTCATTTTTTTTGCAATCTAAATTTGCTTTTCTAAGCTGGGCAGTGGTGGCACACGCCTTTAATCCCAGCACTTGGGAGGCAGAGGCAGGCGGATTTCTGAGTTTGAGGCCAGGCTGGTCTACAGAGTGAGTTCCAGGACAGCCAGGGCTACACAGAGAAACTCTGTCTCGAAAACCAAAAAAAAAAAAAAAAAAAAAAAATTGCTTTTGTAAAAAAGAAATACATATTACAGAACATTACAGTGTATGCCTTTGGGTAAGGCAATTTGTTCTTCCTCTAATGGCAATCCATCTTGGTAGATTTCCCCAGTACCAGAAATGTCAAGTGAACAATGACAGATACGTTTGACTGTAGAACAAGCAAGTGGCTCAGACAAATAGACAAACGTGTTTCCCAACACATACTGAAAATTTGTGCATTGCTTTGTTTGCTGGTGTTTTATTTCTGATCTCTATGAATTTTACTTACTTCCTTTGGTTATTCACCAGGATGTGAGATCCTGCATAAAAGTTTACATAAAAAATATTTTTTTTAATATTTATAAGGGAAATATTACTCTGAAATACACCCGAATGTTATCTAAATCAGGGATAAAGTAACCACAACAAAGAAAAGACTAGATGGTGCTTTAAAGTCGTCTGCTAAAGCAAATGGTGTTGGCATTGAAAGCACAAAAGCAGATTGCTAGGCAGGCATGACAGTGAGCATTATATAGATAGAGCTTTGATGTGCTGGGAGTTTTAACCCATCTCCCTGGAGGGTGACTCTCAGCAGTCTCACTGATGCCCTACTAATTTGGACTATATACAGAACTATAGTAAAACCACTATGCTCCTATACAGCATTCATCACATACATAAAGACTTTCACTTTAAGAGAAAAAATTCAGTAGAAAATCCTGCCATCCTTGGTTGCATTGTTTCTAATGAGATGGGTTATCCTTCCGGCTGCCTAAAGAAAGGCCAAACGGAAAAAGCAAAGGATTGGGAAGATCATTTACCTCTGAATCCAGTTTCTGTTGCCTGAGCTTTACTTTCATATTGTCTATAGCTTGTGAGTAATGGTTTTTAACATTTGCATGAAAAGGTAAAATAAATCTAGATGTCACCAGAGATGTTTCTTGGGAGGATGCCATTAGACTTCCTGGCACGTATAATATAACTCTTGACCTATTCATTTGAAGTGAAATTAGGCGTGTGACTTCTAGCTCCAGTCTTTACATGCTGGAGGTTTTGTACTCTGCAGCTGCCTGCTTATTACGATCATCTTTCATCCTAATTCCTTTTACTCAGGTGTTTAAGAGAGTTATTTATGACTTCTAACTAGAATCATGGAGACAGATATTGCCTATAAGGGCCCTTTAAGTACTCATTTTTGAAGCAAGGTCTTTCTTTCAACAGAGATACAGTTTTACATGCTTTTTTATCATTTAGAAAGTTCATATATATTGTTCTAAGATACACAGACACACATTTACATATATATATATATCTCAGAACCATGTATATGTGTTTATGTATATGTGTATGTAATTTTTAGATAATAATATTCTTAAAATTACATGTGAAGTTTTTGCTTTTTAAATTTAGTTTCACAATGAAGTCATGGTATAGTGCTGTTATGAAAATGTAAACGAGAACTCTCTTAACCTCAAAAATGTATACATATGTGTTTATACATGTATGAATGTAATAGCAACCCATGGAAAATGTCTATAACTTTGAAAGAGTGAAAGAGAGTGGGAAGCAGGCTTATATGAACAGGATTGCAGGGAGCAGTAGCAAAGAGAACTGGGAAAGGCTGTATTTTATAATCTCAGAAGAAAATAAATAAATTGAAAAATTATAAGGCTGGTCTATTTATATGTCTATATGGTAGAGAGAAAATGTTTATTAATTTTAATTTTAGATGTATTAAGACATATAAAGCCTAGTACATGTATCAAGATTAGAGGACAACCACAAATACCCATCAATTCATCTTCTTCTTCTTCTTCTTTTTTTTTTTGTGGTTTTTCGAGACAGGGTTTCTTTGTGTAGCCCTGGCTGTCCTGGAACTCACTCGGTAGACCAGGCTGGCCTCGAACTCAGAAATCCGCCTGCCTCTGCCTCCCAAGTGCTGGGATTAAAGGCATGCGCCACCACCGCCCGGCTCAATTCATCTTCTTATAAGACTTTTCTAAAGTGTAGAAATTATGTTTATAAGATATTCTTATATTAATACTAAAACTTTTTAGCTTGGTATGCATTATATAATTGGCATTTAATGAGAAAGTTTTGGGTAAATCCTGCTTTCATTTTCTGTGTGTTTTTCTTTGCTCTTTTTTTTCCCAAAATTAGCATGCGTGGAATATTAATATTATTAAGTAAAAAACTTACACAAATAATTTATTATACTGGTCACATTTAAATGAAAATTTAGTATAGGAGACCATATCATAATAATAAAGCAGAAATGAACTCGTGTGTGTTATATTTTTTTCAAACTGTATTGAAGTAATGTCAGTTAACTATGTTTTGAGTTTCAATAGCAAAGAAAATCCTGCTGGAGTATCTTTCCACTCTTATAATAATAAGAAAACGTGAATATTGTATGCTCCACTCATTTATACTGCTACATGTCTGGAACATAACATAACATAACATAACATAACATAACATAACATAACATAACAAACATGAACGTTCTTAAACCAATAGGTGTCCAGAGAAACCAGGAATTTAAGCACAGGGTATTATCTTTCCAATGGAACAGATGAAAACATGTTCTTCTACCCAGAAAGCTGAAGACTGGAGGTGATTAATAGCCTGGTGAACCATGTTATCTGCTGGGCTAGGCCATATCAAGCTCCTATAACCAGGACCAAAGGTGGCTAATAGCTCAAATGACCTCTGTGCTATCTACATGATCAAGACCAAGCCAGAGCCTTAAACCCTTAAGCTACTATATGTAGCCTACCTCTAGAATCTATTTTCTTGAGGAATAAATGACATGTACCTGAGTTGAGTTTCAATAAAATTACACATCTTATGTACCAGGGATTGAATTATAACAGGAAACATCTTTTCCAAGTTATAATGGGCTTAAATACATCAAAAATAAACCACTCAGCATTATATCCCATGAAGTCTGCTCCAGGTTGACAAAGTCTATCTGCTCCTGGGTTTTCATTCAAATCACTTCCCATGGTTTGTTTCCCTGTATAACACCTGCAAGGATTTCTTCTGCTACAGATATATAACTTACTGTTTGAATCCACAGAGTATTTTTTTTAGGTCATTAAGAGTGTGTGTTTGCTAATTAATTAAAATAAAACAGTAAATTTAACTCCTTCTGTTTTTTCAGCCTTTATTCTTTCAGTTTAAACAACCCACAAATAATCAGAATGCAAATATAATCTAAGTAATATATACATATATATATTCGTATATATATATATACATATTTTCATTTTCAATTTATATTAGCTATACTTATTTTTTAATTGGTAATAAAACTATTTATACTTTCCAAGATCCAGTTTTTTTATACTGTATGCAAGATAAATGTAAACTTTATATTCAGTTGCATTATTTTTGTGGTACTCTAGTGAGTAAATAGAAAAGCAGAAGTAAAGTATAATCCAACCAACATTTCATGTTACAAGAGAAAGATGAAAATGTTTTGTAAAACAAAATATTGAGTAAACAGTTTAAAAGCCTTTGTCATTTAAATGTGCATGTGGTATTCAGTAGACACATATGCAACATTAGATTCTGAGGACAGAAATACATAAGTAAAGGTTTGTCCTCTCATCAGGACACTTCTGGTGGGTTTCACAATCAGATTGCACAACAACAAAATAGGAATGTAACCGAAGTACTGAGTTCAAGCTATTGTCCCTCAATCCTTAAGTACTTGTTAGTCTTGAATTTGCAATCTGCTAGAGGCTTCTGGGCCTCTGTGAAAAACTTAATTATTTAAACTTTCAAGTATTCTTTGTACTTTTACAGTTAGCAGTGTTTTGTAAACAAGAGAACTGAAGTGGTAGGGATAGAATGGGAGAAATCTACAAAGAATCTTTCTTTCTCTCTCTCTGTATCTCTGTCTCTCTCTCTGTCCTTCTTTCAATATATATATATCCATCCCTTTATATATGTCCACCCTTTAAGCCATTTTCCAAAATAAATATGAATGAACTACACAGTAGTCTAAGAAAAGACACAATGTTTTAGCAGATAGCATTATTTGCTTGTAACTATTTCTTTCCTTTCTTTGGCAAACGTTTCCTTGAGCATGGGATACATTTTTCAATCTATTGATTTTGAGTTTGACCATAGAACTTGATATGATTTGTGGGATGAGAACAGAAATAGATTATATGTCCAACCACAGTGAACAAATATATTGTGTATAGTGTGTGTGTGTGTGTGTGTGTGTGTGTGTGTGTGTGTGTGTGTTTCTTATTGCTTTTTAGTTCCTACACACTTCCAAGTGGAGGGCATGGGTCATTTGTCGGTAACCATAGCTACTACATGATGAGACAGCCAAACCACTTGACAGTCTAAACCCAAGACCATTTTCTTTCAGTCAATCTCAGGTAAGCCCAAAAGAGACAAAGATAATTCACAAATGGACATGGCTGGAGTTGGACCCAGGGGAAAATAAGAAGTCAGAATGGAATCTTTGAATGCCTTTTTTCCCTCATTTTTTTCCTCCTATTTCTGAGCATATATTCATTCTTGAGAAAAAGTATCATGTTTTATCTATTTCCCTGTCCCATTTTCACTCATAAAATCAGAGGCTTAGATTTCCTGGTTAGAAGCTCTGGGGCTCTTGTGCTTTGATAGTTCCATGTGTCAGCCTCATGAAGGTCTCAACATGAAGGGACGATATGCATCTTCTCCTTCATCCTGTGTTGGAAATGACTTGCCTGTCACTCATCTGGATACCACCCTTGATTTCTGCCCTTTCTTGGCTCTGCAATGTGGCATTCATAAACTCACCTCTTTTCACTTCTAACATTCTCAAACATATTTACTACTCTTACTCCTGCTTCTAGCAGACCACCATTTACAAGGGACTATTCCAAACTTAAGAGTTCTGGTCCTTGCTTTCTTATCCATGTACAGAGTCATAAGAATTACTCATTTTAAATATTTCTTCAGATTGTCCTACTAGTGATAACAAATCTAATTATTACAAAGAACAATTATTCTGTCTATTACTTGTCCCCATAATCGTTACTACTTTTGTTTTGCTCACTTACAATAAATTTCACAGTGTGAGAAACACTTATCAATATAAACTCTCTTGAAGCTTTGCTGTCAATAGAATACATATCCATCTTCTGTCCAATTGATGTAGATATTTCTGAAGGGCAAAATAGTTCAAAATTCTCAGGACTGGACCACATGTGCCTTCTGGCTTTGGGATATGATGTACTTGACTTAGCATGACATTGAAAAGGCTAAATCAATTGATTATGTAAGAGAAGTATTTTAAGGAATGACTGAAATACAGTCTAAGATTCTTTCTTTTGAATCTTTCATAATTTCCGAGCTTCCTTTATTCTACTGGAGATGTACTAGCATGTGGCTGATGTAAAACACTCAGCAATTAATGTAAGTTAATGATTTATTGTTTTTTCTTGCTATTTAATAATTCATCATTCTTATTACTCTTAAACTGAATTTGTTTTCTACTTCCTAGAACCTGGCAGTGGCTATTGGTTGATGGTTGATGTTACAGTCCCAAGGTTGACTTTTGTGAGCTCTTTGAGACTGAATATTGCAGATGAGACTCTGTACTTTTAGGTGACAGTTTCTAAACATACAGGTGAGCTCTCTGAATCTGCTTCCCTAGCCCTCAAACAAACAAACAAACAAACAAATAAGCCCCTCCTCCAATCAGAATTCTAATTTCCAAGAAATATTCTGTTCTTTAAATAGTCTGATCTAGTATGTTAATGATTGTTGTTTATAATGGATGTTCTGAGTTGGGTCCTCTGTTATTTACTTATAAAATGTCCAAGATAATAAGTCAGGCTTATATTGTCTTAGGTCATACCTGCTTTTGAATTCTTTCTGTAGGTGAAAATTAAATTTCTTGTGGGATATTGTCTCTATTATCAGAATGAATTGCATAATATAAATGCACATGCATATATAATCATATAATATATCATATATATAATAAACTTGAACTGATGATTGAAAGTCTCTTCTTTTGTTGAAATCCTGATAAAAACAATGTCTTTAAACAATCTCTATTTTATCTGTTTATAGACGAACTATTTCAGACTGACCATTCTATTTTGCTTAAACTCATATCCCCATTTTGCCATCTTAATTTGAATTTTTAAATTTGTGTTTCTTTCTTTCTTTTTTTTTTTTTTTTACTCATACCTTTCAACTCTCCCAATCCTGCCCCACTCTGGGTCTTAAATATTTCATTTCTGTACCTCATAAAACCAATTAATTTATAAAACAAAGCCGATTCTAGCCTTTTTCAAACTGATAACATATGACTCCAACAAGTTTTTCTCATTTCCAGATAGATCAGGAATAAGATAAAAATGAGTAAATTCCCTTCTGATTTGACCATGAACTTTCTCCTGTCATTCACATTCCTTCTGCCATTCATATACAAATTCACAAGCACTGGATATCACGTTAAACAAAGAAGAAAGTTTAACATTTTTACATGGGGGATATGTTACAAAAACAAATTGATTTGGACTATTTAAAAGGTACAGTTAAGTGTTAATAAAGGGAGACATTATTTTAAAAGACAATAATTAATTCTTACTGAGAAAACTGAACTTTATCAAACATCAAATCATTTCTGTGCTCTGTAACATTTGCAATGATAAGTTATCTTGTAATCAAAGTTTATTTACCTATACATGTTTACTTAATTAATTAACTGATAATTCATTCATAGAAACCACTAAGAGGACAATGTGTACATTTTATAATTTACATCAGGTAGCAGATGCGGCATTCTTGAGGAGCTAATAGTACTTCATTATATTGAAGTTCATTTTAAGAAAAATAATAGGTTATTGTGTTGGACATTTTGGTGGTTTCTTCAGATAATAGATACTTTGTAGAAATATTCTTATAAGAAGAAAATAAATTTTATTTTTGTCTTTTTAAATAGAAAACGAAAGCCTCTTATCTTTCAGTACATTTTATTAAGAGAAGTATTGAAGCTTTCACAGACTTTATATAGTAAACAGATTAATTCTGGATGATTAGAATGTATCCAAATTATTAAATTAGGTAAGGACTCTTGCCCATTGACCTACAACTGCCAAGAGTTAGAAGACGGGGGCACAGCATAATGGAAGCCAGGCTGTGTACCATGGAAATATGATACAGTCCTTGAAGGGGAGTAATTGCTATAATGTTTTTCTGGAAGTAATTTTAGTAATAGATTATAAACACTACTATAAACAGCTATCAGTATTTTAGTTCATGTTTTAAGTATCTATTAAGAAAATAGTATGAAAAGGTTGTCTCATATCTATGTGCACACACCTATGCATTAATATTACTTATTATTAATAATGTAATATTATAAGTAATATGATAATTAATAACTAATATTAATATTACATTATTATTACTAATAGATTAATATTAATCTATGCATTAATAGCACTTAATATTATTATGTGGATCAATTTAAATAATTTTAATATATTTTAATCATTCAAATATATAGATACAAAAATTTCATGGTACCGGTAATGATCATATTTAAATAAATCATTACACACACTACGTGAATAGTAGGCATCATCAATTTATAGAATATTTTTCTTCATCTATAGCTGCATATTGCAATATTTGGTGGTTTAAAAATCAATGACAAATAGTAAATATCTGAATGAATTTTGACAAATCCAGCATCAACATTTTATGTATGTATCCAATGTACGTCCCCTCAGCACACTTACCTTTGGTAAGGAAGCCCGGGATCCAGAACTCTGTGTGGTCATAGTGAGTACAGTGGTGATGCCCAAAGCTACCCTCGCTGGGGCTGCATCCATGTTAATCCAGAATGAGACCCAGGAGAGAATAACAATCAGAAGGCTCGGAATGTACATCTGGATCAAGTAGTAGCCCATCTGCCGCTCAAGATGAAATCGTACTTCTATGCATGTAAACTTCCCTAATTTTCATAAAATAAATGCAACAATTAAATAAAAGTCAGGTTTTGTTATGATATCAAATAGGACTTAAGTGAAATAATAATTTTATTATAATTTTTTTTTTTTTACTAAAATGAAGGAACATTAAGTAAATACTCAAATTTGGTTTTGTCTTTTGATGTTTTTAATCTTTGCATCTGGAAACAATGCGACAAGGGAATGAACTCTTCTAAAATAGTATGAAATCCTATTTTCATGTTCAAATAGCTTTTCATACTTATCAATGATCTCTTTTTTTTCAGTTTTTGACACTTGTCAGGTAGATAGAAGAATACATGCTTACTGTGTAAAGGTTAACCTAACTTTGTGTTTCTGGAACTTCCAAATGATTATTTAATCGGGTACTATTTGTTTCAAAAACCTTTGTATTTTCTTTAAGTATTAAGAGAGAAATGTAAATAAAGATGAACAGTTTTGTAAATAATACTATAAAAAGTAAATATGTATCATTTTGCCTTAATAACTTTTAAGATAATTTTAATACACATGGTAAATCAAATGGGTTACATTCACTGTATATGCCTTTGTGCCTCTGTTATGTACCTCTGATTCTGAACAGAGAGGTTATGAATTTTTAAGTCAATATACCTTTAATATTTTCACTTATCCCTTAATTCTAATTCTATTCATTTATCTCTCCTGCTTTGTTATTCATCCTTCAAAGAAAGAGTCTTCTAAGTCATTTGATTCTTGGTTTTATTATCTATTATTTTGAACAGGATGATGTCACAGATCTAATATGCTCTTTAAGTATCATTAGCTGATATAACCACAGGAGAGAGAGATCAAAGAGCATGACTAGAAAACCTGCTGGCGTATGGCAAGGAGAGTGTCTAATGCAGACTCCTATTAATAGTGCAAGCTCATAAAGGATGGCAGAAAGGAGGCAAGTCCACAGCCTCTGGAGAAAATAGAAGTGACAGCAAAACTTTAAGATCTCTACAGTAGCTTACCAGTTCTGGGGACAGTGGAGTACACTTTTCAATATATAAAAACCAGAGCCATATACAAGCCATATACAAGCCTTCTCTCAACTCATCAATGTGATGATTAAAGATTCCTACAATATCTAAAACATTTAGATTTTAAAGCAATATTAAATATAGAACTTTAAATTTTCACTATAAAGAGAATGAAATAGAGCAAGATTAATTGAAGTAGTTATATTAATGCTTGTCTATTAAGTAATCTCATAACAAAATTAATTTTTTTTTACCATTTGTGTATGTTTCTCTATGTTTCATGTAATTCTCAAGAAAAACACAAGATTTCATTATGTATTTTAAAGTCATTTTATAAATATAATTAAGATAGAAAATGAAGTCATACAATATGTAAATATTATGATTGTACATAAATGCACATATAAATATGCATGTACCTTAACTTCATGGTTATGCACATGTGCATTTTTTATGTGGTTGTAAAGGGAAAACTTAAACTAGGAACACAGTGATGAGAGAAAACTCATGCACACATAACAAGATGAGCACACTAAGCAAGAGTAAGAAAATAAGTAAGATTTCAGATAAAAAAAAAACAAATCACATAATCCTGAAGTAAGTTTTAGATTTGTGCAATTTAGTATATATATATATATATATATATATATATATATATATATATATATATTATATAATATTATATATATATATATTTTTTCCCTCACTGAGTAGATGTTATACTGACTGACTGGGGACTTACTATATAATCCAGGTTTACCTCAAACTCATGGGGATCATGTTACCTTTGTTTACCAAGTGCTGGGATTAAAAGCATGTCTCTCCACACATAGATATGTAATTAATATGTATGTGAAAGAGGATAAACTTTAATAATTTTGTTTTCTTGCAACACCAGGCATTTACAAATATGGATTTGTGTGTGTGTGTGCATGTGTATTATTTTTTCTTTCATATGCAGAGGCAATTATGTGGTATATGAGCCTACACTGGAAAACAACTAAAATAAGAACCCTGAACATTGCGGAAATAACATAAAACAAAGTTTAAGATATGAGACAAATTAATCACATATGTGTATAGAGACATTATTAGATGTTTCTATAAGGTTTTGAGCCTTGGTACTTTGGGTATACTTTCATCTTTTGTATTAAACAAATATTAGACAACTAGGTATTTTAGAAAATTACTACTGAAGTAATTGCTTGAAGTAAGCACTCATAAATATGAGCTGTAATATCAAGGTATGCAAATGTACTTTCTGTTAAGATGAGTCTCCTGTCTCTGTATCATCAAAATTCTCCCTGAAATGATGTCTAGAGTCAGCTATTATTCTGTGTTGAATGTGTCTAAAATTCAAATCCTCAGAGAATCTGTGATTTTCAGTTTATTTAGAAATCATTGCTTGACTTGAAGACACAATCAAGTTAAAATTTATTTCAACATCACTGTTGTCCTTATAGAATTAGGGATATTTGGCTACAGAGACACAGATTTATGCAGAGGTCAGCATGTGAATATAAGGAGAGAAACTAAAGTGCTATATCAAGAAGTAAAACAATACCCAGAATTGTCAGAAATAGGTAACTAAGAAAATGACAGGGAAGGAACCTTCTTTGAAGCCTCCAGAGAAAACATAATTTTGCTAATGCCTGATTTTTTTTAAATACTTAGCTACTAGAGCTATGAGAAAATGAAAGTTTGTTTTAAACTACCAAATTCATGGTCCTCTATGATCACAGTTCTACTTACCATCTCTAGCAATTTTCTCAACATTTCCTAAAAGAAATTATCCATCCTTAGAAAAATGAGTGAGCGTACTGTTCTTTAATTTTATGCTGAGATGTTAACCTTGTTCTTGTTCAAAAATTAGCTAACACTAATTAATCTGTGTTAATCTGTGAGTTGAATATGGTATTTTGCAAAATTAGATATTGTGAGTTAGTTATGGAGATAAGAGAGACTGGGGGCTTTGTAGGATGACAACTGAACTCACAGTTCTGGAAAATGCTGAGAGCAAGATGAATCATGCTTTACTGGAATGTAATGGTAAGAGAAATGGCTAATGTGAACATGCGAGCATCTGGCCATATGTGCATCTCTTTGGGTGAACACTTGAGTTATGAACAGTTAAATGGCATTTTTGTGGGAGAAAGTTTATGGGAATCGCCCACAACACTTAAGAGAAGTGAGCACATTTCACCAGGGTACAAATATCACACTGAGTTTCTTAATTTTTGGTGTTCGTTGTTAAATATGGTATCTATTCGAGACACAATGTTTCTCTCTCAGTTCAAGAAGTAACTGAAAGCAGAAATTAGTAAAATATCCAAATAAAGAGAAAATAGAAATAATAGAATAGTGTTTTGGAATACATGAAAATATGTCAGATAATGTCATTATTTAAAATGACAACAAAAGTTCTTTTGTTGGCATATAGAGTTAATGCCCCAAAATTGTTTAATTTATTTTCCTATAGAAATAAAGAAACATGTTTATAATCATCATTTTACCCACATATATGGTGCTCCCTAAAAAATTTTCAAATGAAACTGAATACAAAGCATTTTTTTCATCTCATACAAATCACATATAACATGACACAATGAGTAAAAAGCTCATTTGTTTTGAAATTATTCATTTTGTACTCCATAATCTAAAACAGTTTAAACCAACACATTATAATTTTAATAATCTGTATATCATTAGATCAAAAGTCAAAAGCATTAGAGAAAAGTTCTCAGTCCATACCTGTATTGTAGTGTTTAGTGCAGTATCGCAAGTCTTTTTCTTCTTTCAACAGGAATTGAGGCAAAGTGAGACCTTCAGCCACTTGTACTGGGGCTTCATCTTGCCATTCAAAAATGAGATCATTCATCGTGTAGCCAACTAAATAAAACATAGAAATGTTTATATCCAAAGGGAGACATTCAAATGGGAGAAATAAAAACCTTCTTTTATAATCACATGGAATGAGAGGATCACTGTACCTTGAGTTAATCAGTTGAACAGTGCATTCTTTGATTCCATATCATACAAGTCAATCAGCAGTAATGTAAGACAATGATATAGTCTCAAAAGAACACAATATGGAAGGTAGTATTTATTCTTTCTTGGGGAAGGGAAGCTCTTGGATTAATTCAGAAAATGTTAACATTGTTTCACTATGTTAATTTCTAAGACTACATGGTGAGGCCAAATAGTCTATGGTTTAATACTGAATTAAAGTATAAATTTCTCTGGGAAATGTATTAATTTCTAATGCCTCCTTTGCTTTAATCTTCTCAGCTTACTTACCTGCTTCTCTGTTCCAACATGAACAAAATAATCTTAAAACGCAAGCTTGTTCTATTTGATAGAGATGATTAAAAGGTATACATGGAATAGTTTGACACAGTAGTAATTAGTTCAGCATTGATTTTACAAGTACATATTTCAGTAAGCCAGCATCTTTTATTTTATTTTTGGGGGGGAAGTGTTCGAGACAGGGTTTCTCTGCATAGCCCTGGTTTTTCTGGAACTCACTCTGTAGACGAGGCTGCCTTTGAACTCAGAAATCCTCCTGCCTCTGCCTCCCAAGTGCTGGAATTAAAGGCATGTGCCACCACTACCCGGCTTGCCAGCATCTTTTATTAAGTTAAAATGTTATATTTCTTTTTGGAGGGGCTTAATATAAGTATAATTTTCTTTTGTTCCCAGTCAAATGAAAAATTATAGAAATCTATGCTTATTATAGTGGAGGAGTCTAAGTGAACGTGAACACAGCTGTTATTACTCTAATTAGTCAATTCCATAGTGTTAGAAAAAGAAAGCAAACATGATATAATCCATGAATTATATCAGTTGGTTAAACTAGTAAATTATGGAGCTGTATGCACAAGGAGTTTGTACCAAAATTTCATGGAATGATTTGGCACAACTTTTGTGGATAGGTTAGGCAATGGGTAAAGGGGGTAGCAGCTCATCACTCTCCAGTCTCTCTGAGAATCTTCCAGAAAGAGTGGATTCTGAACTAACTGTAAAGGAAATTGGGAATATTTAGTAGTATGTATTCAATGGGCAGTGGGGACAGTAGTATTAAAAGTATCAGAAATTAAAACACTTTAGATGATGTAAGAATAATATCAACTAACCAGACCACCCAGAGCTCTCAGGGATGAAACTACCAACCAAAGAGTACACATGGAGGGACCCAGCTGCATATGTAGGAGAGGATGGCCTAGTTGGGAATCAATGGGAGAGGAGGCTCTTAGTCCTATAGAGGCTCAATGTCCCACCAGCATAGGGGAATGCTAGAGTGGTGAGGTGGGAGTAGGTGGGTGTATGGGGAGCACCCTCATAGAAGCAGGGGGGAATAGAATAGGGGGCTTGCAGAGGTGAAATCAAGAAGGGGGATAACATTTGAAATGTAAGAAAATAAAATAACCAACGGGGAAAAAAGAACAAAAATATTTGACTAATTAGTTTTCATAGGTGTTGTCAGTTTTTTTTTTTCTGGCTCATTATAGAGCAAGAAATATTTGGTAGAGTTTGTATAGCCATCCAAATTGAAGGGTGCCATGTCTGAATTTTGGATCAAAAATAGATGTATAACTACAAGATTATTGTCTAAATAAGTGGTTCTCAGCCTACCAAGTGTTGCAGCCCTGAAGCCACCATTCCCCATGTTGTGGTGACCCACAACCATAAAATTATTTTTGTGCTATTTCATAACTGTAATTTTCTACTGTTACAAATCATAATGTGAATGTATGATACGTAACCCACAGGTTGGGAACCACTGTTCTAGACTTAGAGATTGGTTTACTTATACTTATTATTAACCTCTCAGTGAAACCCCAAATTAATAACGATTGAATTGGTAATAAAAGAATGATTCACTTTTGTTCATAAGTCCTTCAACATGTGCATTATAGATAACACTCTGCTTTAGGGCACATTTCTCAATGATCTAAAGACAGTAAAATAAGCACCAATTTTATCTGCTGCCTGATAAGGCAGGACTCTTATAATTCATACAGAGATTCTCAGAAGACAAAATAATTGAGATGGCTTTTTTGTACCGGTTTACACAGATGAAGGAAAAGAAAAGCAAACCCCCCTTTTAGTTTTGAAGTGATAGAGTTTTGTGTAATCGTTTATGAAAAGAAACTTGCTGCCTGAAATTCCATGGAAGTCATGCTCCAATTAGTCTCCCTTTCATTTTCTAGGAGCACATATAACTTGTTATTGTGATGAGGAACTACTCACATCAAGTGATCTATAAATGGACGTTTTACAGCTGTGTTATTGCACACTTATTTACAACTCACAGGATGTTTAAACTTGAAAGCAGAAGGTAAATAATGAGATGGCCACGCTTAAGGAACATTTCCTTTATTCTGAGTAACTTAATGGGCGCTGAAGGAAACTTAATGACACTATTGCCTCAATAAACCTTCAAACAAACTTTTAATAGATTCTCTTCTACAAAGTTCAAAGTGTTTTAATATTCTTTCCCTTTGGATAACAAATATTTATAGAAGCTTGAAAATATTAAGGAAAATATATTGGGTAATGAGAGCAACGTGGTAAATTTAATTGTCTTGTATAATAATTTCACAATGAAAAAGTAATTTACGTAAGGAACAAAGATATTCATCTACACTTGACAAAAGATTTTATTTGATGACTATGATGAAGCTTGCAAATGGCTCTCTCAATTCTTGCTTTTCAACAAGTATTTACTGAGTACAGAGTGTAGGTAAGACATTCTGTCTCATTTCAGTTGGTCCTTGAGAGCAATGAATGACCCTTCCTCCCGAATGAAG
Source organism: Rhabdomys pumilio (assembly GCA_030674055.1). NCBI lineage: Eukaryota > Metazoa > Chordata > Mammalia > Rodentia > Muridae > Rhabdomys > Rhabdomys pumilio. The sequence goes on along the minus strand of JANHMN010000015.1, from coordinate 44,292,912 downwards.
AACACAAGAGAAAGTTAAAAAAAATAGAATAAAGGAAAAGCCAATTTTTTGAAAGAAGTTAAAAAACACACAAGAATTGTAAGAGAAATTAGTAATAGCTCTCTTCATCTTTGGAGACACAAAATAGCTTCACAAAATTGTGCTTTATAAACACGATACTAGCCTGATCCTTTCATAAAATTCACAGGCCTAAAAGCTTTTTCATGGTCACAGTGACATATTATTTGTAGTTTTCATTGTTCTAATATTTTCTATGATGTTGAAACAGTGATGGGTTATGCTTTACCATAAATACAATCTGTGCTACTAGGCTATGCTGGAAGTTCCTGTATTTCTACGTATCATATTCTTTAGTAAAGGACATTTTCATTTAACTATGCTCATGTTTGATCAAGTAGTAAATACCCTGTGGGAAAAGCAATGCACTTTCAAACACACACACACACACACACGCACACGCACACGCACACGCACACGCACACGCACACGCACACGCACATGCACACGCACACACACACACACTTTTATTAGTAATATAAATTTTCTTTCAAGGAACATCTCTAATTGACTAAAGTTCAAAGTGAACCATTTGTTGTCTTGTTTTGTAAAGGCGCATATCATTTTTATTTGAAAAGCAAAATGATATATGAATGGCTGTTCACTATTAAAAATATTCTTGATCTGGATGCACTGTGGTAAGGGAAACTGGTAATAGTTGCTGTGAATTATAGATTCTGAAATTGCAAGCCAAAATTAAATGTGTGAAGACGTTTTCTACTCAGTTATCTTAGTGATCCTAAGACTACATAGCTCAGAGGCTTAGGATAAAATCAAATATACTAAAAGAACATAGCTAAAAAAAAAACACACACACACACACACAATAAAACATTCTGCTATTCTCAGTGCTTTGCTCAGCTATCATGAGAGATGTTTCCTCCTGCAGCAGATGGAATAAATACAGTGAACCACAGCCAGACATTATGCAGAGAGTGGGAGACCCTGGAACACTCGGTTCTAAATGGAATGTCCATCCAGTTCCTCCCCACAAGCCTCAGAGAATGCTGCATAGGGAAAATGAAAAAGAGGGTAAGAGCCATCTGAGGAGGAGGACACCAAGGAACCAAGGATGTCTAAAGCAGCGTGATAGATGCACATATGAACTCACAGAGTGAGACAGCATGCACATGTTTCTGCACCAGATGGGATCTAAGAGATGAAAGAAGTGGACACATGTCCCCATTCCTAACCCAGAAGCAATCTCCAATTAATAACTGCTTGCAAAATGGAAAATAGTTTTAGTTAAGAAAGTCTCATTAGAAAACAAACTACTCTTAAAAATAGGCTGTATATCCAGCACTAGATGTCCAATAGAAAAAAAATCTCTAAATGATGTAGAATTGGTAAAGATCTTTTCCCAATCTGTTGGTTGTTGTTTTGTCCTATTGACAGTGCCCTTTGCCTTAAAACAGATTGGAAAAAGATGTTTACCAATCCTACATCCAGTACAGGGCTACTATCCAATATATACAAAAAACTCAAGAAGTTAGACTTCAAAGTACCAAATAACTTTATTTAAAAATAGGGTACAGAGCTAAACAGAGAATTCTCAACTTCCTCAGTTCTCCTCTCGAATGGTCGAGAAACACCCAAAGAAATGTTCAGCATTCTCAATCATCAGGGAAATGCATATCAAAACAATCCTGAGATTCCACCTCACATCAGTCAGAATGTCTAAAATCAAAAACTGAGATGACAGCAGATGCTTGTGATTATGTGGAGAATGAGGAATACTCCTCCATTGCTGGTAGGATTGCAAGCTGGTACAACCACTCTGGAAAGCAGTCTGGCAGTTCCTCAGAAAACTGGACATAGTACTATCTGAACATATACTACTCTTGGGCATATACCCAGAAGATGCTCCAATATGTAATTAAGTACACATGCTCCACTATGGTTATAGTAGCCATATTTATAATAGACAGCTCAACAGAGGAATGGATACAGAAAATGTGTTACATTTACACAATGAAGCACCATTCAGGTATTAAAAACAGTGAATTTATGAAATTCTTAGTCAAATGGATGGAACTAGAAAATATCATTCTGAGTGAGGTAACCCAATCACAAAAGAGCACACATGGATGTATTCACTGATAAGTGGATATTACCTAAGATATAACTCACAGACCACATGAAGCTCACGAAGAAGAAAGACAAAGTGTGGGCGCTTCGGTCCTTCTTAGAAGGAGTAACAAAATATTCACAGGAGCAAATATGGAGACAAAGTGTGAGACAGAAGCTGAAGGAGGGGCCATCTGGAGACTGCCCTTCCTGAAGATCCATCCCATGTGTGGTCACCACATGTAGGCACTGTTGTGGATGCCAGGGAGTGCATGCTGACCAGACCTTGATATAGCAGTCTCTTAAGAAGCTCTGCCAGAGGCGGATGCTCGCAGCTAACCATTAAACTGATCATGAGGTCCTCAATGGAGGAGTTAGAGAGAAGACTGAATGAACTGAAGGTGTTTGTGGCCCCGTTGGAAGTCCTGAGAAAAGTACATCTGCTATTGTTGGGTGAAATTATCTATAGATGTCAGTTCTACACAGTTGCTAGGTATTAATAAAGAAGACCATCATGCGTTTTCTGCCTTTTGGATTTTTCTAGTTCTGATTTAAAAGGTATTTACACTCATAATTGTAATGCATATAAAAGTTATTTACATATAAGCATTTGCTAGAAATATGAAAAAAGAAAATATCCAATAAAAGAAAAAAATAATTAAAATTTACAAAAGGAACTCAAATATTGGAAGTCCTTTCTTCGTAATGTTCTATCATAACTGTCTTTGCTGTTGTTGTTGTTGTTGTTGTTGATTTGTTTTTACATCTTATTTTTACTTAATTTTATTTCTCTCTTTTTTATTCTACATGTTCTCCTTCTCTCTGTCTGTCTCTCTGTCTCTGTCTCTGTCTCTGTCTCTGTCTCTGTCTCTGTCTCTGTCTCTCTGTGCGTGTGTCTGTGTATAAGACATATTATGGCTTCCAGTTTAGTGTTTTTATAATTCCTGAATGTGTAGTGAGTGAATCTCTTCATCTGTATCTGTTTCCTGTGCCTTTTCTTAGGCTCTTTCTATTCTGGTTGTTTTTGTTGTATTCTGATATATTAGTTTTTGTTTTATTTTATTATTATCCCTTCTAATTATGTTTGTTTACTAATGACAGACAAACAGAGGGAGGATTTGGATGGGAGAGGAGAAGTCAAGGAACCCGGAGGAGGAGAAAGGAGAATTAGAATATCTAATGTGAAGAAAAAAAGCTATTTTCAATAAAAGAAAAACAAAAGAATACAACAACAAAATGTCTAGAGTGTGAAAGGAAGCCTTTTCAGTCTTTTTAGGTTTTTTTTTTTTTCTTTTCCCTTTTTAGGTCAAGAAGATGTTATTTTTCTCAATGGAAAAAAAGATAGTTTATCCAGCAGGATCAATAGATAGTGATAAAAAGTTTAAATTTAGTAGCACTTGTTGCATCTTTGAATACAAATTATCATGATTTAATTTTAATTTTGGAAATCATTTAAAATGGAATTATAGCTCCTTAAAAATCTATCCACTCAAATAAAACCTTTCAGTTAATAATATTAGATGAGTACATTAGGTTAAATATTTTCTCTGTTGTTCTGCTTTTAAAAGGAATCCTCTCCTAAGAGGAAAGAGATTATGTCCCTTCACAGGTGTATAGGGCAATGAATTTTTTGGATGCATGTGGTGTAGATTTTTGTTGTTGTTGCTATTTGTTTTTGTTTTCTAACCTTGTTATAGAATACATAATCTTTTTTCTGTGGCTGGGCTCTAGCATCCAATAAATTCTGGGATGGGTAAAATGCATGGTCATTCCAATTGGTACTGTTTTTTGGTGTTTAAGCCATAACCTCTAACAAACACTTATCACTACTGAATTAGCCTTCAGTCTTTGTTATAAAATATTTTTTACCTTTTCTAAACAACAGGATGTGGAAGTTCTTTATTTTAAACCCCTTGGTGGATGAGCTAAGAATTGAAATTACTAGCTCTGAGTTTATTGGACTCTATGGGACCATCTAAAACTCTAGACTATTTCCAAGTAACACAATAATAATAAATCAAAACAAAAAATGTGTTATTTTGTCTCTCTGTTTATTTTTTCACTCTGTCAACCAAAAAAAATCTACCTCTATAAATTTTTTATCTCTTTGCTTAGCTATCTCATGCAACACGGACATAGTAGATTATATGGCTCTCTGTGTCAGCTCAGGCCACTGGACAGGAAGAATCAGTCTCCGAATACCTAAAGAGAAACCTCACACAAATACTTTCCTTTTCAGTTCTCTCTAATTTTTCTGAAGCTTGTGCCATTTTATGGAACACCCTGTAATTTTACTGATCATCTTACTGATTTAGGGGATGTCTCTAAACAATCCCAACAGAATTCTTTCCATACTATCACTCCTCTGAACATTTCTCATTGACACTAGAAAAAAATTATTTCTCAATATTATTACTGGGAAATCACCTTTCATCCCACTTAGGGTCTTTTCTCCAGTTACTTTCTCCACTGTAGACTATTCACCTCTTCTTTCTAATGAAATAAAACAAACATGTCTTCAAAATAAGTAGCTTGAGTAAATGAAAAATTTAAGCATTACTACATTACTTAAAGTTGAGATGGCCATATCTTTATAAAGAGAAGAAAAAAAATTAAATAATTATTGAAAGGCAGAAATGTACAAACAGTGAAAACTAATGGTCTTATGCAGAAGTTCATGCAGTTGTAAATCTCCTCTATTAAATTGTTCCATACCTTTTACACAATTGAAATGAAAATTTTATTGTGGTCCTCAACTGGTAATTAATCCAAGTACAAAAATAAACACCATGGTGCCAGTTGGGAGAACAGTGTAGGCCTGCTAAATCTATTTATCTAGATAAATAAAGCTGTAATCTCTAAATGATTTTAAATGACCAAGTAAAAAATTAGTACAGAATAGAACTCAGAATCAGATGTAGGAAGAGAAACTTAAGGTAAAAGTTTCACTTTAAATCAAGGTGGAAAAATAAGATAGATGATAATGGGAAAATATTCTATATTCTTAGAAAATAAAAATATAGTTTGGGTTAAGGAGGATGGCACACTGAGTAAAAGTCATTGTTGTATACTGAGGACTTTATTTTAATTCCTCAAGCCCAAGTAAAAGGATAGAACTCATTTCCAAAAGTTGTCCTCTGACATCCAGACTTGTTTAGTAGTAGTAATACTAGTAACAATAATATTATTAATAATTATAATAATATGTGTTAAAATAAAACAAAATTAAAATGTTGAAACAAGCTGTCCTATTACAATTCTGGGTTAAAACAAATAATAACATTTTTGTATAATTACCACATACTTAACAATTTATTTAGAACATTATAGATTTATAATACTTTGAACCACTCTGCTCTTAAAGATGAAATACAGTTTTGTGATGTCACTAACAAAATAAAAACACACTTATTCAACTGCAGACTATGGGCCCTGAAATTATTTAAGTTCTATTGAGCCTAGAGATATATTGAAGAATTATAAATTTACATTTAATTTTTAAGTAAATCAGAAAAACATTTGGCCTAGCTATTTCAAATATTTTTTAGGAGAGAGGCAGAAAAGTATTTCTAGTTTGACCTACTTTGCAAATTCTTGTGTTTTTAATCAACATCTGGATTTTAAAAAAGAGAGAGAGAGAAGAAAATACTTGCTCTTGCCACATGCTGATTTTTGCTGGGAGAAATATTACTCAAGTCACTTTTATTAACTTGACAAGAAACAACTGTTATGTCAAAACACATTTAACTGAAATTTTTTTATGATTTGTGCATTTGATTTGAAATCCTTTTCCATAACTCATACTGTCACATGCAGTTTCATTTAAATTTTTAAGTCTGCTAAATTAAGTGCCTTTTACTTACTATAAAGCTCTCTGATATGTCTGACTTACAACTTATCTTACATGTTCTTTGAACACTAGAATTACTTAGTTTTCTCTTCTTTCTGTTTTGGATAAAGGTGGAAATAGAGTGAGTTGTAGTCTTAAATAACATTCAGAATATCATAAGATATTCTGAATATCATAAGATTGATACTCACTGAATATGCAGTGTTAAAAGTTCCTGTGGGAGATCTCAGATAAAATTGGCCAAAGACCCAACCTTGAGCTAGACCATTTTCATGAGAAAACAGGTCACATATGTAGTTGGGTTTTGCAGTAGGACAGCTTATAGAAGGACACTGCCTGCCTACTTCTTTTGAACAAACTTCACTTGGTGGGAAAGCAGTCCATGTGAACCTGCAACAGTTCAAGTTTATGTAAAAAGTTGTCTCACAGTCTTCATCTCATACCAAAGAGATGCACTGTGAGGCAATCAATGTGTCAGTACCTGGAAGCTCAAAATGTCTGGAGCAGAGACTAGAAAGAAGCTGCATTTATCTTGCTGAGATTTCTTATGTTTGATATTTCAGTCTACCACTACTCACTTCTGAAAAACATAACCTAGGATATGAATATTCAAGAGAAAAAATGTTCTTTGATGCTAAAAAGGAGACTCTTCTTTCAAGAAGTATTAAATAGAGTCATGAAATATTATTCAGAGTGTTTTATAATTTAATTAAAAAATCATTAAATAGATTAAAAACTAAAATTACCAAGTTGAATCTAATTACTCTACAAAATGGGTATTAAATGATACCTAACATTCTATGCCTTCAGAGAGATGCAAGAGGGATGAAAATAATTAGCAGGTTTTGAGAGATATTTCAGACACTGTAACTGACACTTAACTCACAGTGCAGTAAAATCTAGATGTTAGTATAAATTATTTAGTGTTCTGAAATTTGCTACAAACACTTCATGTGTTATAATATGTACGATTTCTACTTTCAAATTTTTATTAAAACTTGAACCAAAGCAGGATATTGCCAAAGACAAAACATAGGTGATGTTTTCCACAATAGGCATATAATATGTAATTAAAATATAAATAACTATTGTGCCACTAAATATTCACATAGTTAGAAGTAAGTGGCTATAAAATTCTGCATCTCACAAAATAATTAAGTTATATGCCAGAATAGCTCTTGAATGCAATGAATTCAGGTTTATGGAAATCTCTGTTATATTACTGTGAGAATAACAGTACTAATAAAATGCTCCTAGGCTATTTTATTTTATATTTTCACATCACAGAAAATATATCCTAAAGACCTAGTTTTTTTGGAATTGAGTATTAATCAAAAATTGTAAATTCAATTGAACCAAAAGTTCAAAACAGTCCTTGGTTTAAATTATACCAGCTGGTGCTGGCTCAACTGGAGGTCAGCATGTAGAAGAATGCAAATTAATCCATCTTATCTCCTTGTACAAAGCTCAAGTCCAAGTGGATAAAGGACCTTCACATAAAACCAGATACACTGAAACTAATAGAAGAGAAGGTGGGGAAGACCCCCGAATACCTAGGCACAGGGGAAAAGTTCCTGAACAGAACACCAATGGCTTATGCTCTAAGATCAAGAATTGACAAATAGGACCTCATAAAATTGCAAAGCTTCTGTAAGGCAAAGGACACTGTCAATAAGACAAAACAGCAACCAACAAATTGGGAAAAGATCTCTACCAATCCAATGTACAATAGAGGGCTGATATCCAATATATACGAAGAACTCAAGAAATTAGACTCCAGACCACCAAATAACCCTATTAAAAATAGGGTAAAGAGCTAAATAAAGAATTCTCAACTGAGGAAATTCGAATGGCCGAGAAGCACCTTAAGAAATGCTCAACATCCTTTGTCATCAGGGAAATGCAAATCAAAACAACCCTGAGATACCACCTCACACCAGTCAGGATGGCTAAGATAAAAAACTCAAGTAATGGTAGATGCTGGCGAGGATGTGGAGAAAGAGGAACACCCCTCCATTGTTGGTGGGATTGCAAGCTGGTAAACCACTCTGGAAATCAGTCTGGCTGTTCCTTAGAAAATTGGACATAGCACTACCTGAGGACCCAGGTATACCACTCCTGGGAATATACCCAGAAGATGCTCCAGCATATAACAAGGACATATGTTCCACTATGTTCATAGCATCCTTATTTATAATAGCCAGAAGCTGGAAAGAACCCAGATGTCCTTCAACAGAGGAATGGATACAAAAATTGTGGTACATTTATACAATGGAGTATTACTCAGCTATTAAAAATAATGAATTTGAGAAATTTTTAGGTAAATAAATGGAACTAGAAAATATCATCCTGAGTGAGGTAACCCAATCACAAAAGAACACACATGGTATTTACTCACTGATAAGCAAATATTAGCCCAAAAGCTTGAAATAGCCAAGATTCAACTAACAGACCACATGAAGACCTGAAGAAGGAAGACCAAGTGTGGATGCCTTGGTCCTACTTAGAAGGAGTAACAAAATACTCATGGGAGCAAATATGGAGACAAAGTGTGGGACAGAAACTCAAAGAGGGGTTGTCTGGAGACCATTCTACCTTGGTATCCATCCCATGTGCAGTCACCAAAGATAGACACAGATATGGATGTGAGGAAGTGCATGCTGACAGGAGCCTGATATAGCCGTCTCCTCAGAGGTCTACCAGAGTCTGACATATCCAGAGGCAGATGCTCACAGCTAACCATTGTTCTGATCAAGGGTTCCCAATGGAGAAGTTAGAAGACTGAAGGAACTGAAAGGGTTGGAGGCCCGAAGAGGAGAGCAACAATACCAACCAACCAGAGCTCCCCAGGGTCTAAACCACCAGCCTGGGAGCACATAGGGAGGGACCCATGATGCCAGCTGTATATGTAGGGGAGGATGGCTTTGTTGGACATAGGTGGGAGAGGAGAACCTTGGTCCCATTAAGGCTGAACACTGAGCAGGGAGGAATTCGAGGGTGGGGTGGTGGGATTGGCGGGCAGGTGGGGGCACACCCTCATAGAAGCAGGAGGAGGGGGCATGGGATAAGGGGTTCCTGGGTGGAGGGGAGAATGGGATAAGGGGATAAAATCTGAAAAATAAATATAATATCCAATAAAAAATCTATAAAAATAAAATTAGAGAAGCAGAAAGATAAAGGCCAGTGAGTCATAGAATAAGCAAACATGGTAATTTATAATTTAATTAAGAAGTACACAATTCTTTTATAGAATGTTCTTCTTTCTTTTAAATATAAGAATTTGAAGAATATTGATTCAGTTTTTATTTAATAAAATGAGATTAGTGTGTGGGCAGGACTTGTTAGGTAACTTTGTAAATGTAAGTATGTATTGCGTTGAATTTTCTAATTTTTTTCAATGTTCTGTTATTTGTTCTTATGCTTAAGACTATTGTTTAAAAGCAAAATTTAACAAAATTGTATACACACTTTAATTTTGAGGCTCAATATGTCAATTCAGACCTATAAAATATTCTGTTGTGATTTTCCAGGGATAACAGGTTTTATATATGCTGTGGGAAAAACATTTATTGCAAAAAAAAAAAAAAGATAAAAAATTGGTTACCATTTACTTGTTAATATAAATACATCATTTTAACTATGCAATGTATAAAGATTTTGGTGATATTCTTTGATTTCATGTATGTGTACTTGACTATTTATGTTTGTATGTATGTCTTCATATGATATTTATGTAAATAAAATAAATGTATATGAGTACATAACTCTCAAAAAATAAATTATACCAGCATTATTTTAGAAAGTTAACACATGCTAAGTAAATATCAGAAATATTTGTTATCTGATTTTATTAGATAGTATATCCATGGGATACATTTTGTGAGTTCTCACCCACTAATTTCTAATTAGATGATGATTTATAACTGATAAATACAAAAACTTCCATTTTTGTTGTAAAGTGTTTTGTACCCAAGGTATACATATAATGAATAGATTTTATGAAGATGATAGAAATAAGTATTATATGGACAGAAGTTTAATTATAAAAGAGAGTGTTAACTACCTTCAGGGAGGATTTTACTACTTTTTGTGTCCTGAGTACTCTCTGATTTAATTCTTGAGTTCAAAATGATTACGTGAAGGAGAATTATGAGACTCTGACCTAAGAAAAAAAAATCACTTTAACATAAGCTGAAATATCTAAGGTTGGATATATTTTGAAGACTAGGACAAATGGGACTAGTAAGAGTGCATAAAATTGAGCAGGCATTTTTTAAATACGAAAGAAACTCCAAAATTCTCTGGAATGTGAGGACTCTTTTCCAACAGCTAGAATAGAAACAACGAATGAGGATCTTAGAACGTGGTTGCTCAAAAGGATAAACAGACGGCAAATGGCCAAAACCACTCCCATAAGTCATATCAGGTCCTGAGTGGGAATCTCTGCTCATACTCAACTACATCTTAACTTTGCCTCACCAATTTATTAAAAATGTTACTCTTTAGTCACATATTTGTGGGTCTTTAAAAAGTATACTATTATCTCCAAATTTTCAATTTCATTTTTTATTTAATTTCATTTTTAGTATTTTTAACTTTTCTGGTTTCTTTCCAATTATCTTTACACACAATTCACATTGTGTTTGTTTAGTGGTTTGAGTCAATTTTATGCACTATTGACCCATGGTGTGTTTATTCTATCATTTCTAGATACTGTTTGTGATGGCTTCTACAAGCTCGGCCCAGGGAGTGGCACTATTAGAAGGTGTGGCCCTGATTGAGTAGGTATGGCCTTTTTGGAGTAGGTGTGTCACTGTGGATGTGGGCTTTAAGACCCTCATCCTAGCTGCCTGGAAGCCAATATTATTCTAGCAGCCTTCAGATGAAGATATAGAACTCTCAGCTTCTCCTGCACCATTCCTTCCTGGATGTTGCCATGCTTCTGCCTTGATGATACTGGACTGAATCTCTGAACCTCTATGCCAGCCCCACTTGATGTTGTCCTTATAAAAGGTGCCTTGATCATGGTGTCTGTTCATATCAGTAAAACCCTAAGGAAGACACTGTTTTTAGTTGTAGCTATTGGAATCATAATCTTGTATATGTATTTAAATATTTTATGGAATCTGAGATTTGAGATGACCTTTGCAGATATCTAATGTAGCTCACTCATGTTACAAAAATGTCACTCAGCCCATGAACAATTAATGTGTTTGAAAAAGCCCATGTTATTCTTAACAAAAGACTTGAGGGCATATGACATTTCCTAAATTTTCTGGCATCTGAGAGTGGATACTTGGCATATGGGTATTTGTGACTGTACTATGGAGACATCTCTAGGGAGAATGTTACCCAAGCTTTGAGAGAGCCTGCTCGTATAAGGCCATTTGTGTTAGAAAATACAGCATTGAGGGAATTGAAGATAACTGGAGAATTAACTAAGGAAGAGAATAAATGGTGATGAATACTAAGTAGACAAGAATAGCAAACTCAAGAATCACAGAAAAAAAAAAACTGTAATGCTTTCAATTGCAGGTAATCTTTGGTGTCAATTTCATGAAACTAGCTTTATTTTTCTACCTTTGCATGGGTTGCTAATATTGACCGTAGGTCATCAGACACACACTTTATCTTCTAAGTTACCACATTGCTTCTCATGCATAGAGCTATTTGTCTTTATAGCAATATTAAGAGATTTGCTCTTTTAAAATAATCAGACTATGAAATCTCTATTCTCATAGGTAGCGTTACTACTGCTCTAAGAAGGATACTCAATATAAGACATTCCTTTAGACCCTTTTATTTTTGTGCCACAGAAAGAGACAGCAAGAAGACCCTGGTAGATCCTGGTATCTTGATCAGTATCTATTTATATTTCTGTCTTTTTGAAATTATCCAGTATGCAGTATTCTGTTTTAGCAGCTCAAAATGAATCAAATTTATGTTTAACTACCATTAAAATTATTTTTATTTGCACAAATCATCTTTCTTGAATAAGTGTAACTACTAACTCTTATCAAAGCTCCTCTTTACACTGAATAGAGATAACCACAGAAAACCACAACTGGATAAACACAATGCAGAAATTAACTGACCATGAGGAACCTAGCCCCAGTGGGTACATCTATATTATAGGTCTCATGTCTATGGCTTAGGGACACAATGGTGGGGAGTGAGCAGGAAGATTTAAGAGACAGAATCCCTGCAAGTATTGAGTACCAGTCTGTCCTAGGTATAGTCTAATGAACAAGAATAGAGTGATGGCAATAGCAACAGGCATGTTAATATAGAAGAGAGAAAGAAATTGTGTGGCCTCACCCTAGACAAAGAATTATAGGCAGCTAATGACTTCCCAGAAAGGGATAAGACTTTCCATAAAAGGATGAGGCCCTTTATTGGATGTCCAATGCAGAGTGGTCAGTGCATGTGTACCCACACACATCATGACAAAAACACACAAAAGTAATAAATAAAAGATTTAGAGTTGGATAGATGGCTCAGTGGTTCAGAGAGCCTGCTGATCTTCTTGAGGACCTGAGCTTCACGCCCATCACCATACTGGATGCCTATAATGTCAGCTCTAATCAATTCGATGCTCTCTTCTGGTCTTTGAGAACTGCACACACACACTCAATATTTTAAATGTAAAATACATTTTAAAAAAGTATTTAAAGGAAAAGGAAACAATCCCAGGGGTAGAGAGGGAGGAGGATGGCTCTTTGTGGAGAAGATTTTGGTTTAACATGGCAAAGTGAGGTGCAGGGAGCACCAGGATGAGTTTAGTGTTTCCTAGGTAACATGAATGAGGAGGGAGATGGAACAGGCAGTGACTTAGCATTCTTATAGTGAAGAATATTTGGGATTAAGCATGATACCATATTCGACTGCCATATGTACGACCTTCTCTTATTAATGACTTTAAAGATAGAACATTTTCCTATCTTCATGGGGATTCTAGTGCCAAAAATTAGTACATAGGATAGTCTACTAATCTCCTTTAGAGGATGGAGATATGGTGGGCATTAAGAATGTAAAAATCTCAGATGACATTGTAAAGGAATATAGCAGAACAAGTGTTTGGGGAGCAGAGAAGTGAAGTGTGGGGAAAGACCTAGAACTAGGAGTGACCTAGAACTTTATAGAGGGTTGAGCCTTTTAATCTGTTTCCCTGGAGAAATAGAATATTCTGAGAAATGAGGATGCTTTAGAGCACTGATAGAAGCAATGTTGTATCTGATAAGTAGGAAAAATAATTACATAGAGTTTAGTATATTTGAGTTTATTCACAGGCAGACACTGTATTAGTGAAAGCAGAGCTGAGTACTGAATCCCCACAAGTCTGCGATCGTGTCCAGACCAGAAGGCAGAAAGAAATCATGACAAGTAGGAACCCAGTTTGGGATAATGAAGATAAGGCTGTTATACTAATAATGTACTATGTTCTTATTAACTTTCCTGAATTGTTATTTGACTATAGAGTCACTTAATTTTTAGATAAATATTTGATGTGTTATATTATTAGGACTTCAGTGCTAATTTAGGTTAGCAGTCATTGATGAGGGTTTAGCAACCTTTAGCTGATCAAAATGTCATTTTGTTTTAGGTGTTAAAAAAAATATCTATAGCATATTGTTGCCAAGCTTCCTAAGGCTTTCCCTTTGGGAAATGCATAATGGTGTGTTGTTTAAATCTCTGGATGAGTAATCACATCTGGATGACAGGGTAACCCCAGAAGATGATATTTAACTAAAGGACAACACAGAGAGTTGGTATTTATTCATGTAAGCTACATGGACAAATATAGGACAGAAGACATAGAGTCTGTGATATTTTATTGGTTGAAATGTAGTTGGAATCCAAAGTAGTTTGCTGCCGGGGTCATAGTCTGACACTGTCAACCAGTGCCCTCTCTTGAAGGTTGAGTCTGTTGTAACAACTAAGACTATAGCCAGGAAGAAAGAAATGAAGAAAAATATAAGCCAATACTTTTCTTATAAGTATTGGAGATGTATATCTCGTGGAGAAATCTTAAGACTGTCACAGTGACAGTTTATAAATAGACTCACCAGATTCTGAAGAGCTCTAGCAGGTCTCATCATGGCAAACATGATACTGGCAGGCCTCGCCCTTCCCCTTTTCCTCCCCTTTACTGACCCATAGACTACTTCCCTAAAGCTAGCCACCAAGGTTTATTCCCTTAGACATTTCCTCCTTCTGAGGCTCACAACTAAGGAAGACTAGCACCCAAAACCCCTTTTGGCTTACCTAATTAGCATGCCCAGTCAAAACAAACCAACTCATTCTAACCTTAAAGGGGCTTCCCCTTTTTGCTTTAAGAACTGTGGTTTGCCTCTGAGCCATGGCTGTCTCATTCTCACTCCTTTGTTCTTGAGGGGAAAATATCCCTTCCCCTCTTCCTTGCTCTGGTCCCCTTCTTCCTTGTTCTTTGTACCCTGTCTTTGTCTCTTTTTTCCATGCCATTTGTCTCTCTGGGGCAAATAAATCTTTTTTTTTTTTTTTTTTTTTTTTTTTTTTTTGCTTAGAACTTGGTCTTCCTGTGTTCTGTACCAACTCCAGTCCTTTCAGGTTTAAAGGTGACTAATGTTTGTATAATGTCTTCGAGAATTACTAAGTCACAGTTCACTGTTCATTTCATTGTTTTATGCCATTTGGGGAAAAAAACAACATCTTTAAGTATTGTTGGCTTTTCTTTGAAGTGGAAATAAACCTATTTCATTAAGTTGTGACTAGGATTAAATCAGGAAATATATTTGAAAGATATAAAACTATTGAGACATCATCACTTTATAAGCTGGTGGCTGCAGCACATTATTTATTTATTTATTTATTTATTTATTTATTTATTTATTTTGGCTTTTTCGAGACAGAGTTTTTCTGTATAGCCTTGGCTGTCCTGGCACTCACTCTGTAGACGAGGCTGGCCTCAAACTCAGAAATCCGCCTGCCTCTGCCTCCCAAGTGCTGTGGCCATATGTTTAAAAGATCTGGTAATTGGAAAGTCCAGTTACAAAGATGTGAACTAGAGAGGTTATAAAAGTCACTGCTGTTATAAGGAATGTGTTGCTTTAAGTTCAAATAGGAATTTATTTTACAAGAAATGTGTTCACCAGTCAATACTTTTGTCTTGAGAGAGCTTTTTCTTCCTAGCATTGTAACTACAGAGATTAAATAACAAATATCCATAAAACAAGAACCATCTGTATCTCTGAGTAAGCAAACAAAAAGCACAATGGAACCCTGAACTTAATCCAAACTCTTAAATTATGAGAGAGTTTGAATAATGGTAGAAATTATTGGGACACAATTGTAAAAAATATCATCACAAGCTCTATTTTTTAAAAATAACTAAACTTAGTATAAAATCCAGAGTAAGCAATCTATATACCAGACCTGGCTATGAAAACAAATATCTCAATAATAAAAACCTTTCGATGTTTAGAGTTCTATTACACACCTCCACAAAAGCATGGCCTACTTTTAGATATTTCTGTTCCCAAATCCCACTTAAGTACATTTCAAAGGTTTCCTTTCCTTTTCCTTTTTCCTTTCCTTTTTCCTTTCCTTTCCTTTCCTTTCCTTTCCTTTCCTTTCCTTTCCTTTCCTTTCCTTTCCTTTCCTTTCCTTT
>JANHMN010000015.1:44164134-44277192 GCA_030674055.1 Rhabdomys pumilio | reverse complement strand
TCTCACACACACACACACACACACACACACACACACACACACACACACACACAGACACTTTCTGTGCTTTTTCTAAGTTGACCTTCAAGCTTCTTTCTCATTAAAAAATTTTTCTTTTAGAGACTTAGAGCACTGTTTGAGGATAATTATATTTCTCTACTGTTTTGTTTCTCTTCTGTTGTTTATTTTTGAAGTTGTAAATTAATTACAATATTTTTCTTTTTCTTTTCACTTTACTCCTTCCAAGCCCTCTATATATGTTCCTCTCCACTCTCCTTCAAAGTGCGGGCTCTTTATATTTTTTTTATTAATTGTTGGTGCATACATATATGTATTTGTGTGTGTGTGTGTGTGTGTGTGTGTGTGTGCTTGCATGCTTGTGTGTGTGCATTTGTACATGCATCTATATGTGTGTGCAGGTGTGGTATATGTGTGTCTGTGTGTGTGAGAGAGAGTTCCTAGATATAACCTGTTGAATCCATATGTTACTTGTATGTAAGTTTTGGGGCTGATGATTTGGCACTGGCTTTCTTTTGTTTCTTCATTTTTTACTTTACATTTCCGTCTCCAAGAATTGGAATTTATTTAAATGTTACACATCAGGGGTATCTTTTCTTTACATCCTCTGTGATATTCTTTAGATATGAAACGGAGAGCTAAAGCCTTGTCGTTATGATGATGATTAAGGTGCCCGTCATCTTTGACAGACAATTGGCACTACCAACAAATTTACAAATGTTTTTTATGATGTGAATAAAAACCTACGAATCAAATACAGAACCTTCCCTATTGCTGTGTATCTGTTTGTACTATAAATTGTTTAGAAATAGGACCTATTTCATAATAGATTTGTATTTGTGAGTTAGTTATTCCCAGTCAATACAAAACACTTTACTAATGCATTTCATATAAATGTATTTTTACATAAAACTAATGTCAATAAAAATGTCTTTTGAAAAGACAGAATGATTGAACACTTCTCTTTAAAGAGTTGAGTCAGTGGGAAGTGCAGGTCCATAAACCAACCCTGTCTAGACTTGAAGGAGAAGGCTAGGGATCCTTTATGTCACACACCTCCTCACTAGGAAGGGACTTCGGTCATCATTACTTACAACGTCACACAAAAAAAATTAGTTTTCAACTTGAAAACAAATGAGGAAAATCAAGCCTTCATCAATGCATAGAAATGTATTATCATTTTCTTTGTGACTTTCAAGACAGTCTTGAGTAATGTTCCCATGGGTCCAAAACATAGGACTCAAGTCTCCTAGCTGCACAGCACTCCAAGTTGCTCACAAATATCCTCCATGTTCCTTCAGTTTCTGATTTACCTGTTTCTTACTTAGCTTCACATTTTCAGAAGTAATGTGGCTACGTGTCTATATTTTCAAAACTATTTATATATTATTTTCCAGAATGCTAAATAGTTTTTATATTTCTTGTAGTAGCTTCCTACTTTTATTTATTTTTTTTATTGAAATTGGTGTACTAGGGAACGTGGTATGGATTAGTTATAAGGTGCTTGTCTAGAATGAACATTACCCTATATTAGTTATGAAGGACTGAATAACGAGGCAACAAAATAGACAGATAAGCACAGACAGAAAGACAGACTGACAGGCAGGCAGACACACAGGCTGACAGGAGGGTATAAGCAGGCGGGTCTATACATTTTATGTAGATTTATTTCCTGAGTGTAGATTTCTTAATTTTGTCTTCTCAATTGCTTTTGGCATGGTACCTTAAAATGGATACCATTTGGTTCGCTCTTAATGCTTGTTTAACGTATAGTTTTAGAATTTAGAGCACACTTTTTTGTTTACTTTCATTAATTAAATTTATCTTCAATATGTATAATGGTTTGAATATGCTTGGCCCAGAGAGTGGCACTATTTGGAAGTCTGGCCTTGCTGTAGGTGTCACTAGGGCATAGGTTTTAGTGCTCTCTTCCTAGCTGCCTGGAAGTCAGTATTCTGCTAACAGTCTTCAGATAAAGATGTAGAACTCTCACCTCCTCCTGCACCATGCCTGCCTGGATGCTGTTATGTTCCTGACTTGTTTATAATGGACTGAACCTCTGAACCTGTAAGCCAGTCCCAATTAAATGTTGGTCTTATAAGAGTTGCCTTGGTCATGATATCTGTTCATAGCAGTAAAACTTTAACTAAGGTAGTATGTAAATCTAACAATATGTAAATTTAAGATTACTTTTGTGTTTGGACATGACAAACAGATTTTGTTTTCTATTTAAAAGTTTGTTTCATTCTAATATTCTTCTTTCTTTCTTTTTTATCCTCACTCATGAGTTACTCTTTTCTGTCTTTGTTGTTTTGGGGCATTTGTTTGTGTGTGTGTGTGTGTTTTCTTTGATGGTTCTTCATACACACACTCTCAGTCACATCACTATCTCAGAGGGTTCCTATCTATTGACTTGCCTGTGGATTCTTCCTTTTTAAATATTTCTTTCCTTCTACACTGTGAATGATGTATAGTTTTTAGAACCATGCCATATGTACATATTTTGAGACATGTGGGATCATTTCTCGTTTTCTCAAAATACAACATCTGGGTATTTTTTTTTTTTCTACTGTCAGTTCCGTTCTTAGCGGCATCATCTTTGTGCAAGATTCTCACAGCATTTCTTAAGGAAGTTTAACAAATGGTGCTTTCAATATGAATAAAAGCAGTTTCTATCAAGAGGGAAGGCAGTGTTCAATGAAACATGCTAAAGGACCACTTGAGGCAGGACATTCATTTCCCATACAGCAATGAAGGAGAAAGAGAGAAGCATCAAGAGGTTCTTTTTCATGTATTCAACTTGAGATTTCCCTGGAAACATTCTGAAGAAGTCAGATACATGAAAGACCCTATGTGCCAGTCCTTGGATTCCATAAAATAGTCCTGATGAACTTTCCTTATTAATTTTAATATTTAGTGCTTGAAATTTTTATATTGTATATAATGTATATCTCGAGTCTTCCCTACTTTCCCTCCCATTTCCCCTAGGGCATTAAACACATTTCTCTGTCAATTTCATGGTTTTTTCTTTCAACATTATTAATCCACTGAGTGGAGTTATTGCTACCCATATGTGCAAATATATGTAGTCACCCACTGAGGGATAGGTAGCCCACTAGAGATTACATTTTAAACAACTGTTGACTATATGTTGTTCTAATAGAAGCCCCCAAGGACTAAGAACTCTCCAGCTATAAGTAAGACCTTTCTGGCCGTTCCTTCATTCAAGATGGAACTCTTAACTGTCTTGATCTTGTTCAGGTCTAGTGTATATATAACCTCAGTTGCTGGTTTTTTTTTCTTCTCTTATTCACTTTACCTCTCACTCGCTGTGCTACTCTCACTCACCCTCTCCCACAATCCTTCTCTCCTCCCGACTCTCCTTCTCTGCTTAGCTGGTAAGGAATGCCTGTTATCTCCCCTACCCTGACACTTCAAGTCTCTGAGAGACTAGGTGCTTCCTCTCACACTGAGGCCAGACAAGGCAGCTCAGCTAGTAGAATATATTCCACATAGAGGCTTTTGAGATAGCCTCAATTCCAGTTGTTCAGGACCCACATAAACGTCAAGCTGCACATCTGCTAGATATGAGCAGGGAGGTCTGGGCCCAAAGGTCCATGTTAGTTGACTCTGTTGGTCTTCCTGTGGAATTCCTGTCCTGTTCTCCTTTTCTTAAAACAAAGACATCAAGTTTGCAGGCAAATGGATGGAACTTGAGAATATTATCCTGAGTGAGGTAACTAAGTCCTCAAAGGTATGTACTAAGTCCACAAAGTTATGTATAAATGGGTATTAGCCATAAAATACAGGTACAGTGTTACACTCCACAGACCCAAGGAAGCTAACCAAGAAAAAAGGGCTCAAGTGAAGAAGCTTAAATTTTATTTAGAAGGGAAAATAAAATAGTTATAAGAGACAGATGGTGGGAGAGAATTGGGAGGGAGGGGGAATGGGAGATTCAGGATCAGGTGTTGGGAAGGACAGGAGAGATGGCTAAATGGTCATGAAAATGAATGGAAATCTGCAGCTGATGGGGGTGAGGAGGTGGGGGGCATTCTAGGAGACAGAGACCTGGGATAAGGGACACGCCCAAGAATAACCTGGGATAACCTTATCTGTGATTCGGTACATAGGGGATATGGAACCTGAAGAGGTCACCTCCTGTATCCAGAAAGGAAACTCAGTGGAAATACCACCAACCCGTAAAACCTTCAACTAAAATTTACCCTGTCTACAGGTAATGCAGGCAGAGAGGAGGGAGCAGAGACTGAGGGAACCACCAGCCAATAACTGACCCAACTGGAGACCCACCTATGGGCAAGTAACCATCCTTAGCACTATTAAGGATATTATGCGTGCAGACAAGAGCATGCTGCCCTCTGAGGGGCAGCTGATTCAGACAGATGTAGACACACGCACAGCCAAACAGTGGACCACAATTGCATTTGCTCTGAGGTCTACAAACCAGCCTTCCCTCTAGTGCTGTGTTCTTCATTTGCCTCTCTTCCTCAGCTACTATTCATAGACTGCTGGAGTTCGCTCTTTGTTTCTATTTTCTTATCGTCTAATCTTTTGCTTTTTCAGTTGTTTAGAATTCAATTTTCGTATCCTCATTACTCCAATCACAGTTGTCACTGTTGACAACCATACTGCTCTGCTTTTTAAAATTTCATTCAATATAGTTGCCGAACTGGATGGTTTAAAAGAGATCTCTACAGCCTCATATATATTTTAGCTTTATTTATTTATTTTTATTGGTTATTTTATTTATTTACATTTCAAATGTTATCCCTTTTCCCCTTCACAACCCTTCTATTCCCTCCCCCTTCTTCCTGCTTTAATAAGCGCTCCCCCAGCTACCCATCCACTCCTACCTCATGCCCCCCAGCATTCCCCTACTCTGGGTCATCGAGCCTCTACAGGACCAAGGGGCTCCCCTCCCATTGATGCCAGACAAGGCCATCCTCTGCTACATATGCAGCTAGAGCCAAGTTTAATTTATCGTCTATATTAAGTCTTTTCTACAATTTTTTCCTAACAACTTATGCATGAAAGGTTTCCTTAAGGGCATGTTCTTTGTAGTTATTTTGCTTTCTTTCAGTAAATTCATCTAATTTCTTGAGCCAAAATTCATACAACTTTTAATAATATAATTTCAGTTTTGTCTTTGGCTATGGATCTGAATATGCCAAACCATAAACTTATTAATATTGCATTTGTTAATACTCCTATAAATACTTCCTTTTTCATACTTTCTAATTGTTTCTTAATGTCTATGACATGATCCTACTTATATGACCTTATGAACTTTTTTTTAAACTCTGATTCCCAAGAATGTATTGCACAATCTTGGTTCATTGGTAAAATAATCATGAGATTATTTGGTGTTAGGATATGGCTCCCTAAGGAAAATGGTTGCTAGGCAAATATGATGACCTGATTTTAATCCTCAAACACTCATAAAAACCTGAATATGCTTTCAATCAAGCACAGTGCTGGGGAAGTCAAGACAAGAAAAATCCTAGAGGTTTTAGGATCGTTTTTGGATAGACAGTAGCCAAGTCAGTGAGCTCTGCTCTAAAAATAAGTAAACAAATAAGGTAAGTAAATGAAGTAGCAAATCAACTGAAGGAGACACCTGATATCTCTTGCCCCCATATATACACATCTCCATATATGTGCACTTGTGTTCACATAGGCACATTCATGTACACACGTAATATGTAAATATAAAACATTTGGCAAATAATTTCTTTGCTCCTTAAAGTTTGAATATTTCCCCTTTGGCCTCTAAATAGCTTTCAGTGATATATATATATATATATATATATATATATATATATATATATATATTTCAGTGATATATATGTTTCAGTTATATATATGTTTCTATATGTCCTACATTTTTCTTGTAAGACAACTATAAAATAAGATAATTATTTTATAATTATTTTTAGTAAGATAAGTTATTAAAACTTTATGAATTTTTGGCTCAAGTAATTAGATGAATTTACTGAAAGAAAAATATACTTAGTTTCTCTATATTCTCCATTGATCAAGATACACAGTTAACTATCCTAAAGTTTCTCTTCTTTGTTGTACAAAGTTCAAAGAATACACTGCTAGGCAGTTTTCCTTCTTTACTCCTCCACAAAACATCTAAATATCCCAACTTTAGATTGCCTTGCTTTTCCTTCACTGATGTTTTCATTTTATCCATGCCTGGCTTTAATATTTAAGAGACACAGAGTAAACCATTTACAATTTAAAGACAAGAATTATTATTAGAGAAATAAATATTTATAAGCCCTCAAGAAAAACAGTGCAGGGTAGGGATAGAGGGTTGGGCCATGTTCCCCCACGAGTTTTGCACGCCATCTAGTGACTAGTCCACCTTACTACAAGGCTTGCCTGTCAGACCCTGAACTCTGCAGATAAATTTTCCAATTTTCCTCCAGATAGAGGTTTAAATAGAATATATATATATATATATATATATATATATATATATGTATATATATATATACATATATATATTCCTTTGAATAAACATTGTAAAGAATTTTACTGTTTATATACTAATTATTATGTATATATTTATCATTTGTGTAATATACCACTTATATTATTACAAAAACATTTCATGAAACATACTTCTGGCACTTTGTTTTATGTTAGTGTTAATCAATGATATTCATTTACCAGAAAGACATCTGAAGGAAACTTGAAAGCTTCAGTTAGTCTCAATACATTTAAAGTTCTTTTCTTCTGATGTGACCCACACAGCATATTCAGCTAAAATGCCAAACACTGAACCTCACAGAATAGTCTAAGGCAAGGAGGCAGGCAGGCAGTTTCCATTGGCTCTGACTTTTTGAACACTACCCAGACACTCTAAGGGATGATTTTCATATCCAAAAACATGGGAATAAAGACATTTTTATTGCATCTGTGGTAACATGCAGAAAATGCTTGGACCATTGCAAGTTTTCAGTAAATATAGATATCAGGTCATATTCAATGATGTGCCCATTTTATTTTTGTTTCTCAATGAACATGTACCCAGAAAATTATAAAATAAATTATATGATCTAGCCATTAAAGACTTACATCTCCTACACTTAAAGAAAATGCTCAGAAAAAATCACTCTTACTTACAGCTTTCCAGTTGCATTATGCATGTTTGTACATCCATTGGGAAATTCTTGAGATCCATTGGACAGGAGAGTGTTAATGTTAACCTGAAAGGATAAAAGGAATTCTTTAAATGCTAATTCACACTGACACATGCATCTTCTACTGTGTAGAAATTCTTGTGTTGATAGAAACTAAAACTGTGCAAATGAAAATTTCTTCAGGTTATGAATGTTATTTATTCTGAAATAAGTATAATTTATAAATAAATATATTTATTTTGGTTGGGGAGATGTTGAAGTATCATCACACCTCGAAATATTCTGCTGCATTTATTTGTTTACTTCCTTACCATAGAGATACTTAGAATAAGCATTTATTTCCAAAAGCGATTCCCAGAAGATAACTATGAATGTAGATTCTATACAATTACCAAGATGTGAAAAGATGCATTTCATTTAAATGTCACATTACTGTCATTTGAGAGGACAGTGTATACAGGAAAGTGAAGTTCTAAACGTGGAGAGACAGAATGTAGAGAAATAATCCTATATGACAGACAGTTCTCAGTCTTTTTGCAGCTCTCTCTGAGAAGTTGTCAGTGGATAGAGGCATTGAACACAGGATATCGGAAGAATTTCAGTGTTTGCTTGCAGAGTAAGCAATGGATCCTATTCTGGCTTGAGCATTCTACAAGTCCCTGTCAGAGTCAGGGAATGGTTCTCTAGTATTTAATAATAGTATCCTAATAATATTATCCTAATAATAGTATCCTAATAATTTTTCTCTTCCCCTACCTCTGTTGAGTGGTAGACTAGAGGAGATGTTGAACACTTATTAAAAACAGATTGTAAAAAATTTATGCCTATACACATATAAATGTACATATATATACATATATATTATATATTACTTATATATTTTTTATTTTTACCAAGACCTTGTATTTTATAAAAGTGAGAGAGAAGATGACCCAGAACCATGGTCAATGTTGTTCAAAGTTCTTTCCTGAGAAACCCCACTCAGCCAGGTTTATATTAATTTCCTTACTGAAGCATATTGTACTAGTGAGCTTGCTAAGTGGTTAGTTTACCTGAGCTTGTGAACAGGGGCATGTTACTCTGACCTCCCTAACCAACAGCTTCCTTATCTTTAACCTGAAGATGGCAATGATGCTTACTGGAGAGTTCAGGGGAGGAATCCTGAGTCGTTCTGTGGAATTCCCTTAGAAAAGTACTGGATATATAAGCAATACTGAATGGTTAGTAAAATTTAACAACTGAATATTAACTCTCCACAGTCCCTTTCTCAAAATTCTAGTGTGTGAGAACAAAGATGAATTAATTAAAGTTCATGTGAGAACTATTTATATGTACATTAACAAAAAATGACTAGCAATATAACTATATCCTTTAAAATAGATTTTTTTAATATAAAGCATAGACATAAAGTTACAATGTTGTACCACATCCAGTAAATATCTTGCTGACATAGGTCTAATAGCAGAGTTTGGGAATCATAAAGGGATAGGCCCATGGACTTTTAAGAGTCTCAGAAGGATCGTTGGGCAATTTATTCCTTAGCATACTAAAATAATCAGAATGCTTCATATGCAAAAGCAGTTTTTTTTTTTCTGGCTCAGTTAGGTTAAGTGATACTAAGTAATAGTATTCTCTCTTCAAAACTGCAATTTTAAAACTAGATGGACACAATGTTCCCTGCCTTGTGAAATAGTTTATCAGCAGGGAATAGACATGCACATTCAGAAATTCACAGGCATTCATTTTCCAAATATCCAAGGCTATTGCCAGCCAGTTTCCTACACTGACTTGCAGAATGCTCTGACCTTTTCTAGAGAAGTCAAAACCGTCCTCAGAATCTTTTACTCACTCTCACAGTGCATGTGTTGTCAAATTCATCTCCTGGCTATTTCTTCACTTCCCGCTTGAAGTGGGAACCGCTGCATAATCCCAACAACAATGAGTTCAAAGGAATTATTTGGCAAAGCAAAAAGATTTGCAGAGAACCTGTTGTAAATCATTCCTATAAAAATCAGTTTGTTTTCCTTGCTTTTTTTTGTTTGATGTAAACATTATTGATTAATCAAAACACCTATTGACCAACAAATGTCTACTACTTGTAATACAGAGTGTTTGTTTATCCAGATATTACATGTAAAATAAAGATGTGATCTGACCACATCAAAGGTAAACCAAGCAAAGAAGCAATGACTCATATTCTGTTTTGGAGATGAATAACTCCTTGTTTAAGGAGAACACCAAGTTCTCTTTCTGAGAAGAGATACGTAAACAGGATATAACACTTCTTCCTCACCCTATGAAATCTTGGCTTAGTGAAACAGTGATGATTTTCAAAAGGCTGACGCATCTTTGAAAATCATTGGCCTCATTAATATTTAATTATTATTCATTTTAAAAATAGCATTACTTATAGTTCTGTGTCTCTCCCGATGTCTATTTGAAATTAAACATTTTTTTTCCTGACTTTATCACTGCTTTCTTGGATCAAAAGAAGTATGCTTATGTTTCTATTGGTGTATCATTTTATTGGTGTAACATAAATGTATTGAGCATAATAACATTTTTGTGCTCAGATACATATTACAATTTTGCCCAGTATTTTGTAAGTTGATAACATAAAGACAATGTTTCTTCCTCAACAATCTAAGGGGTTTTGAAAGAGTTTCCTCAAACCCATACTAAAATATTTATGTCACTTACTTTTATTCTTTTATTTATTTATATTTCAAATATTGTCCTTCTTCCCAGTCCCCCCTCTACAACCCCACCACCCCATCACCCCTTTGCCTCTATGAAGGTGCTCCCTGAGCCCCTCACGCATCTACTCTTACCTCACCACTCTAGCATCCCTCTTTTTTGGGGCATCAAGCCTCCACAAAAACAGGTACGTCCTCTTCCATAGTGACCAGACAAGGTAGTCCTCTGTTACATATGTAGCAGGGCCCACACACAAGCCCTTGTATGCTCTTTGGTTGGTGGCTTAGTCTCTAGGAACTCTGAGGGGTCCAATTAGTTGATACTGCTGTTCTTCCTATGGAGTTGAAATCCCCGTCAGCTCCTTCAGTTTCCCTTAACTCTTCCATAGGGGTCCCCAGGCTCAGTCCAATTGGTTGCCTGTGAGTATCTGCATCTGCCTTAGTCAGGTGCTGGCAGAGCCTTTCAGATACTAGCTATACCAGGCTCCTGTCTTCAAGCACATCTTGGCATCAGCAATAGTATTGGGGTTTGATGTCTGCAGATGGGATAAATCCCAAGGTTGGTGGGTGGTCTCTGGATAGCCCTTTCTTCAGTGTCTGCTCCATTTTTGTCCCTGCATTTTTGTTAGACAGGAACAATTCTGGGTTAAAAATTTTGAGATTGGTGGGTGACCCCACCCCTCAACGGGGGCCATGTCTATCTACTGGAAGTGGCCTCTTCATGTTCTTTCTCCTTTTTGATGGCCATTTCAGCTAGTGTCATCTCCATTGGGTCCTGGGAGCCTTCTACATCCTTGGTGTCTGGGACTTTCTAGCGGTTTCCCTCCTTCCCCACCCCACAATGTTGTATACTTGTATTCATTCTCCTGGCCCTCTGGGCTTTTATCCTGTCTCCTTCATACCTGATCCTGTCCCATTTTTTTTTCTTCTCTCTTCCCTTTCCCAACCAGGATCCTCCCTCCCTCTTCCTCCAGTGACTATTTTGTTTCCCCCTTCTAAGTGGGATTGAAACATTCACATTTGGGCCTTTCCTCTTGTTAAGTTTCATATGGTCTGTGAATTGTATCATAGGTATTCTGAACTTTTTGGTTATATCCACTTATCAGTGAGTACATATCATATACATCCTTTGGTACAGGATTACCTTACTCAGGATGCTATTTTCTGGTTCCATCTATTTGCCTGAAATAGATTTCCAAAGTGGTTGTACCAGTTTGCAAACTGACCAGCAATAAAGGAGTGTTCATCTTTCTCCATATCCTTATCAGCATCTGCTGTCACTTGAGGTTTTTTTTTGTTTGTTTTTTTTTTTTTTTTTTTTTTTTTTTTTTATCTTAGCAGTTCTGATTGGTGTAAAGTGGAATCTTAGGGTAGTTTTGGTTTGCATTTCCCTGATGACTAAAGATGTTGAATATTTCTTTAGCTGCTTCTTGGCCATTCAAGATTTCTCAGTTGAGAATTCTCTGCTTAGCTCTATACCCCATTTTTAAAATTGGATTATTTGGTTTTCTAGAGTCTAACTTCTTGAGTTCTTTGTATTTTTTTTGGATATTAGCCCTCTATCAGGTGTAGGGTTAGTAAAGACTTTTTCTAATCTGCAGGTTGCTGATTTGTCCCACTGACAGTGTCCTTTGCCTTACAGAAGCTTTTCAGTTTTATGAGGTCCCATTTGTCAATTGTTGATCTTGGGGACTGAGCCATTAGTGTTCTGTTTAGGAAAATTTCCCCTGTGTCAATGTGTTTGACACTATTTCTCACTTTCTCTTCTATTAGATTCAGTGCATCAGGTTTTATGTGGAGGTTCTTGATCCACTTTGACTTGAGCTTTATACAAGAAGATAAAATGGATCATTTTGCATTTTTCTACATTCAGACAGCAAGTTAGACTAGCATCATTTGTTGAAGATGCTTTCTTTTTTTCCACTGGATGGTTTTGGCTTCTTTGTCAAAGATCAAGTGACTATAGGTATGTGGGTTTATTTCTGGGTCTTCAGTTTTATTCCATTGATCAACCTGTCTGTCTTAGTACCAATAACATTCAGTTTTTAATCACTATTGCTCTTTAATAGAGCTTGAGGTCAGGCATGGTCATTCCCTCTGAAGTTTTCTTATGGTTGAGAACTGTTTTTGTTATTTTGATGAACTTGAGAACTGCTCTTTCTATTTCTGTGAAGAATTAAGTTGGAATTTTTATGGGGATTGCATTGAATCTGTAAATTGCTTTTGGTAAGATTTCCATTTTTACTAGGTTAATTTTATAGATCCATGAGCATGAGATATCTTTTCATCTTCTGAGGTCTTCTTTGATTTCTTTCTTCAGGGACTTAAAGTTCTTGTCATACAGATCTTTCTCTTGCTTGATTAGAGTCACACCAAGGTATTTTATATTATTTTTGACTATTGTGAGGTGTTCGGTTTCCTAATATCTTTCTCAGTCTGTTTATTCTTTGTATTACTAATTTTCTTTTATTTAACTTTATATTAAGCCACTTTACTGAAGTGTTTATCAACTGCAGGAATTCTTTGGTAGAATTCTTGTAGTCATTTATGTATATATCATATCATCTGCAAATAGTGATACCTTAACTTCTTCCTTTCCAATTTGTATCCCTTTGACCCCCTTGTTGTCTAATTGCTCTAGCTAGACCTTTGCATACTCTATTGAATGAATAGGACAGAACAGGCAGCCTTGTTTTGTCAATGATTTTAGTGGGATTGCTTCAAGTTTTTCTCTATTTAGTTTTATGTTGGCTGTTCATTTACTCTACATTGCTTTTATTATGTTTAAGTATGTGCCTTGAACTCGTGATTTCTCCAACATGTTTAACACGAAGGTGTGTTGGGTTTTGCCAAATGCTTTTTCAGCATCTAATGAGATGATCATGTGTTTTTTCCTTTGTATTTGTTTATATAGAGGATTGCACGATGGATTTCCTTATATTGAACCATTGCTGAGATGAAGCCTACTTGATCATTGTGAATGATTATATTGATATGTTTTTGATATTCAGCTTGTGAGAATTTTATTGAGCATTTTTGCATTGATATTTAAAAATAAAATAGGTCTTAAGTTCTCTTTCTTTGTTAGATTTGTGTTTTGTTTAAATAGAGTGACTGTGGCTTCATAGAACTATTTAGGTAGTGTTCCTTCTGTTTCTATTTTGTGGAATAGTTTAAGGAGTAGTGTACCAACTCTTTTTTGAAAGTCTCATAGAATTCTTCACTAAATTCTTCTGACCCTGTGGGAGGAGTTGGTTCTTAATGAGTGCTTCTATTTCCTTAGGGGTTTTGGGAATATTTAGATCATTTACCTAATCTTGATTTAACTTTTCTACATGGTATCTGTGTAGAAAATCCTTCTCATCTAGATTTAAGTTTTGTTGAATGTAGGCTTTTGTAGTAAGATCTGATGATATTTTGAAAATTTTACTTACCTCAAATAAAAGTTTAAATTGTGATCTCTGAATTGTGTGTAATACTCCTGAAATAAATGTTCTCATTATTTGATTTGAAAGAGAGGCTTCTGCAGTATCAGACACAATGTGGTTTGTGTGCTATTAAAGTAACCAGTATTTAATACTTAACTGGCTTTGTTGTGATTTGTAATTTGTGATGAGGATATTGTTACTCCAGTTTACAAGTCATAAGATTGAGGTTTACATAGGACCTTCTAAAAGTGTTCAATATTGATCAATGGGCTTTGTGAAACATCATATTTGTGTTTTGTCATCTTGTTTTGTTTTATGTTTCAAAAAAATAAAAGTAAAAACTTTAGAGCCTATTATATATCTGACACCATGCTATGTGTTTCACATTCATTATTTTAGCTTAATTTAGTTAGTATTATTGTTTTCATTTACAGAAGAAAATGAGGGTCATTATTATCATTATGCATTATTATTATTATAATTATTATTATCATTTTAGAAGAAAAGAGCCTTGTCTCAAATCACAGCTAGTAATCAGTACAGTACAAATGAGAGCTGGTGTCAGAACGACCTAAGAGGCTCAGTCTTGTTAATGAAATAAAAAAGGAGGAGAGGCAGGGAGCTTTTGGGACTGCTTAGCAAGAATCTGACATGGTCCAAGGACAAGGAAATGGGCTGCTTTGCAAGAAATTGACATTGGCCAAGGACAATGAAGTAGGCTTCAGGCAGGAATAGGACTACAGGCTAGAACAAAGAAGTAATTTCAGGTAGGAATCTAAATCTTAGGCTAGAACAAAGAAGTAATTTCAGACAGGATTCTAAATTTTAGGATAGGACAAGGAAGTAGGCTTCAGACATGAAAATGACTGTGCGCTAGGACAAGGAAGTAGGCTCAGATACTTTGGTCATCCTGATAAGCTCTTAGGAACAGTTATCATGGTGGGAGTGTTCACATAATTGGGTTTAATGCCTTGCTTTTTCTTTGACTATTTGTGTTTATTGTCTTGCTTGTTCCTTGACTGTCTATTGTATTGCTAGACCCTCAACCTAGAACTGACCTTAATACATGCAAGTAATTAAAATGGTATAAAAACATAAAGGAGGAAGAGGGAAAGGATGAGGGTTCTAGGGAGGGGAAATGGGGAAAGGGGATGACATCTGTATTGTAAATAAATAAAATATTCAATAAAAAAAAACAAATGAGGGCTCGAAGATGTATTTAGTCTTTACTGTGCCTTTTGTTCTCTCCATTTGTCTTGCTGAGCATACTAAGACTAAGAGCCCCACAAGCATTTTACCTGTACCACGTCTAAGAATTAAATACTCTGCAAATATTCTGAAATGGGATTACACTGTTTACTTGGAAAAAGAGAAGGCTTGTTTGCAGTTTGATCTGCAAACAAACAAACAAAAAAAGTGTGTTCTCTAAGCTCTCTCCCAGAGTCACCATACAATTGGCTCTGCATTTTTATTCATCTGAAGCCATTGCATTGGTCCAGGGAGTGTTGGGGAGATGTGAGAAGTATCCTTGCTATTTGCTTTCCCATAATAATAAAATCCATTATTTCCGACTCAGGAATTTTGTGTTTTCAGCAACAATAAAACAGTGAAAGGTTGATTTTATAAGCAGGATAAAAATAAAATTTGAAACTTAATCTTGAGGCAAATTTCTGACTCTAAACTCTTCATCTAAAAAGCAATTTACTTAAGTGTTTTTTCAGTGAAATCCAAATATATGATTTAAAATTTCAAATAGCTCCATAAATTATTAAACTAAAAAACAAACAAAACCAAACCAAAACTATAATCCCACTAAGTATGAAGAGTTGGGTCAGTGATTAAAACCACTTGCTACTCTTTTTGAGGTCTTGGGTTTGATTTCCAGAACCTACATGATACCTTGTAGCTATTCATAACTCCAGACACCTGGAACATCCTCTGACTTCTGCAGGCCATTGGCTCAATGTAATGTACATATATATATGTACATATACATATTCTTTCTCAGTTCTATTTCCTCAGCAGTAGACTTTTCAGCTGTTTGTAGATTATTTATGTTAGTATATAACATGCTATTATAAAATGATCATATGTAGTATTTAATAGTTGAAATTGTTTAATATCCTATAAAGGATATACAAGGTTTTTTTTTTTTTTTAAATCTTGTAATCTATGCATACTTAACTTCCCACCAATCTACAGACTTACTTATAGTTAGACAAATATCACACAATTATATGTTAGGAGTCTGTGATTAATGTTTGTGTTTAGGTTGGTAATTTGCATAATTACTGTTCTCACATATTGTTTTTATTTTTCTCGATATTAATAAGTGTCTTACATTAACTGTTTTTTTAGTTTTATATTCTTACTGCTGCTTCAAATTCTGCTGTCTCACTGCTTCAAAATTGTTCTTAGAGGTTGAACACAGCAGGGTATCTGTCTGTGCCATTTCAATGAAAATTCTTCCTTTTTGTCTGTTCTGTCTTTCAACTCAGATTTAGATTTCTATACTGATGTTCAGGTTTTACATCCTTCTGACAGTCATCTAATTATGTATGTGTGTATATGTGGTTATGTGTATATGTAGTGTGTGCAAATGTATGTGAATGTGTAGGTATATGTGTGTATGTGAGTATACATGTATGGTCTGTGTATGTGGTGTGTATGTAAGTGGCTGATGTGTGTGTTGTGTGGTGTATGTGTGTGTAATGGGTGTATGTTTTTTTTGTGAATGAATGTATGTGTATGTATGTATGGTGTATGTATATGTGGTGCGTGTTTATCTGTATATATGTGTGTATCCTTTGTATGTGTATATGTGTTTGTGTATATGTGTGTGGTATGTATGTGTATGCATATGCATTTATGCACATGTATGTGCATGTGTGTGCATGTGTGTGTGTGTATCATGCTTTAATTCTACTTACATGGAAGTTTCCACTAACTTTCCCCACTGCTTGATAGTATATAGTATCACAGTCTTTATTCTTTTATTCCTGGAACTATCATTTCATACATGGTTAATGGGAAGAAAAAGTATTCTTGATTGAAGAACCTGAGTAAGGAAATCAGGACATGGATTCACTGGTGTTCCTAAAAGTTAAAATCCATACTTCTTTTCTTCTCTCCTTTTTTTTTATGTTAGTTCTTTGCTATTCTGCATTTTCTAAAGTCTGTCTTGCTTAAAATTCCTTTAAATTAGATGTTAATTATTTTCTGCCTTCTGTTGTTCTCCCACTTTGTCTCATGCTCTGCTGTCTCTTAAGTTTTTACACTACACTCACTTCCCAGCTTTTTAGACGATGCTCTCAGCACTTGTCTATTGTTGATTTACTGTCTGTTCATTTCAGCTTCCTGCGTCCCAATACCATTGTTCTTCTAAATTCAGTTCAATTAATGGTTTCAGTGAGACTTAAAGAGGGAATACAGATGACAGCTCAAGTTTACTTGGTTGAACTTGCCAGGACATTCTGCCTTCATTAAACAGCCGGGGAAGCCAGATTTCACATGAAACACCACAGATGCTCCATTTGTACACTGAACAAGATTTGTTTTCTTGTACAGTTTTCTTTTCTTAACAAAGAAACTGATGATTTGGAGCATTTGAAGATTTCAAAGTCCTGTGAGGTATCCAAAATCAACTCACAAAAATTACTTTTTTGTTTGATCATTTGATCCAGGATACAGGAATGACTGTTAAGCAAAAGAACTTCTGTTTTACTTGAATTCATACTGAAAACTAAAAGATGCATTTCTAAATCATTCTATAAGCTTTTTTCCAAGTGTTAAAAGTAATACAACCTATCTATAATAGATGATACCATTTACAAAGAGATAAATTCAGTTTCTTCCTCTATTTTCAAACAAAATATTCCAGCATTTACAGGAAACACAGTAACACTGTCTTGATAATTATACTGAATTCTCTTTTAAATAAATGGTGATACTTTTAGCATGATGGATTTCAACTGGAGAAATTGTTTCAGTCTTAAAATCATGTAATCTTCTTAATAAATACATCTGTTGTATTAGATGAATCTTCAGAATGGAAAGACCTCATGGTTTTAAACTTCCAAGATATTATGTTGTTATCAAAAGGTTCTTTTTTTTTCTTACAAAAAAAATGACTCCAGTTTATTAATGTGGGAATATGCTATGTGAGCTTAGCTCTTATTTTTTAATTCACATTTCTAGCTTTCAGCGTATTTATGTAGGAGAGTTCTATGCATGTTATGTGCACATGTGGAAGCCAGACCACAGGAAAAAGATTGTTGGTCTTTTTCTCTTAGCACTGGGTCCTAGGAACCAAATTCATGTCTTCAGGCATTGTGGAATGTGCCTCAGCTCACTGATGCATCTTGCTAGCCCCAAACTTAGTTCTTTATGTTAATAATTTCTAACTCCAATAAAATTTATATGTAACCAAATATACATTATCATAGTGTATATGTTTCACACTCAAATGCACAGCCACACAGAGAAACTCTAACTTTAATAAAATTCTTATGTAAATAAATACACATAGTCATAGGAGATACATTTAACACTCAGATGTCATACTCAGATGCACACCCAGAGATACACACACACAGCTTCATATACACATACAATATTTCAGTTCTGTTAAGTGAAATAATCTGCACACTCTAATTTTGAAAAAAAATGATGCTTTCATTCTACTTGGTGCTATATTATAAAGAAAATTTAATTTATTTTGATTAACTAATTAATTAATTTCTGCATGTGCGTATATACATATGTAAATGAACAGTCCATAGCACATGAGTAAAGGAAAGTTTGCTTGCAGCAGTGCATTATCTCTTTCCATTTTGTGGATTGAACTCAAGTTCCTAGGTTGTCATCAAGCATCTTACCTTGCTGAGCCATCTCCCCAGCTCTGGTGCTTCTTTATCTTTTCTTTCTTTCCCTCTTTCTTTCTTTCTTTCTTTCTTTCTTTCTTTCTTTCTTTCTTTCTTTTCTCTTCTCTCTTTTTTTTTTGCAAATATAACCTCTACCACAAAAAGTTATATAGACAATTTATCAGGAAAAATATTATAATTGACAAAGGTACATTTTGGCATTCTGGTTATTGCACTCAGAAATTTTAGTATAGTAAGCAAGCACTGTCCCATGGAACTACATTAGCAGCAACAAAAATACAAGCTTTAGATTAGCCCGTAAGAATTAAACTTGTTAAATATATACCCTATGATGGATTTATTGAAAATTACCATGAGTCTACAATCCAGGGAAGTCAGCATGACAGGAATAAATTAGTGGAATCTGTCACATACTATATGTATTTGTTTTCTAAGTAATCTATAGCTCATTATTTAAAATTCAAATAACATAAATTTACTTAGAATAAAATTTATAGTTCTTTATTCCTGCATAAATCCTACTACTGCTTTCTATAGTTGGTTATTTTAATCAATTATGAGTTTCCTTCCAAAGTTTTTACATAGATCTACACACATAGTCACATTTTACTTAAAGTGGGAATACATTTTAAGAAAGGTGTCCTGGATTAATCATTGTATAAATATTATAGAATAAATTTTAATAAGCCTATTAATATATGGTATATCTTATTGAAATCTAGTGTATTGATACAGATACTTTTATCCAACTGGCAGTGCTGTAGAATGATAACCCCATATGTACTGTAAATAAGTGATTAGTCTACTGTGTGATAATCTTACAATGGTTATATCCTACTAGAATAAATAATATCACAATCATAAATCTTGCTAATTTGCTTTTAATTATTTAAATTTGGTATTTATTCATATGTGTGTGCATGTTTATAAGTATATGTGTACTTGTGAGTATAGTTGTATGGGGGCCAAAGTCTTAGTTGTTTGTTCTTCCTAAGGCTTCAAGTACCATCCTCCATTACATTTTTCTTCTTTTACTTCCTTCTTCTTTTGCCCTACAACTCACCAAGTAGGCTACACTGACTGACTAGTATGACTACCTCTGGACCAGTCTGTTCACCTTCCCAGCTATATATATGTATATATATGAATGATATAATGATATATATCCTATGTACAGATATATGTATTACATACATTACTGATAGATATTTATGTAAGTACATAATTTATTTCCTTTTCTTCTGTCCAAGTCTCCTATTTATATTTTCAGTCTGCTTTCTTTCAAATTTATAGCCTTTTAAAAATTATATACATATATGGAAGTTTAATTCATGCCCCCAAACTATACACATTTTATATACAAAACTATATTACACATATAATTTTTTAAATTAAAATAAACATAAAATGTTATCATTTAAACTTAATATGTATTATAGGCAGCTGCTATTCAATGTATTCATGGCTAGTTTAGATAAAATATTTAACAATATGAATCTATGGGTCAACCATATTTTTTTAAAGAATTATATATACATATATACATATATACACATATACACATATACACACACACACATATATACATATATGTGAAAAAATTATATATACATATATACATATATACACATATACACATATACACACACACACATATATACATATATATATGAATGTTTTGCCTCTGTGCATATTTGTATATCACATGTGTGTCTAGTACTGTGAGTGTCATCTGTACATATTGGTTGAGGATCACAGCTGGGTCATCTGGAGGAGCAGCCAAGTCTCTTAACTCCTGACCTATATCTCAGACTATTTACTAATGAACTTATTGATAATCATATACACTACTTTGTTGTTGTTGCCACAAGAGGTTCCTTTGTGTGCAAATTTAATACACACACATTTATGGATGTAATTTAGGTTCCTAGAAATAAAATTACAAAAATTTAGATACATATGAATCTTATCATGTCTTAACAGAGCATCTTGTGTCAGTCAACTAAGTTAACACTAAATATCATCAGCATTATTAATTTCTCTTTTTTATGAAAATAATCACCTGATTGAATTTGAGAATCACTATTGACTTATTAAAATGTATTTTATGTATGTCTCATTTGTTACTTATATTGTCTTTCTGTATCAGTTATAATTTAAGATTAATTGTTAATATAATTGATAAACTCAGGATTAGAAGGAAAAAAAACCTATTGTATTAACTTTTTTGCTGTTTAGTTTGTCTTCTAAAATGTCATTGTTATAGAGGAATTTTAATCCAGCAATTGTCTGCTATGGGAAGGGATCACATCTAAAGACCTTCCAGGTCTATGTGATCTGCGTGGAATACAGACATTCTTCCTTTAATCCCAGGAGACAGAGGCAAACAGATCTCTGAGTTCAAGGCCAGCATGGTATAGAGCAAGTTTTTAGGTAAAGAAAGGCTTAGTTCCATGTGTGATGGTACATGCCTTTAATCCCAGTACTCAGGAGACAGACACATGAAGATCTTCGATTCAGTTGAGTCAGTACATTGAGAGGCAGTAAAGTGGAGTGTAGTTGTTGGCAGTTCAGTTCCTGGAGTTCAAGGCGGTTTTTATAGTTTTACAGAGACAGGTAGAGAGAACAAGCTAGACACAGGTGAAGACTGAATGAGCCAGAGAATGAGAAGGGATTAGAAGATTAGAATATATGGCCAGAGATAGTTTGAAGCCAAGCAGAACAATTCAATCAGAAGCTGAGAGAAACCAGTTTGAACCAGTCAACTTGGAAAGAGGTTTCCGCCGGAACAACTGATTTGAACTAGCCAGCCAGAGTTCAGAAATAACTAGAAAGGGTGAGCTTATTCAGCATTAAGCCTTGATACAACTACATCAGCCAAATAAGAGATACATTTACACCTTGTTCACCTCCCCCCTCTTTTTACTATTTCTTTCTGCTACAAATCTTTCCTAGCTAGATTTTTAGAATAAATGTACTTCTAATAAATTCCTACAGCTTCTTTCATCCATAGAAAATCCCATTTTTTTTTTCATTTTTGAAGAATGTAGCTAAAGCTGTGCTTCTTTGCTGATGCTTTACATTTTTTTATTTAAGCCAAGCTAACACTTTGCTCACTGAAAAAAATTTACCATGGCTAAAGCTCATCGAATATTTAGTGTGCTTGCCATGTTGATTTTTGGCATTAATTCTTCTTTTCTTCTCATATGTGACTTTTCTGGTGTTTTATTTGATAAATGAATTTTGACTAAAGTATAGGCATAGTTACATTATTTTGTTGTACTTTTAATTTCATTTTAACTTTCTGTTTTAACTATATTTCTCTCACACTGCTCTACCAAACAACAGGAAAGGTTACTACTTGATTACTTCCAATGGCAAGTAAAAATCAAGATTTTTCTGGCCAATACCATATTGACCTGTGAGTGAATAGTCTTAGTTATCCCCACTGACACCATAGACAGAGTAGCCTTATTACTAAACAGTGATTTGCCCATCTTGAGATTCAATTAAACTCATCTGATACTACATAAACACAGAGGAAGGTTTTGTTTTTTGGATGGGGAAATATAGTTCTATATTTGAATCTTTCATAATGCTTTAGTCTGGGAGGGTGATCACAGACTGGGGCATTAAATGTTGACCTGACTCCTTTTTTCAGACACTGACTGTACTTACAAAATAGGATAACTCATCGTGGTTCTTCAAGATTGGAAACCTAGGCTCACACGCTGAGCATGTGGGCTTTAAGATAACCTGAGGCAGTATGACATTTTGTGTTCTCACTGTTGTTCACTATTTGACTGGACTGTTGAAATTGGTAAAGTTTTTTTTTCTCTTCCTAGGGTGCTGCTTTCCAACCTAGACTAGCTAGAGAAAATAAGCTCTGGCTGTGACTTATTTTGTCAGCACCTATTCGTGAATCTGTGTTGACAGCTTCTTTATTTCTAAGTGTGGGAAATATAAGTCCAAAAAAGGTCAGGAATCATTAATGTTGCATGGTTCTTACAGTTCTGAGTCCATGGTGAGCTTGTCTGCTTCATCCATCTCTGAGTGTGTCTTTTAGTTGGTTATATGCATTATGTCCAGAGCTGTTATTTGTATTTAGGTAGAATAGGAATTTTTTTTTTCTGACACAACTACTCAGTGGTTAAACTCTTGCTTTCTGATTATTTTTGACAATTTCCCAAAAGATTTTAGATCTCTTTTGTCCAGAAGGGGCTCCCCATGGAGCTATTCTTTTATATAGGAAGTTCTTAATTAGAGAACAGTTCAAGCACTTTCTTTATATCATGAATCTCACAGACTCATAGGGATTCAGAAATCTGAAGAAATTTGTCAGTTAATGGTAAACACTTTTAAGGCACAAAAATAATGTATTAAAACAAAATATAGGCACATGAAATGGGAAAATATGAATAGCCATCAGAATATACTAGGATAAAGTTATAAGGAGTAAATACAGAACAAAGTACTTTTGAAAAATCCCTTGGCAAGAAAGTTTTAAAATAACCACTACAAATTAAATTCATTTTCTGTACTTATTCTACCACTTGGTAAAAATAGAAACACCTTTAACATTGTGAAGGTAAGATGAAAATAAAAGGCATCTATTCCTTATTTAACAAATAATTAGCATGAATAAGAACAGAGTTAATTTTATGCCTAAAGAAACAAAGAAACATGCAACTGTTGATACAAACATTTTAACAACAGCATGTTAGTTTCAGCACAGCATTTTACTCATGAGAAAGATGTCATGAATTTTGTCCTTGACATTTTGTTTATCACAGCTAGGAAAATAACTGTAGAACACTTTTGAAACAATAATTCATATATTTTGAAAGACATTTCAAATGTGAAGCTAATTAAGTATATTCCTGTAAGTAGCTGCTTTTTCTATTTCCTGAGCCTGTACCTATTTGATATCTAATGACCTACCAAAGTTGAGTAAATCCTAGAGCCTTGATTTGTGATCCAGATGTCTTTGAATTGCCTTTGTGAATGTTGCCAACTTGCTTATTTACTAATCATTAGTGACTTGTTAAGATGCACTTTTGGAATTCACATTGTCACTGTATTATATACTTAAGACTGTTATTGATTGGAAAATTTGGAATATCATATGCTAGCACAAAAGGGGAACAATGGTTGTACCTCAAAGTTTCAAAATTACATCAATAGCTATAAAGCTAGCAAGCAAAATGCAAACCTTATTTTAGTAATATTGAGCATTGAAGTCTGTGCTTACCTTATTGAGTAAAGAACATTTCCGTTTTTGAAAATTCTTAGCAGCTTGTTATCTGTGGTGACTTCATGGAAGTTTGCCCCCTTCTCATTAGCAAAGAACAAGTCAGGTTTCCAAATGGAATCCAACATGGATGGGTCAAGGTCTAATGAGTCGTCAGGATATTCACTGTATGCAAGACGAGGATCATTCCACTTCTGCCGAAGAAAAATGTTTACTCTGTAATCCTGGGAGAAAGAGTCAGAGGAAGGGGGAAGAGAGGGATGGAGGGAGGGAAGGAGAGAGAGAGAGAGAGAAGTTTTAAGAAATATAATATACCAATGTCTGTCATTATAGCTTAACCAATTACAAATGGAGCACTATGGAATATACAAATGATGGAAAAACTACAGATGCAGGAATGTTTTGCTGTTTCGACTATGTCTTTTATGACCCGCTGGCCTTCCATGAAAAGGCAACACAGAATGACATTTTATCACACTTTGTTTTACTCTTCAAATGTTACTTTCCTTGTTGTCATAGTAAAATATTAGATAGTGGTCACATATTTGAAGTCAAATGTTTTCTCCATTACACTTATTTTTAGAATCATGTCTTTTAGATATCTAACAAGATTAAAAATGCTATTTTTGAATGCATTCTATGATAGAAAATAGCCATGTATTTTTTTTATAATTATGATACACAATTTTAATTTTACTTTTTAAGACAAGGTCTCACTATGCCATCTTGATAGGTAGGCCTCAGACTCATTATGTAGACCAGGCTGGGTCAGAACTCAGAGATTCTGTCTCTGCACCCTGAGTGCTGGGATTAAATGTGTGTTTATCCATATCTGGCATGATGCACTTATTTAATATGTAATGATGTTTAATATTAAACTTTGTATAATATGATAAGTCCTCTAAAATTATTTAGGAAAAAATAGATGATTTGTGAGCACTAAAAAAATAATAATGGCTAATCCCAGCAACTATTTAAGGTGATTTTGATAGTGACATTTTCCAACTATATACTTGAAGGATTATTTTAAAAGAAGAGTCAATGTTTTCCACGAAAGTTTAGCTTAGTGAGTGCATGCGTAGTTACATGCATGCATGTATGCCTGTGTGTGTGTGTGGGGAGGGTTGTCATGCATACAAAGTATATAAAATATTAAACAAATTTTCCTTTTGTTTTTGTCTTTTTAAGCCACAATCTCTGGTTGGTCTCCCAATTACCATGCAGTCCAGGATTATCCTGAGCTACTAATCCTTATGTCTTTACCTCTCATGCTAAAGAATTACTGATATACAGGACCATGCCTCATCATGTAGACTTTTTCATCATTAGTTTTCTCCTTATATTTTTAAAAAGGTGAAATATATAAACCTCATTAAATGTGATTTAAGTATATGTTTGAAGAAAGTTTCAGTTATCCAGAAACTGCTGGCGATATACAGTGAATATAAACCTGTGTATTTTCTTATTTCTTTAATATCCAGTATGGTAAGCAAGCCAAACAAAGGGCAAACTCTCAGATTTTGTCTTTTAGACAAAGTGGCGGGGGGGGATAGGTGGGGGTACATCTTCATAGAAGCTGGAGGAAGGGGGATGGGATAGGGAGTTCTTGGGTGGTAGGGGGAATGGGGTAAGGGGATA
Source organism: Rhabdomys pumilio (assembly GCA_030674055.1). Classification (NCBI taxonomy): domain Eukaryota; kingdom Metazoa; phylum Chordata; class Mammalia; order Rodentia; family Muridae; genus Rhabdomys; species Rhabdomys pumilio. The sequence goes on along the minus strand of JANHMN010000015.1, from coordinate 44,252,103 downwards.
AAAATCTTAAATGTAAATATATTTAATAAAAAAAGAAAAAAATGGGAAAAAAAAGACAAATCAAATCCAGCCTTTGCTTTGAATGCTTAAAACATATGTCCCTCTGGTCAGGATTTGGTGCTAATACTAATCACCTCTAACTCCAACTAAACTTACATACCAGACATTCCCCTCTCTGCCTGCTAGATGTTTCGTGCATCTTCCTCTGTCTCTTATTCAGGTTGTAGTTTATCATCTTAAAAAATAATATAAGCACTACTAAATGCATAGCATTTAGCAATATACTGTTTTAAAGAATTTTACAAAATTTCTTTTGAACATACTAACCCCATCTTTCCAAGATCCATCCTTCCCCTGCCCTTCACACCAAACTTTGTGTCCTCTTTTTATTATTATTTTTTTAACATGGAAACTGTTTTGTTTAATTTTTTTCCTACCCAGGGATATGAGCAGATACTGATACCTATAGCTTTCACATACACACATTTTTTATGTTTAAATAATTTATGCACCTATATGTGTATGTACATATATGTATATGCACACACACGTGTGTGTGTGTGTGTGTGTGTGTGTGTTTGTGTGTGTGTGTGTGTGTGTGTGTGTGTGTGTGTGTTTGTATTCTTGTGTACACAGAGGCCAGGGAAGATTATCAGTTGTCTTATCTGTCACTTTTCATCTTTTTCATTTGAGAACCAATGTGGAGGAAGATACCTCTGTCTTTTCTTTTTTATTAAACCCATACATTCGAATTTGTGCTGTCCATATGTTCTTGGGTGTATGATTTTCCAATGGCATGTTTCCACCTACCATGAGCTAACTTACACTCTTAAAAACTCCTTCCAGCATCAATCAATTGTACGTAACTTTTCAGCTACAGATGGGAATTTGAGTGCATATTCCATCTACATCATATTTGGTCAGCCTTGGGATTACACAGATTTTATGCATAATGTCAACTTAATTTTCAATATGCATACATGTGCATATATTTTAAGATATTTCTAGCATCAAATTCTGATGGTAATTAGAAAGGGTGTGTGATGTGAATAAAAAGTAAAAATTCATAGACACATTGAAAAATAATCCAGAATTTCTGTTTTAAGGGGTCCTAAGCAAAGTTGCTGCCAGAGTTTACAAGTAAACAGAAAATTATTTGTCAAAGCAATAATAAATATAATTCTCCCCAATATTCATCTAATTTAATTTTCTAGAACTTTTCAGTTCTGAAGAACTTCACAGAATAAGTCTGGGCATCACAAAGCACAGAACACTAATATTCTATGGTGATATAATTGTTTCTAGCACTTTCTCTGTAATATCCCACATGCTGCCTGCACCATCTGCTTCAGGAGCATCCACAGGGAGGCTGGTCGTCTGGGACCACTGATTCTGAAATAATGGCCTATTGGAAAAGCCGCATTCATTCTTCAGTCACTAAACCTATAGAGAAGAAAGCCATTTTATACGAATTCTTTTGAACTTTAAAAAGGTTATTTCAAAACACTCTCTGAGTTTCTCTTCATTATCCATATGTTTATTCTCTTTGAGAAGGTCAAAATCATTTATAAATTACCAAAACTGTAAAGGAATATAGTTTTGTACCAGTTCTGACATTAGACAAAAAAAAAAAAAAAAAAAAAGAGATGTACTGGTTAGAACATAAAATGTGTTAAATTGAAGGAAATACATTCTTTTTAATCATTCAATAACCTCTTTGTGTAGTTAAGAGTTAGAGTCACAGATCAAGAATCCCGTTCAATCCTTACACAGGCATGTCAGAATTGTTGAAAAGGTAAAATTATTTTCATGAACATTCTTACAAAATTTAGAGTTTTATTTCACTACAGTGAGTTCATTCAGCTCAATTCAGTCTTAGTTTTTCAGAGGAACACTGGCACACAGCCAGTGTTTCTAGTAGCTACTGGATATCAGTGAAAAGTATTAGTAACCATTGTTCTTTGGCTGATAGGTGAAAGGCATTCATTGTTTTCATTACAGTGATCCAAAAGTCCCTACCATTCTCACCATCATATTTAAACACTTATTTTAAACATTCTCACATGTCGACTTCCATCCACTTCCATTCTTATTCAATTCCATTTTATCTGCACATTATGTGTCTAGTTGTTCCCTCTTCATCGTCCTGGATAAACAGGCCAAGTACATTCTCATAGCCAATTGTGCCAGTAAACTGGTGGGTAGGAATCAAGAACAACTTCCCACAGTATGCTTCTACCCATCGCTTCATTTTATGTTATACCAAATAGGAAAACAAAGCAAGAATCCTTGTTGAGACATATTAGATATAGAAATCCTGCCAGTACTACTATTTTCTGTCAAAGACCCAAATCTGTACCTGGAAGTTTTGCTCACTACCACTTAGAGCAAGTTATTATACTTGTTCTTATTATAATACTTAGCTTTATTATATCTTGATAGGAATCATAATTTGCATGTTAAAAATAACACAACCACTCATGTAGCTATTCATTTGCAACAGATATTTAACATTGTGTGAGCATGATTTGCTTGTCATTTTCACGCTCCCATTAAATAAGTAACTTTCCTCATCAAAAAAAAATAATAACTCAAATAATAAAAGGCACTTGGCACTTTAAAGAAGAATAGGACCAGCACTAATCATATTTCTGAAGACCTTCCAACCAGTACATTTCTTGAAATACTTTTGCAAACTATGATACATGCAATAAGTGTTTAAAATATAGTGTTTGATGAACAGAGTTAGCTATTAGTGGCGTTTACTACTTTGATAATATTGTTTATACATAGCAAGTATTCAGTTCCAGATTATTTTTGTCACTCCAGGAGGGAAATCATTACCCATTGTTCAATCTTTTGTCTCTACTTTCAACCACTGATAACCAGGACTCTGCTTTCAAACTTGTCTACAGCGATAGTACTAGCCACTTTGGTTCATCTAAATGAAAGTATTATTAACTGATGAAATGTAATTATATTAAACATGAGTCTACCTGTTTTAGAACATTATCTTCAAATACAATACTAAATAGATAGGAAGAGAATAGACAACCTTGTCTTGTTCCTGAATTTAGTGGTATTGCTTCAAGTTTCTCTACTTAATTTGATGTTGGCTCTTGGCTTGCTGTGTATTGCTTTTATTATGTTCAGGTATGTGTCTTGAATCTTCGATCTTTCCAAGTTTTTTAATATGAAGGGGTGTTAGATTTTGTCAAAGGCCTTTTCACTATCAAAAGAGATAATCATGCGATATCTTTTATTTTGGTTTCTTTATATAGTAGATTACGCTGGTGGATTTTTATATATTGATTTATCCTTGCGTACCTGGGATGAAGCCTACTTGATTGTGGTGGATGATATTTTTTATGTATTTTTGAATTCAGTTTGTGAGACTTGTATTGAGTATTTTTGTGTGTATTCCTAATCACAATTGGTCTGAAGTTCTCTATTTTTTTCTTTTTTTATTGAATTTTTTAAATTTACATTTTAAATGTTATCCACTTTTCCAGTGCCACCCCCTGAAATCCCCTATCCCATCCCTCTTACCCTCATTCTATGAGGGTTTTTCCTCTCTCACTCACTCACTATTGCCTCCTTGTCTTCAAATTTACCTACACTGGGACATCGAGCCTTCACAGGACCAAGAGCCTCTTCTCCCATTGAGGCCCAACAAGGCCATCCTCTGCTACATATGTAACTGGAGCCATGAATCCCTCCATGTGTACTCCTTGGTTGGTGGTTTAGTCCCTGGGAGCTCTGGGTGGGGGATCTGGTTGGTTGGTACTGTTGTTCTTCCTTCAGGGTTGCACACCTCTCCAGCTCCATCAGTCCTTTTTTTGACTCCTCCATTGGGGACTCTATTGGGGACCCTGTGCTCAGTCCAATGGTTGCCTGTGAGCCTCTGCCACTGTATTTGTCATGCTCTGACAGAGGCTCTCAAGAAACAGCTATATCAAGCTCTCATCAGCAAGCACTTCTTGGCATCCAAAATAGTGTCTGCGTTTGGTGATTGTATATGAGATGGATTGGCATGTGGGACAGTCTCTGGATGGCCTGTCCTTCAGTCTCTGCTCCACAGTTTGTCTATGTATTTGATCTCATGAGTAATTTGCTCTCCTTTCTAAAAAGGATGGATGCATCTTCTTCCTTCTTCTTGAGCTTCATGTGGTCTGTGAATTTGTATCTTGGGTATTCTAAGCATTTGGGCTAATATCCACTTATCAGTGAGTGCATACCATGTGTGTTCTTTTGTGATTGGGTTACTTCACTTAGGATGATATTTTCTAGTTCCATCTATTTGCCTAAGAATTTCATGAAGTCATTGTTTTTAATACCTGAGTAATACTCCATTGTGTAAATGTAGCATGTTTTCTGTATCCATTCCTCTGTTGAAGGACATCTGGGCTCTTTCCAGCTTCTGGCTATTGTATATAAGGCTACTATAAACATAATGAAGTATGTGTCCTTGTTATATGTTAGAAAATCTTTTGGGGTATATGCCCGGGAGTAATAAGCTGGATCCTCAGATAATACTATGTCCAGTTTTCTGAGGAACCACCAGACTGATTTCCAGAGTGCTTGTACCAGCTTGTAATCTCACCAACAATGGGGAAGTGTTCCTCTTTCTCCACATCCTTGCCAGCATCTGCTGTCACCTGAGTTTTTGATCTTAGTCATTCTGACTGGTGTGAGATGGAATCTCAGGGTTGTTTTGATTTGCATTTCCCTGATGACTAAGGATGTTGAACAATTTTTTAGGTGCTTCTTGACCCTTTGAGTTTCCTCAGTTAAGAATTCTTTTTTTTTTTTTTAAATTATTATTATTTAGCTCTGTATCCCATTTGTTAAATAGGGTTATTTGATTCTCTGGAGTTTAATTTCTTGTGTTCTTTGTGTATCTTGGATATTAGCCCTCTATTGGATGTAGTATTGGTAAAGATCTTTTCCCAATTTATTGGTTGTTGTTTTGTCCTACTGACAGTGGCCTTTGCCTTACATACTTTGTATAATTTTATGAGGTCCCATTTATTGATTCATTATCTCAGAGCATAAGAGCCATTGGTGTTCTATTCTGGAAATTTTCCTCTGTGCACATGTGTTTGAGGCTCTTCCCTACTTTCTCATTTATTAGTTTCAGTGTGTCTAGATACACACAGTATCTAGATTTTGCTATATACATGCATATTTTCAAAGCATAATCAATTATTTTGGTATCCTATTTACACATCCCTTTACAACATCAGTGTTTTCTTAATACAGCAGCTTTGTGTTTGATGAAAACTCACAGTTTAGTAAACATGAACAGAAGAAAAGATATTATTGGCAAACAATTTTTGTTGTAAATAAAATTTGAACAAATAAATAAAATATTGTAATGATTATTTTGAATATTTTAAATAGTTTAGAACACCATTAGCTTCATTTTAAGTATACAATATTATTTGCATTTCTAAAGTTGAGGTCTTTTATTGTTCATTGGAATTTTATGGTCAATGAAAGCTTATATGGCATACACCATTTACTATGTAGTGTTTATTACATGCTGAAAATTCAGAAACATTATTCCATTTTACAGAAGTTTTAGAGAGAGTTAAACAGTGTTCAAGACAAAATTAAATTGTTTTGCATTTGTTTTTCTTCTGAGCAATTCTGATAATTCTTTAGAAGCTGTTTATTGATTTGGAGAGTGGCCAAGAAGCTATGTGGAGTCTGCTCAGTGTACCACACAGATGCAATGGAATTAACTTCTTTTTAAAAACCATTATTGAATGTTTCAGGCTTACTTATAAACTTCTTGAGGATAACATACAAAATTTCTGGTGCTTCTGAGTCAAATGAAGTAAATGCTTAATTTCTTTTGCAATTTAATGATACCTAAAGGTTATATAAACAATCTAAAACAAAACAAAACAGAACAGAACTACAAGAGAGTTGTAATGATTCTTTAAATATTTTATTTCCTGGATAGATAATATACTATTAGCATTACTTCATGCATATATATATATATATATATATATATATATATATATATGTATATATACATATATACATACACATATATATATATATACATATATATATATATATAATTTAAAATGTCATTTTTCCTTCCTATTCCTCTCTTAATCCTCTCCCATATTTCTCCCTTTGTAACTCTCAAATTTATGTGTAGTTTATATATATATATATTATCTGATAGTTGAATATAATGTGTTATGGTAGGTAAAGATAAATTACCAAACTGTGGTATGTTTTCATTTTTCATACCTGTACCTGGTAATCTCTCTCATCTTTTATTTGAATACAGTGTGAGAATGTTAGTATACTATAATGGGATGTAAATCTTAGGACAGACCTAGCATCAAACTGGTGGTAAAACTGAGAAACGTAAGTACCATTATTCCATTTCCAGATCATAGTTTTCTTCTGATCTACTTCTGAATCTACTGATCTATTAATTTTTCTCTAAAATTGGCTTAGTATTTGCACTTGATTCCTTTCATAATAGAAAAAGTTATTTTAACTTACTAAATTCCCAGAGATTGAGAGCACTAAGTTGCTTTACTAATGTCACATGACAGGCAAGCATTAAACTTGAGATTTTGTCATTTTCCTTCAGACCAAAGACTATCTCAGTACTGCCTTTTGCAAGTGATGTTGTCTCAAAAGCAAGGTATCCTTTGTGGAAGCAGATTTTTGTCTGTCAGGTACGGTGTCTATCGTACTCATGGATTACCACTGTGTGACCTTGATTGACACCATGTGAAAATGGCCCTGCAGCATGCTTTTTCTCACCTACAGAGCATCATTTTTTTGCTCACTTGGAAGCAATATTCTGTTGAGAAAAAAATTTTTAGTTGTGATAACAAAGTGTTCCAGCATTTTTGCTGAGCAGTCTAGAATATTTTCTTACAGTCCTTTTGTGACTTCTTAGAAGAACTGATTTTTAAACTATATTAAATAAACTCATACCTCAGGTTATTTCTTCAGCTTTGAATGAAAGCACTTATTTTTCTCAAATACAAAAGATGATGGCTAATATGTATAAATACTCTAGCATGCTTTATGTAAGTGATGATTTAAAAATAATAACAGAGCAATGGCCAAATCCAAGTGTGACAAAATAAAAAATTATTTCAACATTTTTTAAAAAAAAATTTAAATGCAAATATGGCAGGACAATAATATTCTTTGTTAGGAAGCTGAAAAGATAAAATTGAGTCAGTGGATTGGGTGTTTATGTGCATATTGACAAGAGGCTCTCTTTATTCATTTGGCTTAGAAGATTGCATTGTTCAGAGCTTTAATAAGCTATTTGAGAAATAAGATTTGAAGAGGCAAGGCAATAAATCTACCTTCAATGGCTGAATTCTCCAGAATGAATTAAGTTTTAGAACACATTCCTCCATGACCAGGGTACTAAAAATTGTCAAAGGCAAATAATGTAACCCTGATAAGTAATGAGAAATAAAAGGCCCATAAAGGATAGAAGATTGCAAAAGAAGATTGCCTACATCAAAATAAAATAGGTATTCAGTTTTTATACTGGATGTTACTTCTATACTCATGGCAAAATTTAAGAATAAAAAAATCTCCTTTGGTTATTTTTTTTAAATTATGTTTTGTTTTTACTTTCTTGTTTTGAGTTGAAAAGAAGGTAGACTAATTCAGACTTATAAATTAGATAATTCAAATCTTATTTCTCAAAAAATAGCTAATTAAAGCTTCAAACAAAGGACTCTTCTATCGCCAAATGAGTTAAGCAAACCCATTGTCAATATGCACGCAGACACTGAACCCACGGATTCAATTTTAGCTTATCAGCTTTCTAAAAAGGAAAACTGTTATCCTTCCCTTAGTTTGTTGTAAAATTTTATCTTTGTATCAGATAATTGAGTGAATATGAGGCTGTGCAAAAATAGGTTCAGGTTATTTATTAGAAATTTAATGATAGACGAGTTTTTTTTTTTATCTTCCAAAATATAAAAAAAAGATATTTCAAAATATTTTATTAATTCCTTTATCATGTCATACAAGTTTTATTTGTGTTCACCATTTCTCCATAAGGGTTCATACTGTCAATCCTTTGCCTTTATCACCCATCTTTGTGCTTTTCCCCACATCAAGGCTCATTTGTGATGCTCAGATATTTTTGGAGTTTGTTTGTTGTTTGTTTTTGCCTTTGACTAGATGGTCCTAGACTTATCAGGGACTACATTCTTAGGCAAAAACCACTCTTACTCTCATAGAATACAACAATTGCCAATAGCTCCACTGCTAGTGATGGGAATGTGTCCTGACTTTGCATCTCCGTGCTGGGAATTTCTCTTCTTAGGCTTCCAGAAGGCTTGGGCATGCCGTCACAAAAGTTGTATGTTCATATGCTCAGCTGTTCTTCTGAGTCCTGAAGACACTTTTCTAGTAGTCATCTACTTTCTCTAGCTCCTGTGCTCTCTCTGCTTCTATAAGCTATGGAGTGGTATAGTATATTTGTTCCATATACTATTGTAAAGTGGATAAACTTCTAGTTATCTTTATTAACAACAAGAAGCAATTTATTAATGTCAAAATTTGAAACTAGTTAGCCTAATTTTACTCAGTTTAAGATAACAGTATATATATACAGACATACTTCTGTACATGTGTACATATGCATATATATGAAGCAATATGCATTAAGTCATAAATCATTATAATAAACTGCAAACAAAGACAAAATTCTATTTTTTGCAGGTGTGACATGTCTAATTAGAAAAAAATCTCTATTCTGAAACATAAATCTTCCAGTAAATATGGATGAATATAATTTATTTTGATTGTTTATTTTCTAATTGTTCAAAAGCTTCTAAATAAAACTTTAAAACAGTCCAGAACAAGCATGCATAACCCACATACATCTATGGCAGTTTCCTAGAAAAATTTATAACTTATAAAAACAAAAAGGTTTTAGCCCAAACAATTGCATATAAAGAAGAAAACTGCTAAATAAAATGTTACACTGGTTCCAAGACTGGAAGTCTCACCTGCAACTAACTACATTGAGGCAGCAACAGAGACCAAGTAATTCAGTAGTCAAGATGGAGCCTTTGCCAGTTCAGGCTCTGCAGTGATTCTAAACTTTGGACCTTAGGTATAGTCCCATACTGTGGATTGACTAACCAAATGCTCTTCCATTGTCAGTTCCCTGCTGCCTAAATCCTCTAGTGGGCAGACATCCAACCTTCTCCCTCTCCACTACTCTTTCTCCTGGTCTTCCATGCAGTAATTATAGTAGAGTATCTTCATATCCGTATGTCATGCCTAGTTTTCAAGTTTCCAGAGTAGCCCAATCTCAAGCAATAGGCCCCCTCTCAAGACAACACTAGATTACAGTTCTCTGAGAGAAGAACAAAAGAATAGAATTTTTTTCTCTGCTTCTCGTCAGATATGTAGGAGAAATCACCATCTCATCAAATTTCTCTACTAGAATCAAAGTTTATGAGAACTGGAGGGTCATCTTGTCATTAGTACCGCTCAAGTACTGTCACTGGGACTACCCGATGTCTTTATGTTTATGGCTTTAGGTTCCCCTCCATACAGGAGGTAAGAGTAGGAACTGCTGTCTTTTTGCCTCTTATATCATTCTTTACACAATTATTCTCCCTAGCTCTTGAGATTAACAGCTATCCTTGTTACCAAGTCTTCTCATTTCTAGAGTGGCTCAGAGGAAGCTGCTAATTCAACTTCTACACTGTCAGCAGCAGTCAGTGGAGAGATATGTGACCCAGGAAAGTGCTGTGAGTGAGATTTAGAGCTCAGCCAAGAACAGACATCTTCCTTAACCCCACCATCCATCACCAGCAAGGCTCAGGGAGTATCCCAGAAAAGGAGACTGAAAAAAATTTAAGAGCTGGATTATTGGGGGAGGAGTGTTGTGAAATGCTGTCCTCTGGATGTGACATTGGAATCACAGCAACAGGCAAAGATGGTACAGATGGGCCCCAGGATTCTCCCCATACTAAAGATGTATTGGCAGTGGAAAATTGCTGAGGGTGGCAGAATAATTATTTATTGAGAATATTACAAATGATAATATTTATGCTCCAGTGAATGTCCTATAGAGATTCATATATGGGCAGCACAAACTATATTTAGTGATCAAAAAACTTAGAAAGTTACTCAAACCAATTCTGTTGCCACTGGAAAAAATATAAAGAATAAAATTTGCAGAGGATTTTTGAGAATAGTTTTACCATATATTGAAAAAATATGATTCAATAATGCTTAGATGAGTGTAATAAAAGCATAAAATATCACAGATTTTAAGTGAAATAAAAGTCTTCCTTGCATCAGAATGGGAAATAAATCTGAAAGAAGTATGAATGTATCTTTAATTAATGCAAATGTCTATTCGCACACTTGAATACATATAAAGTTTTGAAAATAACATCTGGAATAGATACATCATTATAATGACAAAAGACAAAATATAATTTAGCTTTCATCTTTCATGTATTAATTTTTCAAATGAATCGAAAAATAATGTTGTTACTTTTTTCTCAGAATATATCCTGTTTTTGCACATCCCATGTACCATTGAACAAAGATAGATTACTTTGTGCTAACTGTACTCATGAATACCATATAAATATATACTCTGGGAGATGGGAATGTCGCTAGGTGGCAGAACATTTTCCCAGCATGTGTGAGGCCATGAGTTTGGTTCCAGGACCACAAAAACAATAACTACAATTATCAAATCTGTAATTTTGCATATCCAATTTCAAGAAGAACAAATGTTGTTCTCAAGGGAACATAAAAGTGATTCTTTGTGTTGAGAAAAGTTATCCCTTCCTGAAATACTCATCAGAGATACATAAATCTGTATTGTATATGAATTGTTAAATTTTCATAGGGAGGAAAATTAAGTGAGAAAGTGTGTAAAAGGTTCTGTAGGGAGATATAATGAAAAAATACAGCACTTATGAACCGTCATCCTAGTGAGTAAAAGCAAAGAGGAAATGGAAAATATATTTATTTCTCTTTTCATGTTTGCTGTCAAGTATTGATTAATAATTTTAATTTCATGCTGCATTGGATAAAGGATAGCAATTATCTTGGTAGCTACTTACAATAGAATAAAGAGTCAAATATATTTAGAGGTGAAGTTTTTTTTTGCCTGTTGTAGCTATTTTTCTAAATGTTCATTTAAAACATTTGATATGCTGTAATTCAGCAAACAATCATTGAAAAAAGTGAGCAGAAATCACAAGAGTACTGAGTACATAAGCAATGGCAGTAAAGATCAGGGGAATGTGAAAATCAGAAACCCAAGGCAAAGGAAGACTTCCAACAGAGCATTGGGTTAAGTCTTTATCCTGTTGGCTCAGATTGCAGACTGGCTGGTTTTGCAAAGAGCTCTGGTAGAGTCCAGAAGCAAGGCTTCTTTGTGAGAACAAAGGTGAGTAATGGGGTGGGGGAGACAGACAGAGAGAGGGGGAGGAGGGAAGAGGAGGAGAGAGAAGGAGGGAGAAAAGAGGAGGGAGGGAAGGAGAGGTAGAGAGGGAGGGATGGATGGAGGGAGAAAGTGAGGGAGGGGGAGAAAGAGTCAGAGAGAGACAGATAGAGACAGAGACAGACGGAGAGACAGAAGGGAGAGAGAAGAGAGAGAGACAAACAGAGAAACAGAGACAGAGCAATATTATGAAAAGAAAAAAAAGGAAGAATATTTTCTTGTTCATAGATCTGGGGAGAGAAGAAAGTAGCACATTTCCAGGTGTATTTCCTGTCTCAGAGATAAAAATAATGTTACATTCAGCTCAACTGATAATGTAAATGAGGTTACAAGGGAAGGTTGCCATGATTTACTTGAAAATACCTGATGTATCTATTTAATATTGCTAGATGTATGTTAAGAAGCTCATTCTTAACATTCTTGTTGATTGAGTCCTTTAATATTACTTTGTGACAGGATTATCTGTCTTATGATTTAGCTACTCTCTGGATGGTTGGTAATATTCCACAAGTAAAATCTAATTTATAAAAAGGATTCTCCAGATTACAGCACTAATGTGCTACTCAACTTAATTTGTGTGTTCTCCATAGAGCAAAAGGGTTATGTTTTCAAGTCTTCCTGAAAAGAGTTAAAACAAACTGGTTTTGGGTTTTTTTGTTTTTGTTTTTTTGTTGTTGATTTATTTATTTATTTATTTATTTATTTATTTATTTATTTATTTATTTTAGATTTAATGTAAACCTAGTCTCCAGGTTTTTGTTCAGAGAGGTAGAGAGAGGGTAAAGGAAACGGAGATCCTGTCCACTACAAACCTGCCATTTTCTATTAGTGTTTTGAGTAACATATATTATTTATTTCCTTTCTATATATACTACATTTTGCAAGGTATCTGGGTACAGAGCCACATTCTTTTGTTTCCCCGGCTTGCTTTGAACCGTTTTGGTACAAAGTCAGGCCAACTGATGTTTTTGTAAACAGACTTATACTGTTAATTCTCAGCCACCGAAAGTGACAGCAGGCTGGTTCAACAGTGCTTCCTGGTTAGCATTGCCTTCTGCATCAGTTAGACTCAGTCAGTAGCTGAGGAGCCATGGAAATGGCTTGCCACATACTTACCGCTAACTGACATAAAAGTAACACATTTTGATTGCTGCCAATCATTTTAGAGACCATCATCTCCAACCTTATTTCCTGTTTATTATTTGGAGAGTGAAATGTTATTTTGCAGTATATATATATATATATATAGCACATTACCTCCTCTAAGTAAACAGTTTGAGATGAATCCCATGAACTGTTCATGACGAGAGCCTGTCATTTGAAGGGCAACAAAATGCGTTTGACTGATCTGGTGGTTAATACTTATATGCCAAGCATAATTCTAAAGAGACTTGCAAAGATCTTCATTGCAAATTCAGAGTAGAGAGAAGTGAATTAAATTGAGTGGCATATATCTTTGCCTTTACATTTAACATTAAAGAATTAATCTGAAACCTTTCAAATATCTAATGCTAGGAAATTAACATTTTAATTTATAGATCATAAAGAAGCACTAGGCAGACAAACAGTACTCTAAAGGAGAAGAGTCACAGAGATGAGGGTCTGAAATTGCTTCCTTCTCAACACATTTTTCTCTCTGAGCCATCAGCATCTTTTGTCTTTTGCACATTTCTGTTTAACTCTGAAATTTAAAAAAAAGCTTTTAAACAATTTGTTTGTTTAACAACACCAAACTGCCACTAAGCAATCATGTATTTTGTAATATTCTTTGCAGGAAATTTATCACTAAAGAAAAATCTTCAGGGTCCCTTTTTGAGAGATGATGGTTAAGGCCTATCTTGTGGACTAATATATCCAAGTGAGATTATTCATAAACTTGATGGAAGTCACAAAGGTGTGTAATAATTCCACACACCTATTTTCTGTAACTATTCCCATAAACGAGCCCATTTATGGTTGATGCTTAGAAATGAGAGTTCAGACCACATGCATGCTGCCTGTCACTGGTTACTCATGCATGGAATTAAAAGTATTCCAGACCAAAGATATTACTATACTTTGGGGTTGCTTTACTATTATAAAAGTAATGCAGTGAGGTCAAGATGTTAACAGATCCAATGTTAATATTAAAAGTCAATCCATATGTTTTCAGGCTATTCCTAAAAGAAGTGAAATGAGTTATTGAACCTAAATGTAACATAGGATTGCTCTCTGAATGCTATTATAGTACTCATAAAAAGTAAAAATGTCTTTATAGGAGCTTATCTCATTGGCAACAGACTCAAAGGACCAAGCAGTTATTTCTGGCAAAGGTTATAAAAGGACAAAGCAAGAGACTTCTCTTAAATTGTACACATTTCCTTCCAATTGTCATGAGAAGTATGTTACAGTGAATTTAATAAGTAATTGCTCTTTAATATTTTAGATTTAACAACTGTTCTTGTTGAAGGGAGTGATATCCCTCACAAGATACCCCAAGACCAAGTTATGAGCATAAAAATTATTTTATTGGCCCCAGAGGGACAAAAGGCTGGGAATAAGAGAAAAAATTCAGGAGATAGAGGAAAAAGGAGAAGGGGAAGGGAACAAGGGACAAGGATATTTGTCTTGAAGGGCATGGAGGTGGTAAAGGACTGCCTCCAGATAGAGAGGAGACAGACATGTCCTGTAGGCAAATGGTAGTTTATAAAGGGAAAAGGGGGAAACCACATGTTAGGTTGAGTTAGATTGTTTTGAGTGAGCATGTTAATTGAGGCAGAGGAAGTAGAATTTTTGATGACTAGACTTCAATATTTCAATTCTTGGACCTTGGTAGTCAGCCTCAGAATGAAAAAACGGTCAAATAAGGGAATAGATCTTGATGTCTAACTTTAGGAATGTATCTATCTAATGGTTTTGAGCAAGGCCTGCCAGACCCACGTTTACCATATCTGAAACTACTATAACTCCTCCACGTATATCACCATAAATACTGTAGAGTCTCTAATTTCTGGTCATATGTATTTCTTCATAGAAAACTATGAAATTATCTTTGCATCAAGATTCCATGAAAGCCAAATTTCTCTTGAGAAATTATTGAACTCTATGGGAAGGTAAATGAGAAAAGGATGAGTACATTTAGAAATTATTAGCCTGAATTCATCTTATTGTACAATGAAACATCTAACAAATATTTCAGAGGCCAAAGCACTGATTTAAGACTGAGACTGGGACTCAAAACTGTAGGAACACATGAAATGACAGGAATAAAATATCCTCTATTCACCTGTGTCAATTATATTATAGCAAGCTATCTTTGCAGGGAAATGTGCTCTGTTAGCCAGAATGAGAAAATTACCTGAAAATATGCAACAGCATGCAGTTAGAAGATAATTCATAATGAGTATAATAAGGGTTTATAATGAGACAGCAAAACATGTATCAGAGAGAACCATTGCTTTACAGATCCTGTGGTTACAAAATTTTAAGAAAACATTTAGGCAGAATATTAAAAAGGAAAGGTTGAAACCAAAATTGAGAACATTATGATTCCATTGAAGTCTATTTCAAACTTTTCACTTGGAGCAAAGAGGCAAAACAACTCAAGTGAGATTAGGTAAAAACAATTTCAAATTTTCAGAAATGTATTTGTCAATGCCAATTCTTAAATGCTGGAATTAAGGGATGAAAACACAAGAATCTGAAGAGATAATGTCATTAAAAGTTTCAGGTATGGAGGATAAAGTAAAGTAAGTTTTCTGAAACAATGACACAAAAATTGGCAAGATTCTTCTTCAAAGATGGATATTGGAGGCTAGAGGAATGGCTCAGTGGTTAAGAGCACAGGCTCAGCTTGTAGAGGAGCCAAGTTAGATTCTCAAAACGCATACAGTAGCTCATAGCCAACTAAACTCATATTCTAAGGTATCTGATACCCTCTCTGACCTCTACAAGAACCTGACACGTTATGAGGTAAATGTTTATTCACAGTAAGAATAAAGATATAAAGTGATAAAATAATAAATGTTAATAAGTCCAGACAGCAGGAAAATGTCCAATATAACCATTAAAAAACAAAGCTTATTTAAACTAATTATGAGAAAGACCCCAAACACCATGGCACCTAAAAGAGAAATATAGAGAAGACATTTACAAAGATCATATGAGTGGGGGTATTCCTTGACAAAGAAAGCTATGACTAAGCTGGGTAATAGTGAAGTCTAAACGGGCCTACATGCGATCAAAAATGGAACTCACTGTTAAATGCCTTTGGGCAGGTAATACTATTGAGAGAGCTCATGATGAATTATATGGAAGAAATAAGATTTACAGTAAGTATCCTAAAATAATATCAAAGAACAATCATTTTGAACTAGTTTGGAAAAGTATCATATTGTCATTGAAGAAAATTTTCTAAGTATGTGAGAAAATGTAGTACATTATCATAAAGTGATAATGGGTTATGACCAGAATACAATTGAGTTGCTCTTTGGAAATCAAGCAATGCATTCTATGACCTTGCCAAAAGAAAAGAGAAGTCACACAATCATTTTTACTCAATCCTGGGATATCACTCGATAAAACACAGTGTCATTTACAACCAAAAGAAAATAACAACAATCAAACATACTTTTTTCCCTTTTTTATTGGTTATTTTATTTACATTTCAAATGTTATCCCCCTTCCTAGTTTCCCCTTCATAAGCCCGCTATTGTCTCCCCCTTCTCCTCCCTCTATGAGGGTGCTTCCCTACCTGTCCACCCACTCTTGCCTCAGTGCCCTAGCATTTCTCTATTCTGGGTTATCAAGCTTCCAGAGCACCAAAAAGCTCACCTCCCAGTGATGCCATATAAGACCATCCTCTGCTACATATCCAGCTGGAGCCACCGGTTTCCTTCTGTGTACTCTTTGGTTGGTGGTTTAGTGCTTGGGAGCTCTGGGGGGGGGTCTGGTTGGTTGATATTGTTGTTCTTTTTATAAGGTTCAAAACCCCTTCAGCTCCTTTAGTTTTTGCCTTAACTTTCCCATTGGGGTGCCCGCACTCAGTCTGATGTTGGGCTGCCTGCATCTGCTTCTGTATTGGTCAGGCTCTGGCAGAGCCTCTCAGGAGACAACTATATCAGGCTCCTGTCAGCATTCTCATCTTGGAATCAGCATCTTAACAAGCAGGCTTAGGGCAATGTCAGGTAAAGGGGGTTATCAAACATCAAGAACTCACTTTGATCTCTAGTTGCACTTGGTGAAAGAGAAAACCTACTGACCTTCACATAAGTGTAATGGTATTCAGACACACATGCACACACAGAGATATACACACAAGCATACATGTATTCACACAGGCACATGCACATACATATGTGCACAATAAAATAATTTTGAGAAAAACTTAACAAACAAAAAGTCTTGTATCTGATAAAAATAGTTTATTGGAAGTTACATTTAATGTGCTTTTAATGGGAATTTGCAGATTTATAAAATATTAATTCCACAGATACTTTAGATAGTCATGTTTCTTATGGATATCTTCATACAAGTATGTCATAGACTTCTACTACATTAATCCTCCTTTCTTCCAACAACTTATGTTGACCCACCTAATTCCTTTGGGTAATTTCTCATATATATGGTTGTATGCATGTGTAAAATGTGATATTTATAAAAAAATAAAGTATCTTCAAAACAGATTATATATATTACTAGTCTTTCTGAGTATGGTTTATTACCCTTGATACAATAATCTCAAGGTATGTCTATTTTCAAGAAAAAGAGATAATTTCAGTTTTTCTTTATAGGTTAGTTATGTTACTTATTTTACTATACTTCTGTAGATGGATCTCTCAGGTCATTCTGTAACTTGGTGTTTGTGTATAGTGCTGCAACGAACATTGATTTGTATATGTGTGACATGTTGACCTGGAATCCTTCAGGTAAATATGCAGAACTTGGTGGTAAATTGTTTCTACTGATTTCTTCAGTACCTGGATTAGTTTACCTTCCCCACAACTGAATATTAGAAGTTCATTTCCCTCACAGCCTCACTAGGACTTACTGTTTTTCATTTTCTTAATGATAACAATTCTGAGTAGAATGAGATGAGTTCTTAGTGTAGCTTTAATACACATGCACATACATACATAAGTAATTTTTACAAATATTCATTAGGTATTAATTACTCTAAAATAAAAAGGGTTTATAAAAGATCTTTAATAAATATATAAATATTTAAGAATAAACATAATTTACATGGCAAACTAAAAATATTTTTGAGAGTAATTGAAAAAGGAAAATAACTGAGAAATTATAAATAACAAACTGAGTCATTATGTTCATGAATTGAATATTTAATTTTTGTTTATTTGTATCAGTGTATTTAGCTGATATTCAGTGTATTTGATTAGTGTATTCAGAAAATATGCTAAGTTATTAGTCTTTTAAGACTGTGGAAAATAATTCTATTTTAGTTGAATGAGCAATATATAAAAAATACATCAATCAAGATGTACCAGAATGTAGAATTTAACATGTGATTATCTCTAGATATTTAAACTATAGGAAGAAATTGAGAAACTTTTCAGCCTACTGGAGACAAAGTTTATCTGACACTAGGCTAAATTTCTACAAATATTTTTTGTATGCTTTTTGCTAAAATTTCAACATTATATCCAGCTGAAAATAGTTATTCTACTGTATTAGTTATAAATGGGTAATTAAAATGAATTTTTTAATGTATATTTTTAAAGAAATGAAGTGTTTGTGTAAGGGAAATGCAAGACCCAGAAGAACATGAAATTACTGTGAAATTGCATCTCCTAGATATGTCAGAGAAGCAATATTCATAAAGTCTCCATAACATAGCTGCCTAAACGAGACCTTAACATGGATGACACCAATAGATGCTAACATGAAAGGGGAAATCTCATGAGACCCCAATGACAGATAAAGAAGTAAGGCAACTAAAAAATAGTTCCCCAGGAAGAGGTCACCATTTGGTTGTCTAATGCATATACATACAAGAAAAATTATACATACTGAGATTGTCTATTTGTATATTTAGGAAAAATAGATATAACAGCAATTAAAAATTGAGGCCATGGATTTATAAGAGAGTGAGGTACATGGATACAGGTGGAAGGAGGAAAGGGAAGGGGGACAGATATAATTATATTTTAATTTCTAAAATAAAAAATAATTACTTATAAAATAATAAAATCAGAAAACAGAAAAAACAGAAGCAATGTGAAAGTACTCTGATATTAACTATATATATGAATTCATTAGATGTTATGTGGTATTTTGAATGACAATATTCATCAAAGGGCTCAGAGCAATGGCTCAGTAGTTAACAGTAACTAATGCTCTTGCAGAGGACCCTGGTTCAGATCCCAGAGCCCACATGTTGGCTCACAATCATCATAACTCCAGTTTAAGATGATTTGATGCATTCTTCTGACCGCCACCAGTCCCAGGCACACACACTGCACATAGATACATGCAGGCAAATGGTCGTGTGCACAAAATAGAATAAAAAATTCATTTTTAAGAGCAGGGAGGCATACAATATTTTTATGAACAAAATAATCATGGGAGACAGAGAGAGGAAGGAACTTGGGTGGGAGAGAGGAGAGAGAGGAAAAAATGGGGGACAGGATCAGGTATGAGGGGATACAGAAGAATAGGCCAGGGGCCAAGAGAATGAATTGAAATATGGATCGGTATGAGGTGAGGGGCAGGGGAAATGCTAGAAAGTCTCAGAGACCAGGGATGTGAGACGCTATTAGAATTCAATTGGAATGATCTTAGCCAAAATTGCCCAACAGTAGGGAGATACAACCTGAGGAGACCTCCAGTAGATAGACATCGACCCCAGTTAAGGCAGTGGCCACCCACCCATCTTCAAAATTTTTGACTCAGAATTGTTCCTATCTAAAGGAAATGCAGGGACACAAATTGAACAGAGACTGAAAGAAAGGCCATCCAGTGACCAGCCCAACTTGTATCCATCAAATGAGTGCACACTGAACCCTGATACTATTACTGGCACCATATTGTGCTTGCAGACAGGAGCCTTCTGGCATTGCTGTCCTCTAAGAGGTTCTACCAGCAGCCGACTGACACAAATGGAGATATTTACAGCCATCCATTGGATTGGGTCAGAACAAGGCCCTCTCTCCACTGCTTCTAAACCCGCCAAGACAACAAAGAAGCACACCTGAGACACTTAACCCAAGATTTTCTTGCTTTTATTTAAACGTTTCCTTTTCTCCCTAACAGGAACTTCTAAAACAACAATGTTCGTGGTTTCTTCTGCACTGGGGCATCAAGCCTTCACAGGACCAAAGCCTCTCTTCCTATTGATGCCATCAGAGCCATTCTCTGCCACATATGCATCTGGAGAAATGGGTCCCTCAATGTGTATTCATTGGTTGATAGTTTAGTCCCTGGAAGCTTTTGGAGGGTCTTATTGGTTGATATTGTTTTTCTTTCTGTGGAGTTACAAACCCCTTCTGCTCTTCTAGTCCTTTCCCCAACTCCTTCATTGGGGTCCCCATGCTCTGTCCAATGGTTGACTGAGAGCATCTGCATAGGACTTCCTTAAGTAGACAAAGCTATAAAACCACAACATATCTGCAGAGGCCGTAGGTCAGAGCCATGCAGGCTCCTTGATTGTTCATTCTCTCTGAGTCCCTATGAGCCCAGGTAAGTCGATCCTATGGTTTTTCTTGTGGTGTCCTTGGCCACTCTGGTTTCTACAATCCTTCCTATCTTTGGCTATGTATCTCTACCTCTGTTTCCATCCATTGCTGAATGAAGTCTCCCTGATGACAATTGGGTTAATATTGTCTCCAAATTCTATGAGTTTAACAAGGTAAGCACATGATTATTCCCTTTCCTTTCCTCCCTCCAAACTCTCCTGTATACCTAACTTGCTCTTCTTCAAAATTATGAGCTGCTTAACACTCCTGCAAACCTAACTTGCTCTGTTTCAAAATCATGGGTACAGGATAGTTATTTTGGAAACACATGTATAAATATGTATGTATATTTTGCCACATATATTTATAATCAAATATTAAAATACCTTCAAACACAAACACATACACACAGAGAAAATTAAATAACATAATTTGGATGTAAGTTTTGGTAATCTCCAAAATATAAACATGAGCAAAGAAAATAAAATTTGTGAATAGTTCAGTATAGTCATTTGGTTTATATTTTCATACAAACACCAGGAAACTGATTTCAACTGATATCAAATGCTTCTTATAAGTATTTAGAGAAACCACTCTTCAGACTGAAGTAAATAATTATAATTGGTCTGTAATGTTTAATTTTAAAATATAGTGATGAGAATATTAGTTCTTATTGTCTATGAATCTTGATATGTCTAAAATTATTTGATGAAAATATTTTAAAAGAATCAATAGTTTAAAAATCCTATTAGGATATGTGTAATTAATTTTTTTGTCACGATACCTCAAAGACCTAAATAGTCTAATTACTAGATGATCTAAAATGATACCAACAAGTACATACTCATTGCAGGAAGAAATACTGAAACTAGCTTTTGTGTAAATAAATAAAACACTTAACCATTTAACAGTTCTCGGACAATACAATGACTTCATAATTTTCTTCAAATTCTTGTTATACATGTATACATAGAAATACATGTGAGTAGCTATCAAAACACAACCTGAGTTTTTCTCTTTACTTTGTAAAAATACATGTTACCATTTAAAGCTCCTTTTCTGGAGATGAATTCATTTCCGTTGGGTATAAAACAACTGACAGAGAAAATAATTCACAGATTATCAATTACTAATTGTTTTTCAGATATATTTCATAAGAAATTTCATTATGATGTGAGTCTGAAATGTGTAAATGGTTAGAATTTTCTGATAATATATTTGAAAATATTAATTTAAAGTATTTTATATGTTTTATTTAAGTCTATTGACATATTAATGCAAATTTATTCTTGCTAAGTTTAAGAATGCAGTATAACTAGGCAATGAAAGAATCATAAAATTTGTTTTAAATGTTGGCAGCTTGATAATTTTCCAGTTGCTCTGTAGTTCAATGACATATTTTTGCCCTTTTTATATCAGCTAAACTTCTCAGTTAATGTTATAGGTCAAACAAGAAAATAAAACATAATATTTTATATTAATATCAAATAATTCAAAACAAAGCTGATCTATAATGATAAGCTTTCTTTTCTAGGGCTTTATTAACAATTTTCTATGGTTCTCTTAGATTCCAATGTTAGATGATACTGTACAATAATTATTATTTTTGTAGGTTATTTTAGTTTTGGGTTGGTTTTGATTTTGGTACTGAAATCTGAGCCTCAGTCTTCAGGGCCAGGGTTAGCACTGACATGAAACAGCATCTCACCAACTCTCTGTTTTATCTTTTACTTATTTTTTTTATTTTATTTGATAGTGTCTCATTAAATTTCTTAGGCCAGCCTTCAATTCTCTGTGAAGTTCACACAGCATTTGTGAATGCTATGATCTTCTTGCCTCAGACTCTTGAGTAGCTCGAATTAGAAGCTTATATCTCTAGGAGCAGTGGCTGCTATAAATCTTTGTTATTATTTGGGAAAGTGCTTTATTCACTTGAAAAATGAATTTAGTAAGATACATAAATGTTGGTGAAAATAGACTATAAGCATGCAGAAAAATTAAATATCAAAGTATTTACTTATATGCATACCGAGGCTATTAATAAACACTGGAAATACTCTGGGAGAGTTTGACTTTTAACTAGGAATTTAAATGTATAGGGTTAAATTAGGAAAGTTCTATCTTATTTTTAATGTTTTTTAAAATTTTCCAATTAGACATTTCTAGATAGATATCATTATTTACAGTTGACAGCAATTTAGCCATCCTACTAATTTCATTTATTACAATTTCTTTCTATCAAATTAAATTGTAAATTCTCACTAATGTAATTGCAAATTAATCCAATTTGAAACCTGTTGCAGAGTGGACAGGCTTACCATAGTTGTCTCTGCGATGGAGCCAAAGCTGTTTATGAATATGTTGCACGTGACATTAACTGGAGGGCCTGAAAAAAAGAAGAATGTCATAAAGCCTGATAGATGCTCACTTAAAATATTTACAAGTCATCCTGTAATTTTCATTAAGATATTCTTTATTTGATCATAGATATGCAATGACAAAGGCAGTTACTCTGGAAGTCAGGGTGTACAATCTCACTTTTGTTATATTTTTTGAACAGTGACAATGGCTAGTATGTAAACATTTATTCTAATGAATATAGAAAATGTATGTGACTGAATGGATGTAAAAGTCTATTTTCATACTCCACAAAGACCAAATTGAACTAATTCTGGTTCATCTCAGGCTCTGTAATGTAGAAATAAAAGAAAAAGATTGAGTCTATTTCCTTTAATCTGGAATTTGAAGCGGTTTTGTGACTGTCTAATAAATATAGTCTATGAGCTACTTCAGAGACATTCTACTGTTTTGTTCCCTGGGATGATGTTTTTCTGTCTGTATATGTCTCCTAAAATTTTGTTGAATATTAGAAATATCTAATAACTATGGTATCATGTAGCTAGACAATGTATGGTGGTAGTGCTCATACTAGTCACATATACACAGTTACCTCCCATCCATACTTTTCATTTTTATTTATTTTTATTATTATTTATTTTGAATTTTATTTAGTAAGTTATAGTGATTCCCAGTCAGAATGGCTGAACAGCAGTTTTCTAAGTTCCTTGAGCCATTAATTATCTACTTAGTCAAAGAGTTTCTATGTTTTGGAGGATAGGACTCTCTCCCTTAGCTTTCTCTTCTTATTACTACAGGGCACACACTCAGCCAGAGCTGGCTCTGTTTCAGTCTGTGTTGGATATGCTCATAACCCTCCACTCACTCGTACATAACCTTCAGAGTTCTCATAACACAAGAGAGCTTTTCAAAACTCAAAACTCAGATCTGTTTACTATATTGCACAGACTAACTTGAAGTTGGAAACAATAGATGGCAAAATCAGTTTCTGATTGTTTTCAACAAATGTCCGGGAAATTAGGACTGTACCCAAATGTGTTCTTAGGCAAGCCAATTATCGAGTAACTTTTGTTTTGAAGCTTCCAAACAGGCCACCTAGGGACAGTTCTCTCTGGATGTGCTGTCTAAAGAGCTCCAGTCTTGTCTGTTCTCTTCGAGGCTGCTGGAATGATGCTGTATTTCAGGTTACTGTACAGCTGGGATTGAAACTGAATTTAAATGCCTTTTGATGCTAAAGAATTCCATCATCTCTTCTTCATTAAACACCTCCCAGACTGTTCCAAACTTGTGGTTTACTTTTAGGATTCTGAGATCTAATTTTGACAATCCTTTGCCAGTGTTTTATTGAAAGGGGAGAATCCCCACTCAGCCATTCCTCAACCCCCTTCTAAATGCTTGATTCTTTATTTATCACAATTTTAGGGAATTTTATTTTTATTTGGTCCATTTATTCACTTCACTAAATATCTAAGGCTTTCATACAGCACATGAAAGATGCACAGAGGCTCAAAGTGTTGGAATCAGTACTTCTTGTCAGGTATAGGATATTATTTGTTCCAAAATAATCCAGGAGTGGACAATATTCTACCATTTGAAACATTAAGAAATCAAGAATATCAAATGTAATAGGAAGTCTTGTGGAAAAGTTTGGAGAAGGATTGAGGGAAACAAAAGGGATAGAGAGTCCACATGAAGACAGAGTCAACTAACCTGGACCCTTGGGAGCTCCCTGAGACTGAATCACCAACCAAAGAGCATACACAGGTTGGACTTAGATGCACACACATATGTAGCAGACAGGCAGCTTGGCCTTCATGTAGGTCCCTCAACAATTGGGGTGGAAGCTGTTTCTGATTTTGTTGCCTGATTATGGATTTTGTTCCCCTAACTTGACTGCCTGTCTGGCCTCAGTGAGAGAGGATGCTCCTAGTCCTGCAATGAATTAATGTGCCAGAGTGGATTGGTACACTGGAGGGGGAACTGCCCCACCCCATCTAAGAGGAGAAGGGGATGAGATGGGAGGATGGGCTCATGAAGAGGGTACTGAGAGGAGGGGGGCTGGAAATGGGATGTAAAATGAATAAATAAATAAACTCATGGAAAACTATCTAAGCATGCATGTGTATGTCTGTAACCACTGGAGATAAGTTGGTTTGAGAAGCTTTCGGCTTACCCTAGTCTAAACAGCAAACTTTCTGTCCAGTGAAAGACCTTGTGTCAAGGCAATATGATAGCATCTTCTTTTGCTGATAATGTTTGGGCACATGGAATGCACACCTACATACTCCCACACCTACTCCCCCACACAAACATAACAACAAAAGGAGAGAGATTCTTCACCCAAAAGTTACCTAAATAGGATATTTAATGGTTTAGGTATACATTCTGATGCTCACACAGAAATGAATCTTTTTTATATATCTGTCCATACCCCAAACACAAAAGTATTTTTTAATATCCTGTTGCCTATACAGAGTTAAATTTTCATTTGCTGTCATGTTTACTTTCCAATAATATTATAGCATGTAAATATTCTCTAGGTGTATTATTAACTTATCCATATGCTCTGAATGTGGCATTATCATCTCTAGTTGACCAGAGGATTGAATATAAATGTTCGTGAATGGCATAAGGAAACAAGTCTGTCCTTACAGAAGAGCAATGCTCAATTGAAAAGTAGGTCATTTAAGACTTTTATACACAGTAGGGAAAACAAACTAAGCCATAAAATACTTATAATCTCAATTCATTTCTTACACAACCATTTTCTGAGATTGATGATTATATTATGTATTCCACATAGCTTTTGTCATGTTCGTCATTAATTGACCACAGGTCTAAAGTACCTAAATTGCCTATGTATGTGTGCAACTCCTTGATACCCCAGTATTTGCCTTGGACTTTCAATCCAGAACATTTTTCTCTGGAGCAGAACAGTGAACTTGTTTAGATTCTGCACTTTCCAAATAGTGCACTGGAGAGTGTTCCCAAGGCCTTGGTTTGTGGGATGCTGTTTTATGGTGCCTCTTTCTTTTCTATAAGGTCATTTATTCACTTTAACTGAAGATGTCTTTTGTTGTTTTTTTCAAATGATACACTAGGCTATAAATCTTTTAAACTTCCTTACCTAAAAATGCATTTTGTATTGTTTTCATACTTAATATGCAGTTAGTTTCTCTTATAAAAATTTAGCTAGAAATAATATTTTGCATCTGAGTTTTTATGTCATTCCTCCATTTTCCAGCATGAGCATAGAAAATTACAAAAGAATGATTTGTGATCTTTGTAAATGACTTATTTTCCTTTTTAAAGTTGTGCCAGACAGTGAGAGATGGTAATGTAATATTTAGATTTGTAGATAAATTAAAGGTATACTTGACTATTTATATTGCTATAAAATATTAGAAAGTGAATGTGACATAAATAAAAAAATTCTAACTATGTATGGGTAATAGAATTTTAAAAAAATATTGAGTTTGGGATATGGGTGGATAGATAAGGAAAAGACTTACCCTTTATTTTCTGGGTTAATATAAAAACATGCCTACACTATTAAATACCTTAGTTATAAAACTCAAACCTATTAAAATGTTGTTTTTTAGAGCCCAGTCCAATTGGATATGTCTACAAAACTCTACTACCTAAAGCTAAGAAGTCATCTTGAAGAGGACTTAGAAAGATAGCAAGAAACAAAGGAGTTTGTTATGAGATTATGTCTCCTAGTATTATGACAACACCAACATGTTGCCAAACATGAGCTGAATAAGGATACACCAATGAAATCCCTGAAGTGGACAGACCTCAATACTATGCAAAGAACTATAAGCAATTGTATAAAGCTGGGAATGGGAGAGGTAGTCATTCCCAAGGAAGAACACAATAAATCATTGTCCAGTGCTAAAAAACATGAACCATGAAAACATACATACAAGTAATATATGATTGAACATGTTATATTTAAAATATATGTATAAATACATATATAAATGTAATAACAATCAATGAAAAGAACATAAATTTGAAAAATTGTGGAAAGAGATACATGGAAGAATTTAATGGAAAAAGGAAGAAGAAATACTTTAATTACATTTTAATATCAAAAATAAAATTAAAAAGAGAAAATTTAGATGAACAAAAACTATCTTATTTAGGTAACTTGAGGTGAATGAATACCCTAAGATTTTGGTAGTAAAAGAAAACAGAATTTGTTCCTCCATTTCTTTTCATTTCATGAAAAGGAAAGTGTGAAGTCACATTTAAGTGTTAGAGGTACATTTTTTTCTTTTTCTTTTTTTTCTTTTTCTTTTTTCTTTTTTTTTTTTTGTAGATTCTGAAAATAAACAAAGGGTGAAAGATTTCAAACTCTTAGGCTATTAGCCCGTGTTTCCACTAACAGTCAAATAGTGCCCTTTTCTCTTGTCAATTACAAGTATACAAGTCTCAAGAGTCATTCTTTACTTTTCAGATTAATTATGTTAGACTTTCTCAATTTTCTTTTTGAAAAGGAAAATCATAATTTATTAGTATTGTTTTAGTTCACTCTAAAATAAAATGCAGATGGGGACACAAGCATGTTGGGGAAGACTGCCCGTGAAGCTATTACAGGGCTAACAGCTTCATTCATTTGTTGAAACAGATAAAAGAGAGATGACCTCCCTACCTTGAATTTGTCAAAAAGGGCCTTGATTGTTGTAAGACTTTGATTTGCACAATGCATTGGGTAGAAGCTGAAGTATTCTCTAATTATTTCCTCTTTAAAATAATTAATTATTTTCTTTATTTATAACACAAATGTTGTTACCTCCCAGTCCATCCTCAAAGAGTTTTTTCCCATCCCCTCTCTCCTTCACCTCTGAGAAGGTGCACCCTTAGTATTACCTCATCCTTGGGCATCAAGTGTATACAGAATGATGTGTATTCTTTCCACTGAGGTCAGAAAAGTCAGTCTTCTCCTATGTAAGTGCCAGGCCCTTGGACCAGCACTTTTATGGTTTTTATTTTTTTGGTTGGTGGATTAGTCTCTGAAAGCGTCCAGGGGTCCAAGTTAGTTACCACTGTTGGTCTTCCTATGGGGTTGCCATTCGCTTCAGTTCCTCCAATCCCTCCCCTTACCCTTCCATAGGGGTTCCTCAATTATTTCAAACACTATCTTTTAAAATGATTTAAATCCACAAAAGTATGAGTAGTAGCAGAGAAAATAATTTAGTAACTTCTACTCTAATGAATTTTCTTGAGAACAAATGCTTCAGACACTATATTTATCATCCCTCTAAGGTTTAAAAAGGGCTTCATTAAATAACACATTAGGAAGAGAAACCACAGAAGTTTTTTTTTCCATAATATATTGTAATTCCATCCTATGTTGAGCAGATGTTTGAATATGAAAGACAAAGAATTTCACAAGGTAACTAATATGTTTCTACAGAAAAATGAGGATAAAAGGAAACATAGCCAGTTATGTTTCTATAAATGGCATCCCCATCCACTGTAATGTTTCCAACAGTAGGCCAAAGAGATCTTTGTAGAAATAAACAGTTGATATAGCTTTAATTTTTAATTTTAATCCTGGGAGGGCACCCTCTTAGAGGCAAGGGCAAGAAGGAGTAGAATGCGGAACTGTTGGAGTGGGGCAAGGAGGAAGGCAGTACCTGGTATGTAAACAAATGAAATAATTTAAAAAAATTTAATCTGAAGATAAACTCTTGGTGGCTGCAGATCTAAACTTTATACTCTGCCATGTCAGATCTCTCTCTCCCCCTTCTCTCTCCCCCCTTATATATATTGTACATAGTTCTATTGGATGTTGTGCTGAGAACTTAACTGGTATGTGTAATCTTCCTGTAGAAGAAAGCTCTAATTGCATTTTTCAAAAGTACAGCACATATTCATTCAAAAGTCATACTCATATGTAAATAAGATTGATATGTATGACATTTTGAAGTATTAAAATAAACATCAATTTGGTTATAAAGGTCAATGTTGTAGATCATGGAGTCCCACATGATATCAAAGCGTTTGTACTTCATGATCATTTTGGGGCCTTTACAGATTCTTAATCATGTGACTGTAAGTGTGTCCTGATTAAATTTTGTCATCTTGACACAAGCTAAGGGTACTTGAAAGAGGAAACATCAGTTGAGCAATTGCCTTCATCAGACTTGCTATGGTAAGCCTGTGGGACAATTTCTTGAATAATGGCTGATATTGGAGGACCAACTCTAGATGATGTCACTTCTGGGTGGCTGTCCTGTGTTACATAAAAACCCAACCTGAGTAAGCAGTAAGCATCATTCCTGCACAGTTTCTGCTCCTGTTCCTGTATCCATGTTCCTACCTTGGCTTCACTTTTTCTGGAATGTGGCCTGTATGCCAATAAGATCTTTCTTTCCCAATTTGTTTTAGTTCTTGGTGTTTTATTGCAGCCACTAGCAATAACTAGAACAAGGAGGTATCATTTCTCTGTTGTGAAATCTGGAATTTCACTGGTAGTTAAAAGTTTTGGAGGATTGGAGGTAGGATATTTTTTTCAATAATACAAATGTATTATAAATGGATATGACTGTGGACAGTGAGCACAGAGACAGACTCAAAGAATAAGATGCATATAGACCATCATGTTTTAAAGAAACTGTGTTCTACACATAAGGCTGGTCCAGGTCAGATAAACCAGCAATTTTGGAGTATCCTTTTTATCTTAAGCATTGCTATATCTATTGAAAACTTTTATGGAAAAGCTCTGAGAAGATTGTAAATCTACTTGCTATCACAGACAGCACCTGCTTAGCAGTTCTCGGCCAATCTGTTACTCTCTGTGCCAATGCAAAAGCTGTTATATCTATCCAATACACCCTATGTTTAGCAACAGAGCAAATAACTGCTACAGCTTCCATATGGCAAACTGTGCTTCTAAATTGTTCATTACAGTCGACATCCTTGGCCTGAAAAGCAAATGACAGTAGTTGCAGATGTTTTCAGCAGCAATTTTTCTTTTAAATGTCCTTTAAAGACATAGAACATGGCTTTTAAGTTTAGCGATGAAATGAAGGCAGAATATCAAAGTGCAGTGCAGAGACTTGGTGATGATGTTATTTTTAATCACACTGGAGAAAGTGTTCATTAGACCATTGTAGAACAAACAATTAAATAACCCAAATGTTCATAAGAATGACTCTAAGGAATTTTTAACAGAATCCTGTACCAAAGCTTTTCCCTTCTTAAAGACAGAGTATAGTTGAAGATTAAAAAAAAAAAATCCAATCTAAAAATGTTTTTATTTTAGTTAAAAGCATGTATATGTCACTTGTCTTGCTTTCTAATGAGCAAAATATTCTTAATGACTATAAATAAAATTTGTAATTTCTGGCTTATGAAGTATCAAGAATAACAGTGTCTTGGTGAAATAGGAATAATTAAAATGAGAAAAGAAAATCCTTAAAATATTCATGTTATACTAAAAAAATACATAGAAATGATGCATTAAATAGCATCTTGCAGATTATATACATGTAATATATA
Organism: Rhabdomys pumilio; assembly: GCA_030674055.1. Lineage (NCBI taxonomy): Eukaryota > Metazoa > Chordata > Mammalia > Rodentia > Muridae > Rhabdomys > Rhabdomys pumilio. The sequence goes on along the minus strand of JANHMN010000015.1, from coordinate 44,222,058 downwards.
AATAGTATGTATATGATATATATATGTACATATATATATGTGTGTGTGTGTATGTATGTGTATGTAAATGTAGTGAAATAGACACCAATAGTGTTAATTGATTTGCAAGTATGTGAAGAAAGATATTAATATAGAGAAATATTGGAAGTGGAAATCTCAAGGGTACAGTGGAAACAAATAATGTTATTTGTATCTTTTAAACAAACGAGCATTAGAGATAGAATGAAGAGACAAATATAAAACAGATATTGGTGAAGAGTTGAGATTTGATCTTTAGAGGTCATGAGAGGCCAACATAAGGAATCAAGGTTAGTAACAATGAGAAGTAAATTCCAAGAGTGGCTGCTACAATATTTTCATTAAATACAGTGGTTTTTAAAGTCATTAAACTTTTATTTGTTATCCAGTTATTCTATGAAATTTGAGTTTCAGATGATCCAATTTTTTACTTCAATTAAAAAGACTTGAAAACAGTTTTCCTTGTGTCTAGAGAAGATGATATTGCCAAGTAAAAATGAGAGTTAATTAATGTACCAAAGAAAATGGAAAGAAGTTCATAATTAGTTTAATGGCATAAAAAGCTAAAGGCTTTGGTTAACAGATGACATAAAGCAACCTGTTTCGTGAATGCAAGTGAAATTGGAGAGTCAAAGGACTCAGAGAAACTTTCTCCTTTCTCATTTCCTGTGAAACAAGCATGGCCTGGTATTAGTTGGCTTAAGGGAACTTTTGACACTGTCTTGACATTGGTTCCTGAAAACTAAACCTTCTTTCCGGTTTTGGCAAGTTTGTGTATTAGGAACTTTCATTTTTACTGTGGAAAAATATAGAAATGATTTAAATAAAGGAAGGAAGATTTATTTGCCTCACAGTTTTTAGGGTTATATAGTTCGTCATGACAAGGAAGGCATTTTGGCTGGGACCAGCATGATCTAGGTGGCAGAAAATTAAAAAGTATGGCTTCCTCACAAGTCTACAAAGAAACAGAGAGCTGAGGCCAAGCTTATTCAATATAAGCAATTCTTCCTCCAGCTAGATAGGATGATCTGAAAGTTACATCATCTCCAACCATCTGAAGACCGTGTGCTCAAATGCTGGTGACTATAGGGAACACTTTACATCCAAACAATTAAACTTGACATAACCCAACACTTAACATTCAACACCAAGCAAAGATCCAATGTAGAAAGCCTTCCCTTTTCAATTGTCTTTTAAAAAGACAAAATAGAAAAACAAGAAACATACCCCCTTATAAAATATTCTCCCAAACAAGCAAATAAGCCCTCTGAAACCAAAACACGAAAACAGTGAACGAGAGTGAAAAAGAAAGAGAAAAAGCAGCTGCATGATGCTCATGCCAACCAACTCAGTTTTTCTGAACTTAACTGCATTCTACTTCTCAGAAGAAATTTGGTGGCTTGTTACAAAACCAATATTAATAAACACAATTTCTCCTGTGTAATTTTTGAATTTAGGAGTGGAATTTTTAGGGCAGTGAAACTATTCTGTATGGTGTAGACATGGTACAAACATAACATGATGCTGTGAGTTTTATCGCCTGTGAAAATTGTTGAACAGAGAAACAGCTCTAGGGTAACGTAGGGGCTCTAGGTCATCAATTATAACAAATTAACAACATTAACAGAAGAGACCAATAATGGAAAATCAGATGAAATTATATGCTTTTTATAATCTATATTTTCTAATTCATAAACTGTTCTAATAAGTTTCTATTAATTATACAACAAAGGTTTTCTGACAAATTAGGGCTAAAAACTATGTCAATTTAATTCTCATCCTGAAACTTAAAGAAAAATGAATTTACTTTATTAAATTCTAATGTTGCTTCTGGTATGTAGAGACATAGAAAATAAAACCTAAACTTCAGTTACATGTAGCGCATACTTTTGATCCCAGGGTTTAGGAGGCTGAGGCAGGTGGAATACCTGGAGTTTGAGACCAGTCTGGGCTATGTAGTATCAGTCAATTCTTGCCCAGCTGCAACTGGAGAGTAATGGACTCCTTAATGGAAGCCTAAGCATTAGTTAAGATATACATATATGTGTGTGTATCTATACGTATGTACATGTACACAGATATATCATATTTATACAGACATAAATATATGTGTATATGTATATATATCATATATACACGTGTGTATGCATATGTATATACATACATATACATATATTTCAGCTATATTTATATCAAAAATGAGAAAGCAAGAAGAGTACCTATAAACTAATTAAATTATTTTTATAATTTATTCTATTTTAATCAATAAAATGCAGAACATATTTAATTTTAAAAATGTTTGGAATCTGAGATCCCTTGATGAACCTCAAAAGTAAAATCTCTCTCCTCTTTGATAATACTAGGAGAAGCAAATCTCATCTTTAACTTGAGTATATAAATAAATAAACACAGTCATTTCTGTAACTGGAGTGATTACTGTCTAGTGCTATTGGAATACTTCTTATTTACAAAAGCATCCACCATTAGTATTCTTCACATAAATTATAGTTATCATATTTTTAAATAATTTGATATTTCTTTAATAAATCACTGAAATAAGAAACCAGAATTAAATTGTCTAAAGGACTAGCAAAAGCAGCAGAGATACTTTTGGTTATTAATAATTCATCTGCATTTTTAGTAAAATATCTCTTTGGGCTGTTTTCATAAGTATACACAGACATCTAAAAATAGAATAGATTTTTTTCTGTAATTTTCAGTGAAAATAATCTATCTGAAATACAGAATATGGAATCACTAGATACTGAGTAGATTCGCTCTGTCTTGCTTACATAACTGTGTTTGTTTCACTGTGAATTCAACATCAGTTCTTAGTGTTGGAAGATGGATCTTAAGAGTCATAATTTCTTGCTTCATGTCTACATGTTATCTCAGGAAATTATTCACAGCTACATATCCATATCCCTCCATTATGTTAAAAAATAGAGTTGAAAACTTAAAAAAAATTCAGGAGATAAATGTATTTTTAAATGGGTCCTTTCTCTGGGAAGAAAGGGAGAAGGCAATGAGTGGGAGGGATTTGTAAGGGTGGAAATGGAAAGAGGATGGGTGCTATTGGGTTGCAATGTGAATAAAGAATGCATTAAAAAAACATGGAACCCATTTCATGTTGAAGCAATCCAACTGATAAAGTCACACTCAGGAATTCACAATAAAATGTACTGCCATCTTTGTCTCCTCTTGCTCATTATTGTTTTAAATTTGTTTTAATTTTGGTTTTAATCTAATAATTTTAATTTTTTTTGCTATTTTAATTCTAAAGTTTACTTATGTGAGTGAGAATTTGTGTGTCTACCACATGAATGTAGTGCCCTCAGAGAAAAAAAAAAGCACTGGATCCTCTATCATTGGGGTTGTAGACAGTTGTGACTTGCTGTGGAGGTCCTGATAATTGAATCCTGGTTCTCTGGAAGAGCAGTCAATGCTTTTCATTGCTGACACCTCCACACTGTCATTATTGTTTGGACTTCCAGAAGGAAAGTAGATTAAATTCCATATTATTAAAATGTTTTCTTTACTATGTAAACAATATTCAAAATAAAATAAATTGGAGAATTCAGGCAGCTTTCTAATCTTTCATTTTAAAATTAAATTTCAGATAGTATGGTTATAGATAGGTCATTTATATAAATACACTACTTACCACCACATGAAATAGAAGAATGGATATTCTTAAACTAATTTTTACTTTTTAAAAAGAAATTGATGGAAAATGTTTGGTAGGTAGAATAGTATTTTAAAGTTTTTTTAAATCACTGTTAAATACCCAGCCCCTTTTCCAGTAATTGAATAACTAATTTCATACAATACAAACTCCTACTAAGGGAAATTAAAATGATGAGAAAGAGCCAAGACTGTGGCTGAAGCATGTAATTCTATGCTTCCAGAAGGAGAGACAGGGGGATCAGAAGTTTCAGACCAGCCTCTTTATTTAGACATGGGACTCTATCTTAAAAGCAAAATTGCAAATAAACAAACAAAAGGAAAGGGCTGAAGGTATGGTACAGTGGGACAGCAATTGTGGACCATAGGCGAAGTCCTAGGCTTGAGAACCAGAGTTGGGGGTGGGGCACTCAATGGTCCTCTCCTCCCCACCCCCGACACACACACTCCTGTAGCTTAGAACCCAGGCATGGAGGTGTGTACGTGTAATACTACCTCATTAAGACTAAGGCAGGAAAATTGCCTAAAGTTTTGGCTGGTTCGGGCTACATGGCTAGAATACCCCATCAGTCAAGGATATGTAACAAGGCCTTGTCTCAGAAGACCATAATCAACCACACAACAAATAACTACTAAAGATAACATAGGACTGTTTGTTCACAGAGGGCGCATTACACTATCTCTGAACATGAAAATGCTCTTTCCCATTGCAGGCACAACTTTTGTTAATACAGTATTTTAAAGACTATTGGATACAAGTATTGCGGTTTCCGGTAGAATCAGTTTTAAAAATCTATCCTCTTTAAGAGTCCTGCACCCTAGGAAGTAAGCAGAAGAGCTACCTTTGAAATTGGGCCTGATTCTTGCATCGTAGCCCGATGTCCTCCCCATTAGTTTGTCCAGAAAATCAGAAGGTGACATTGGAGCACTTCGAGACCGTGCACTGTTTGTTTCCTTGGTGGCCACCAAACTGCAAATGAAGATAAAATGAGACACTTTACAACCAGAAGCCAAACACTGCTGGGTAGTAAAAATGAGAAACAAGAATGCCTTTGGCAATAACACATAAAGAAACGTAGATACCTCAGAGTTGACATTATGAAGTATATACTTACGAACTGTTGATCAATGCTTATTTATAAAAGTTTCATGTGTGTTCTTTCATTTGGGCAGTATGTGGTCTTACACAAGGGAACAAAATAGATTTCCAAATTTTTAAGATTTCACAATCCGTTACTCGGAACTGATGTCAGATTGCCATTTTTTGCTAAAAGTATCCTGAGTGCTTGAAGCATAAAAGTATATGGGTGTAGCCATGACGGGTAATTTTCATTGCTTTTGTTTAGACAAAAGCCTCCACCTTTTAGGTTTATTGCAGTTTTCTCAGCAGTAACAAAATGTCTATGGAATATATAAATAATACTTTTCCTTCCGTTAGAATGTGTGCTCTAGTATTTACAATTTAGTTAAAGTCATTGGTATTTATAGACAGTTCATCCATTATATACATTTTGTTAAGATCTAGAAAATATGTGTGTGACAATGTTGAAAAACCTACCATAAATTTGATCTGAGAACCTAGCTAGATTCCACACTGGATAGAAACTGTGTAGAGAAAAGGAAAGTTGTATTTGTATTTGTTTACATTTCAAATGATATTCCCTTCCTGGTTACTCCTCCCAACTTTCCTGTTCTATCCCACCCTCACTACCCTCTTCTTTGCCTCTAGGAGGGTGCTCCACTACCCACCCAATCCTGCCTCATAACTCTAGCATCCCATATGTTGGACAACAAACCTACACAGGACCAAGCGCCGCCAGTCCCATTGATGTCAGATAAGGCCATACTCTGCTACATATATATCTGGAGCCATGAATCAGTCCATGTATACTCTTTGCTGGTGGCTTAGTCTTTGGGAGTTCTGGGTTGTCTGGTTAGTTGATATTGACCAGAGAACCTAGATAGATTCCTATGGTGTTACAATCCTCTCCAGTTCCTTTAGTCTTTCCCATAGCTCTTCCACTGAGGTCCCTGGGCTCAGTTCCTTCCCAGGATGACAATGAACTTAGAATTTTCCTACTTCAGCAACCTGAGTACTAGGACAATAAGGCATAGGTCTCAGACTCTCTCCTTTTCATATCATTGACATCTCTTAATACTCACAGTATGACTGAATTTTTGCCTTCTCATCTAGATTGGGTTGGCTAGTTGGGTGTAAATAATTCTTTAATCTTCAAAACTTCAAGACAGTAAAACTGGCCTATTGAATATATAATGTCTGGACATCATATATTCAAGTTGCCTCTGTTTCTTGGGATTTAACAACCCCTTTATTCTCTCATCTATGCTAACCAATTCAGAATATTGCCAAACTTTGTACCATTTTGGTCATTAGCTGGCCATATCACAGTAAATTATTAAACCTTTTGTATTTCTCCTGCCAGAGCTAATGTATAGTGAAGAAGACCTTAGAACATAACTACCAACCATGTACCACACAGTTGCATGTAGTGATTCACTGTTGAACTCAAAGATGCATTTACAATGACAGTGAGAGTGGTGTCTATGGAAACACTGTATCACTACAAACAGCTCCTGTAATTGCTTGTCTAGTGGTCCTTCCTTATTCTGTGCTCTCTACTCCCTGTCCCACTTAGTGGCTTTCATCTGGCTGTTTTTGCTTTTTAGGCAGGTGAAAACATTTCCTTTCCTTTATCATCCTCTCTAGATTATTTTATGATTCTTATCCCTAGTTATCATTTCTCAACTTTATTCCCTGTTTATGAGAGCAAGCAGGTTTTCCTAACATAAAAAAAATCGTAATAATGAAAAGAGGAAAGCTGCTACCACCTCAGTGCTTCTAGAATGTTCCTCACCAGGTTTGACTGTTCTCAACATTTGCTCATATTCTAAGTTTGAGAACACCAAACCGAGACGCAGTGCTAGAATTCTCAGAGCTACACACTGCTCTGTCACTGCGCTTCCTTTTATGTCTATTTACCTTTGACAACATCCCTCCATTTAGGTCTAAGAACATAAACTTCCACATTCTTCTATCTACTAGTTTATCTGGATATGCCAAAGATGCTGGTTTTTTTCTACAATTAAAAAAAGACATAAAAATCTATGTTTAATAAAAGGGCGGAACTTAAAAAATGGATGATTGAACTGAAATTTTTCCTATCGCTTGGTAGATGGAGGAGAGAGGGAATTTAAGCTTTCTTTCAGTGCAATAATTGGCTTCTTTATAAAAAGAAAGGATGAGTCAGACTTCATGGGAGACAAAACAGCAAAGTTTCTATGAAACAGAGGCAAGAATTGGAATGTAGCACCATCATTAAGGTCTGTAGACAACAGCTAAAAGCTACAAGAGCTGAGGTAAGTATGAGCAGCATTTTGATTTTGATTCTTGTGCACAGGCTTCACAACTGTTTTTCAGAACAGTGAGCAGGTTCTTGGTGTCCTCTGTAGCCATTTGCTATGATCTCCAGAGAAAATAGGTACGAGCCTTCCAGTACAGTCTTTAATTGTTCTATCCTTCTACCCTAGAATTGCTCTTTCTTAGTTCTTTTCTTTTAAAATTACCATCTTTGATACTGTTTTGGTTATTTTTTTTTTTTGTGATACTTCTTTTTAGTTCTTTGGATACAATTTTTTTTCTTTTACGGAATACAACTCTCTCTTTTACTGTGTCTTAAGTAACTAATTTAAAATCTTAACTATTTCCCACGACTTCACTTCATCACTTACTTACAGTTGGTAATGAAGATTAGATAAGCGAAATGGTACAAAGTGAAAATTTTAGAAATAGTCACTCTTCATCCCCCATACTTTGCTACTGTATTTTGTAAGTCTGATTCTTCTGAACTAAACCTGTATTGTTTACATTAATCATTTGTCATCATAAGTCTATCTTCTTGTTTAAAATGGAGCAAGTGTTTACAACTCTTAGATTAGGATTCTAAGTATTGTTGGAGGGTGGGTTCATGAGTCAGATAGAATTGAGAAGGGCTTCTTAGGTCTCTTTTGAACATACATAGGCTTAAGCAAATTTTCTGGTAGGGCTGCCATTGTAAAGTACTACTGACACTAATTTTTCTATTCTTCCAAAGGCTAGATGTTTTTGTCTGTTGTCTTGTTGTTGATGATGATGTTTTACTTGCGCAAAACTAGATGTATCTGGGAAGAAAGAATTTTAATTGAGAAAATGCTTCCATTAGACTGGCCTATAGCCAAATGTATAGGTGTATTTTCTTGTTGAATGGGCAAGCCATTGAGAACAAGCCAGTAAACAACACTCCTTTATAGCCTTTGCATTAGTACCTGCCTCCATATTCCTGCCTTGAGCTCTTGGCCCGAATTTCCTGGATGATGGACTATAAGCCATAGGTAAAAATCCACCTTTTTCTAAGTTGTTTTTGGTCATGGTACATTATCACAGCCATAGAAAGCTAACTAAATTAAGTATAGACTCAAGGGACCACAAGTGTTGGTGTTCCAAATAGCCTCCCTCTTCAACATAAATATGGCAAAATCTCTCTCTACTGGAACTATTTGTGCTTGTCTTCTTAAAGATAATCATTATTGTATGAGTGACTTCCATTAAAATTTTATTTTACTCTAATTCTTCCATTTCCAAATAAAGCCATGTTTTATGGCATTAGATTTATAGCATCAATATGAATTTTTAAATGACACAATTCAGTTTACATCACATGGTATACTCACAACCCTGTACCATACATGTGACCATTTAGATGTCTAGAGCATATGAATGCTTTTCAACTCCCCCAAGTAAGCATGCAAATCCATTGATTTTTTCCTTCTCACTGTTGTACATTGCCTCAGGTACTTGTAAAACTAAGCATGATATCTATACTTTTGATAAATGTCTCCAGGAGAAAAGCTTTTTGCAGTAGTGAGTTACAAGTTACATTAAATAAAAGGCTTTTTGCCAGTACCTTTTCCCAGGGATATGTGAAAATAACAATAGCTCTCTGCGAAAGAGGCACTGCAGGTTAAAGTTCCATTCTCCACCTTGTGATTGACTGCTCCTGTTTTATGGTGTCCCCACAGAGCTTGAGAAGTTGGTTTAGGAATTCAGAAAGCTATACTGCAACAAGTTTCACTCTTCTCACCAACAGTTATGTATTCTCAGTAATTAAGTTACTTGCTAGTTTTTGGCAAGCCTCTTATTAACTGGCAGAGTTTTGAAAATGTTGGATGTCAGCTTTCTCCCACCACTCATAGAGGAGTTGACAGACCCCACTTTCCCCTACCATTCCCACAATGTATCTCCTAAACCTCTTTTCATATTGGTCTTATGTTTTTGTTTCTCTAAAGACATATGTACTTATGTCTCCGTGTTATTGTTCCTTTCTATTGTACACAATTTTATTTCTTTTTTTTATAATCCCAGATACTTCCATAATATTATTTTTAGAAAATAAACGACTCTCAAAACTAACATCTAAATTTGGTAGTAAATGAAAAAATATTTGTAATTCATTTGAGTATTCAAACTGAGAAATCAAAAGCTATTAATAATTACATACTAATAAGTGTTCAGCTGTTATTCTAATCTGTAAAATTGAAAGCAATGTATTCCATTTATCTAATTATCTATCATCTATTATACCTTTTTCTAAATATCGTCCACATATTCACGAACAATGTATATTTCTACCAGAAAGTGAGAAGCTATTTATCTACATAAAAGTAGTAGACACAGACTTTTGGGTGTTTTAAAATGTAACTGCATATCCTTTACAATGCATTAAATGGTAAATAGCATCATGGAAAATAATATTACTAAGACCTAAAATTAAGAATTAACTTTCTTTTTTTTTTTGAAAAAAGTAATATATTTCTTTTTTTCTTTTTTATTGGATATTATATTTACATTTCAGATTTTATCCCCTTACATAATTGTCCCCACCACCCAGGAACCCCTTATCCCATCCCCCCTTCTCCTGCTTCTATGAAGGTGTGCCCCTACCTACACTTCACTCCCACCTCCCCACCCTCAAATTCCCCCCCACTCAGTGTTCCGCCTCCATGTGACCAAAGATCTCCTCTCCCACCTATGCCTGACAAGTAATTATATTTCTTTAGCAGATAGAAATAATTTTTTAGTACTATTATATTGTGTTCAAACAGTTTTTAATCTTTGAAAAAAATCTGTGTTTTTCCAAATATTTTTGTTTACTTACTTCTCAATTATCTTTTGAAAATACTACACACTATCCTCAGTCTTAAATTATAAACACTATTATACTAGTAAATGCAAAAATACATCATTTTTATCACGTAATAATCAATTATATATTCTTTGTAACAAATTATCATTTGACATTTGGATCATTCTGAAGATTCACATGCTGAAATATTTATTAATGGTCATAAAGATATCATCTGTGCTTTGCTCTTATCAATGAACTGTGACAGGAAGGTCAAGGCAGGTTTATCACCAATAACTTCAGAGAGGTCATCTGAAGAAAATGACTGAAGAGAAGGCAGCCTGGTCACTGTAACCATCAGTTACTGCTTTCCTTTGACAATATATAATAACTTACTGCTGTCATTGCCAATAATTACTGAAGCCTGACAAAAACTCTACATTATTTCTTAGAGAATTTTAAAAGAGATTTAAGAGAATGAAAAATGTTTATAAATAGAGAATATTTTAATTTAAAGGCATACATATGCACACATTCATACATATCACTAAAAGCCAGTATTATGTCAACACAAATGATAGCACTCATTGTTTACACAATCAAGAGTCAATGTAATTTGCAGAAGTGAAAAAATTGCATCTCCTTGTCTCCTGTAGTCTAGTGTGAAACGTGGAAGGTATATTTCTGCCAAATAATTTTAGAAGTGTAAACTGTTTCAGTGTACATCAGAAAATCCAGTGAAATTATTCACTTTCTCTAAAAAAGCAACAGTGGATTTTATTTCCAAACATTAACTTATGATTTTGCAGGCTGAATTTTTTACAATAAATAAAATTAAACAAGGAATTATGGTTCTTTTGATAAATAGCACATTATATTTAATATAATTGTTTATCTATCTTGATTACTAATTTATGATGAATACATGAAATGTACATTATATTGAGATGGAGATAGGATGAAAATCATGATTATTTTAAAATATGTAGGATTTCATAAATCTTTTACATAGAAAGTTCATTAATAATAAAAATACTATATATTTTACTATATAATTCTAATAGAATGTCATATGTCATAATAAACTTAAATATTTATACATATCCATAGTAAGACAACTAATTTGATTTTGCACATAATTTACTATATGTGAATCATTACATTAAGAATAGTAATGATTCAAGTTTATATATCTTTATATTTTATAAAGTTTCCATAATATTCAATATAAATATGACTTTTTAAAAGGCTATTTGTTATCTGTCCCCATAGTCACATAAGGTGGGAAATAATGCCTTAAGGAGACATTTTATCCCACCAAAATTACAGTGCTAGGTATGAGTTATGTTTTGTTAAGTAGGGCAAGGACTGAAAGAGCTGAAGGGGTTTGAAACTCCATAGGAAGAACAACAATATAAACTAACCAAACCCCCTCTCCCAAGGCTCCCAGAAACTAAACCACCATCCAAAGAGTGCACATGGGCTCCAGCTGGATATGCAGCAGAGGACTGCCTTATTAGGCATCACTGGGATGGGAACCCTTTGGTCCTGTGGAGGCTTGATGACCAAGAGTAGGGGAATGCTAGGGAGTTGAGGCAGGAGTGGGTGGGTGGGTGGGGGAACACCATCATCGAGGCAGGGAGGAAGGGGAGAGATAGGAGTTGAGTGTGGAAGGGAAACGTAGAAAGGGGATAACATTTGAAATGTAAATAAATAAAATAACTAATAAAAAACAAAAAAGAAAAGCGAAAGAACCATCAAATAATTCCTAAAAACACATTTTTTTTACTAAAAGATTAGTGCCTTGCTTACTCCTCATCAGAGAAGTTTCTCGAACTAGAACTTGAACTAATGGTAATTAACAAAAGGATCCATTATTGGAAAATATTAAAAAGAATTACAGACTTTGGATCATTGAGTTCCAAATGGAATATTTTTATCAAATCCCTCTCCTCAAGACTTGGGAATCTAAGGAAAAGAGGAAGTGGGAAGACTGTAACAGCCAAAGGTATGAAAGACTCTGAGAGAACAGTGTTTTCAGAAAAAACAGGATTGATATACATATTAAAAATTAATAAATGAATACATAAAATGAATTTGTCTGGAAAAGACACTTTCACTTTTCTAAAAAATGTACAGACTTTGCAAACATATGAGACTTTGTGTCAACTCTAATTCTTGGCCTTACGTGTTCCTAAAATGTTCTGCTTACACAGTACTATCTGAGTTTTGTACCATATTAACATTAACTGTAAGATACTTTATATTTAACATATCTCATCTCGTGCTAAAACATACCTAAGGCTCTATAATATGATATGTGTGCTGTTTTGAAGTATAAACATCATGCACATACATATTGAAAAATGTATGTTTTTAATTTTTTTAAACTTCAGGATAGAAATAGGAAATCAGAAAGTTTAGAGCATTCATCGAAGAAAGATATTCTGAAAATATCCATTATCATTGAGGTCAGTTTTTGTCCAAAACTTTATCACAAAGCCAAGATGTTTACAACAAATTACTATGGTTGTTAGCAAATTATCATGATCAGTACTTTTACAAGAAGTAAACTTGACTCATACTTATGAGTTGTCTCAAAATCAGTGTTAATTAGCTTTCCTCCCACACTTGGCTGCTGCTCATTTCTATGATGTACTGAAGATCCCACTTACTATAACTTTATTGGGAGATAATGTGTGGTGTTAAACACATTCCCTCAAAGCTTCGGTTTTGAACCGAAGTATTTTACATATTAATTATAGAAAAACACAGTAGTTGAAAGTTCAGAAGCTTTTTAAATATAATACTTTGAGAATGCCAATAAAATATATTATGTTCACATTCACCCTCAGGCATCCCTTCAACACCTCCTAGACTTAGAGTCAACCTTTGAATACTCTCTAACCTCTGTCTTATTTTCATGTAAATAGTGCACCAAGTCCAGTTAGTATCACCCACACTCAGGTGAGTGGAACCATCCTCTGAGTTTGGTCAGCATGCCAGGGACCATACTCTTAGAAAAAACTGATTTTTCCTCCACCAGAAACCATCAATTTCCTATAGTTCTTTAGTTAGTTAGGGCAGATGGGGGCTCATGAGTCCCTCCCCTCCATACTAGAATGTAGTCAGGCTTGAACTTCCATAGGTCTTCTGCAGGGCAACCACAGCTGCTGTGACTTCATGAGTGCAGTTGTACTGCTGAAACCAGAAGTCACTGTTTCATTCTCATTCTCCATGACTTCTGGAACTGATGATCTTTCTACTCTGTCTTCTGAGACAGTTCCTGACCCTCATAAATGGGATTTGATATAGATGTTCCATCTGTGAATGATTGTTACCCCGACACATTCTCTGCACTTTTATTAGGCATAGGTTTCTGCATTAACTGCAACCCAGTGAACAAAGAAACTTGTGGAATAAGGTCTGAGAGCTAAACTAATCAATGGTTATAGAGATACGAATTTACAAGATGGACTGAATGTATGTCCATTTGGCAAAATGATACTAGTAAGTTCACTAATGGGGCCTTTTAAAGGTTTGAACACTCTATTCACTTAATTTCTTGAAGTAACCATCAAAATTGTCAAGAACGTTGAATAAAATAAACAATAAAGATTTTGGGGGTCAAGTCCAATGACATAATATAAATGCTTTTGATTTTTAGTTAAACTCTCAACTACTTTATCAATGCTAAATGAATGTTCATATAATAAGTGGTAATCAGAGATTTATAGTGGGGTAAAGTATTGCAGATGTAAGAGAAGTTTTTGTATGTATGGCTATAAACCTCAATGCATATATTTTTGTGAGCTGATTTACACAAGGTGACCTGTCCAGAACAAATGAGCGTTATGATTCTAAGCAGAAATGTGGTTTGTGCAGCAGAAAGTGTTTGCTGTGTCTTCTATATCTCCATTAGCACGTCTTGTAAAGGTGTTCCTTGGGAACATAAAGTCCAGTTGTTATTGCTTGACATTTTCTGAGTGAGAGTAAAACACAGCCCAATTTGAGAAATAAGACCAAAGTGGAAGAAATCTGTCTATTATCTAATTTTTTTATGCTTCAGTGTAGGACCAACAGAAAAAAACATAGTCCATCTTAATGTAATTGATATTTTGATTATTCTAAATCAAAAATACTATCTTTAAGAAATTATTGTAATTAAGATATTATTAATAGATATTTTATTTTGATTTTTATATTAACAAGAAAATCCAAGTGGAAAAATATAAATGGACTGTTTTGGAACACCTCTACAGGAACATAAGTAAGTAAAAACTGATGAATTACGGGATCTTGAATCTTGCTACTGGGCAATGTGTCAATAAAATATGAGTATTGTTTTTAAGTGATCTCATTTCTTCCTGAAATGAGTATGTGGAATTTTACATGGCCAACAGAAATGACAACTGCCTCCAGGTTACTAAGGTGCAGAAGTTTTGTAAACAGTATCCCAATAAACTTGGTGGGTATCATTAGCTATACATTAGCACATAAGTTTGCAACGTTTTCCCAGCACATTCACATACTAAAACCACCAAGATATGTTTTAAATCAGTTAATCTTTCTTTCCAAAGTTCTATAAGAGAGTGAAAACACGTGGCTTTTGTTCTTTGCTAATGAAAAAAATACCATGTAGTCTTGTCTCTTTAACCAACTGTACCTTTTTACACCATGCTTGCTTTCAGTGTTAAAACCATGCTGTTATGCCTCCTTTATAACAAGAATAAAATAACAACAGACAGAAAAACCTGTTTTGAAGCCTGAAAAAATACACAGTGACAAATATCATGGCTAATATCTACAGAGCGAAGAAATTCACAGAAAACATGACATTTGAAGTTGTGTTTTATGAAGCAGTAAATTTTTGGAGCAGCAGCTGAGAACTTAACAATAGAGTGCAAGTTCTGAATGTTTTATGAGTCTAACATGAAAACAATTACATCCTGGGCTCATCTAAGGTGTAAATTCTAAAGAACTAAAGATCCCAGAGAATTATAACTGTTGGCAAAAATAAACAGAAACACAGAATCTTAGAAGTATCCATGGTTTCCTTGGAATCACCTATTTCTAAGATTAGATTGAAACACATGATCCCAGATGTAAGTAAAAGCCTGTAGCAGCCATGGAGGGAGAAAGAAAGAAGCAACACCCTATATTTTCAATGATGCCTAATCATCTATCTATCTACCTATCATCATTAGAGATTTCTATATCTGTAAAAATCTATGGGTTAAATAAATAAAATATATCTATCGATATCTATAAATATGAGTATGTAGATATATCTATTTATAGATAATTGTAGATTAGATAGATATAATCTACAGAGATTTCTGTCTATAGGCATTGAAATATTAGATAGATAAAAAACTATCATCTATCTATCTATACCTATAGATATCTATAGATTATATAGATACATAGATAGATCCACATATGATGAAGAGAAAGGACTAACAATAAAAACAAGGCTAAATATATAATGAAGATTCAGATATCATCATCACCAGATTAACTTTAAATAATATTTCTGTACATTTAAAGAATTAAAACATAAGGTATAGAGTTTTAGCAAGGGGGTCTACTTTTACTTACCATCCAAATCAAAATGATACAACTTTAAAATAAATTAGGTTTAAGAGCTCAATTGTCTACAATAGAGGAGGTGCAACTCATAAGTGAATCACTCACTTCTAGAAAACATCAAATGAAGGTGCTTAAAAGGCATCATGGACAGATACTAAAATGAAGACTCTAGGATGGAGTGAAAATGTCTGCAAAGAGCTTATATAAATTACATGAATAACTATAAAATAGTAAATTAAGAGGATGAATAGAAAATCCAGACAGAAGCAGTAAACAAAGGATTAGTTGGTAAAGACATCCTGAAAGCAAATATATGCAGAACTGCAGAACTGCAGAATCACTAAGTACTTAAGATTTAAAAGAACTCTTTAAAGGTAATCTTGACATGCAATGTGCCCTAAAATAAGCAAGAAAAAGATAACCATAACTTTTTATTATTATTATTATTATTATTATTATTATTATTATTATTATTATTGTTATGTAAACTGAAATAGGCAGGAAAAAGATAACCATAACTTTATTACTATTATTATTATTCTTTATGCTAAGTATCAAACCTGAATTCTCAAACATGCTAAGAAACATTTTCTCACTGAGCAACAGTGTAGCAGGTACGATTGAACAATATTAATTTTTATACAAGACATATCTTCACCACACAATCACTACATTTTACTGAACATTTTAATAGTTCTAAGCGTAAAATTCCTGATGACTCCTGGAGCTTCGTGAGAGCTGATTATCTCATGGGTAATGGATAGTCTACTTGGTAGTTTTGGCATCAGCTTATTTCAGCCGAAAGAACCAAAAGGCCATAACACAGCTAATTAACTCGCTAATTTGTAGTTTCCTAATGACTTATTTATTTTAAAGAAAACTAATTAAATGTTTCAGCGTACATAGAAATTGCTTAGAATCGGCTTAACAGCTCTTATTATGTATTGAGTGCACAGGATAATTAAACAGAAGGCCTCTTGGTAGAGTGATTAAAGGCTCCAAGATGCACAGCCAGAAGTCTCACTTTGTGTGCCTTTGCTGTCACTAACTAGTTGTTTGGCCTCGGGCAAGCAAGATATTTTACTAGCAAGAAAACAAACTTAACAGTGATCCGCATTTTTTCACAGATAACTTTAATGAAAATAAATGGCAGAATATATAATATGTTTATTAATATACAAGGAAGTTATGACAATGATGTTTTCCTTTTGCAATTAGCAACATGACTCTTTGATTGAACTTAAGAGAAATCAATGCATGCTAATTCACATAAAATGTCCTGGGTGGCTAGAGTTGGATCTTGAAGCCTGAGTAGAAAGGATACAAAAAAAATCTCAGTGGTGAGCAAGGAACATAAAAGAAAAATATTCAGATTGACTGGACCCCGGCTATGAATGCAATTCGTGTTTGAAACTGTTAGAGCAAGAGAAACTCTAAGTCAAATTTAAACCTGATCTATCTATATGGGCATTAAGTAACATTCTTGTCTACTCAAAATTCTCATTCATGACATTGAATCTACTGTAACTCAATGATTGAATTTGCACTTAACACTTTTGAGGTTAGATTGAATTTTTTTCAATAGATAAATTGAAATGTGTTTTGCTTCTGTAGTATATGTTAAACAACTCAAAGTGAATCTATTGTTGCTAGGAGATAAAAATAGGTGAATCGCTTGGGCCTACTGACCAGCTGGCTCTGCAGAATCATTGAACCCCTTGTTTAATGAGATACTCTGTCTCCAAAATGGCAGTGGCTTCAGATGACTTAGTGTGTAATAGTTTTAACCATGAAAATGTAAACGTGAATATCTGAGTTTGAATCCCCATAATCCAAGTAAAATCTAGATGTCGTAGAATAAGAATGTGCAATTCTAGTGTTTTTATCGAGATGTAGGAGGCATTTAAAAGCATCCTAGAAGCTTGTGGGCGAACATAGAAACCATGTCTCAAATAAAGTGAATTACAAGAACCAACACTATCCATATCCTCTGAAATCTACATAGTTTCCATTAGTGTTGTGGTGTAAACACACACACATTCACAGATGTGGCTACATGCATACACATTTATTACACAGAGACAGAAAAAAGGGGAGGAGAAAATAGACAGGCAGACCTACAGACAGACAGACAGAGAACATAAAGGCCTCAACAGGTGCGCATGTTTGCACATGTCCGCACGCGCACGCGCGTGCGCACACACACACACACACACACACACACACACACACACACACACTGCAAATAAAGAGATTACAAAATAAAAGCATTTGTGTTACCACATGATATAAATATCATGTATTTTTCTCTTTATTTAAAATTTATCTCTGTGTATTTTCAAAATCATATGCCTATATTCTTGTTAAGCACCCACTGTAAACTCTATGGAATAGAGCATCAGAAAAGTCTGTATGGCCTAGAAATGTACATTGCAATGGAAGAAGCAGAAACATAAGAAAACAGGAAAACCAGGTAGCATTCTAAGTCCAAAGGGAAAGCAACCAGGAGAATAAAATAGAGAAGGATGAGAGTTTATAAGAGATAGTATGTTCAAGGAAATTTTTATAAGGAAGTAAATTGGGAGCTGAATGTGGGGTGGACTGAATTATGTTCTACATATAGGGAAGAGCTACGTGAAATTAATGGTGCCATGAAACCTCAACCATCTATAGGAAAAAGCAACTTGATCTTTTATTTCACACCATAAATATAAATAATTTTCAAGTAATTTAAAGCTCTACATATAAGGAAATATTTTAAATATATCATGGAAAAGTCACTAATAATCATTGTCTTGAAATGGCATTAAAATAGTACCAAGTGACCAGAGCCATAAGTTTATCTTAGAAATTAGTAGGAAAAAGACACAAGGAACAAAATCCTTTAAGTTCCTGAAAGACAAAAAGAAGGCAAAAATAATTTTCCCCTGTGTCTGTATATCTTATCATGTAGATAATATAAAGAAGAGAATGAAAAATATATCTTTTCAAAGTAAAAAGAGTTCATTTAGATTCAGAGTAGGTCAACTTATGCTTAGTAAAATTATAAAGCATTAAAAATAAAACAAATATCCTCAATGGTATTGCAAATGAAAATTAGTTCTTGTTAGGACTATAAGCCACTCTTAAAAGAAGGATTTCTGCCTGGCATTGGATGGCCAACATAAAACCCACACACACCAATTATCAATCAAGAAAATTATACCACAGACTTACGTGTTAGCCAATCAGGTGTGGGCATTTTTGCAAACAAGGTTTCTTCTAAAAGGACTGTATTCTGTGTCAAATTGACCTGAAAACTACCCAGCACAATTAAGTAGTCAATAAAATCAAATAAGACAAAGACAGAGAAAAAAAAATGGAAAACTAAAGGCAAAGAATATGTGAGCCAATAATAAACAATCTGAAGTTATTATTTAAATGTGTGAAAATAATCATCACAGTAAAAGCAAGCATTTGAAAATACTGCTCCTTATGAATACAAATATATGTGCTGCAGGACAGAAGAGTGCTTAGAAGATACCTTTTTAAAAATTATTATTTTGATGCTTTAATCCATATGCAAATTATTCTTTGGAAGAATTTCAAAGTTAAGGATTAGAAATAGAGCAGAATTTGGTTAAGACTTGTAGAAGAGAGTTTTGCAAACAAGAAAAATTCAAAAACCATAACAGGAAAGTGTGATTTTGTTTAATACCAACACCTACTGATTTTCTCTTTACACTATTCTTAGAAAATATTCAATATAGCAAGTGCTGTTTGAGGGACTCTGGAATCTACAACAAAGAAACTGGGCCCAAATCATGTGTCTCAGACAATTTATATTGTAGTCAGCAAGAGCATCATAAAGCAGAAATAAACTCCAATTTGAAGTTTATATTTGTACAAGCATTTGCTGGGATCAAGAAGTTTATCTACTGAATATTATATTAATTATATTATATTATATTATTTATTATATTAGTGTACTTAAAGCCTTTGAAACTATATAATCTCTTTGGGAAAGTAAACAAAACAGAAAAGAGAAGAAAGCAGACTAGAGGAGAAAACAGCTCAATTGAACAAGAAAAACAGGTGAGAGAGAAGGACACCCAGTGTCGAAAGGCCCTAGGAACCAGCTCGAACAAAGACACTAAAGAAGAGGAAGCAAGGAGATAGCAACAAACAAACAAACAAACAAACAAAAAACAAAACAAACAAAAAAAACTGTTGACAGTTCTAAAATATGAAGACTGAAAGCTAACCATTTTCAATGCGGAGGTCACTGTTAGTTAAATGGCACACTGTTAAAAAAATTGTGGAAGTCAAACTGGATGGGCTTCAAATGAATAAGAGAGGAAATAACACAGTGGGTATAACAAATTTATCATCATAAAATAATCCATAATATTAGAAACTTGCACATTGTAAGTTTCCTTAATAATACATTTAGTAAGTCACTTGTAAAGTAGATATCTAATAACACATTAATATTTAAACTATGTTTTACACAAAATCACTTAGTAAACAATTCCCTGGAAGAATAGAGTGTATGAATAAGCAATTTCCACAAAACATACACATTTAGCATAAAACAGACTTCTTAAATTTAGCAGCAACCAGACAATGTTTATTTCAATTGCATGTAGACCTCACTAAAATTGGTACAAATTTTGACATCAAACATTCGTGAATGGATGGGTAAAAGATATTTTTACTTTACACACACACACACACACACACACACACACACACAAACACACACACACACACGCACACAGGGTGGATATAATTGCTATTGCCATTTTAATTGAAGATTCATCTGGCCTACCTAAGGCATGCACACACTGCTTTACTCAAAATTCATGGGAAAAGGCAGAAAGGGAGAAGAGTCTGTGTTTGATTTGATTCTTCTCCTAAACCACCCCAAAGGAAGTTGTGTTTATTATGATAGAGTGTGACCAGAGAGATTTCCTGTGACACTTCTGTGTCTTTTTTCATCTGTCTCTTCTTCTCCTTCTGTCTATCTCTGTCTCTGTGCTTTGTCTCTCTGTCACTGTCTCTCTTTCTGTGAGTGTGTGTGTGTGTGTGTATGTGTGTGTGTGTGTGTGTGTGTGAGAGAGAGAGAGAGAGAGAGAGAGAGAGAGAGAGGAGAGAGAGAGAGAGAGAGAGAGAGAGAGAGAGAGAGAGAGAGAGAGAGAGAAGGCAGTGTTACTCCTATTTAAATAATTTTGTCTTGAAAAATATATAAATCCCAAATTTCTTTACATTGAGATCCACTTTTATGAGTGTGGAATCTGACCTGGGGAGAAGCTTGAGTTCTTTCATCTCTGTCTGTAAGGATAGGAATCAGGGGCAGTACTGGGGAGCGATTTTGATTTATCTGAAATATTTGGATTTCTAAATTGACAACAGAATAATATAACTTATTATTGAAAAAGTAAAATTAAATTCACATAAGCTATTTGAGATGGGTTTGAAGTAAATGCCTATGGTGATTTGAAATTTGGATAGAGATTCAATGTAGTTACACAACAATTATTACACTAGCATCTACAACACCAATCCTACAAAATGTCAAATTAGTTCCACATCTTGTTAGCAGGCCAGAGAAATGTGTATCACTCAAGTTTATGTTTTTTTAAAAAAATGGAAAATAGTGCTAGTTTATTACAGTGAGTTGCATAGTTTAGAATGTTGTTCATAATTTCCATGGGTCTTCTCTTTCTTTTGAAGAAAATATTTTATTTTATTTTTTTTACATATACTAAGAAAACTTCCTTTAGTCTTGGGTCTCTTATCTCTTTAGGTTGGTTTTGAAATCTGTTTATTCTATTTGTGGTATTTTGCCCCATGTGTGCACATACACACAATTCCACAGCATACACGAAGTCTTCATTACCTCCATGAATGTTACATCTTAAAAGCGGGGCAGAGAATGTTCTCTATCTGAAATATGGAATATAAGTAGGGTCCACTTAGTTGTAATAAAAACTACTCACAATTTGGAGTGTGGACAGATCATTGGGAAGTAGAATATATATTTTGCTAAATAGAAATTTATCAATTATTTTACTTAACTGTCAACTAGTTCACATTTCTCTTGCTTAGCTGAGTCAGAAGTTTCCTTTCTCCAACTGTCACTTATAGAACACAGCCTGTGCCATGTGTATAGATATGTCACTCACTGGTGTTCATTATTGATATTTAATGTAAAACATCATTATATTCTGTATTAGGCTAGAAACTTCAACGATAAGGGCAGAGCCTACATCATGTAACTTTTTTCATTGGGATTGAGATGACCAAAGAACACTAATATATTATTTGCTTTTAGTGTTCACCTTGATAAAGAATAGGTTGCTCAAGGTATAGCTCAAGAGCATTTTTGTTCTTAAATACACATTAAGTAGTTTAATTTACAAAAATTCTTTGAGGTTGGTTTCAATAACTTTTTGAATGATTAATGTCAAACCTGATATATAAAATTATCAGCAAACAGTTGTCTAAGAATAATTCTTGGTTCTGAATTTTCATTAAGAAAGTACCTCTTAGACTTAAAAATACACAATTTGTCAAAAAAAATGTAAATTTTGATTTTTTGTATGACCTAAGTGCATCGTATAAAAACATGGAAAGCTACTACATAAAAAATCAATGTTCTTGACCTTATCAATTAGGTGTGAACATGATTATCTTGAAGGACTTTTCACTTATAATTTAATAGTAATGTTCACCAAGAAAATATACACAGCATTAATAATACTAATTTACTTTGAATTCACTAGTTGCTATTTTCACTAAATTTGTACCAATGCATGTTCTTAAAGTACATTGTAAAAATAAGTTCTCTACATGGTAAGAGCTAAGATATGAAACCAAGATATTTTAAGGCAAAGCACTGGTCTTTCAAGTCCTTAGTGTAGGAAAGATATGTGCAGAGAATTTAAAACAGAACCATATTAAAAATGCGGTTCATAAATAGCACTGAGTGAACAGCATGGCGATACTCAGATTTTCACAGCTATTCCCATTTGTGTGACTGTGAATTTTTATATGAATGATACCTTGCAGTGCAAGATGCTGTATCTAAAGTGTATTTAAGACAGAGTGAAGATGTTTCTTCCTGTGCCTCAGGCAGCTTCATCTAACCTCACTATCATATTCTTTGAAGGAGACAGAATTGACACAGAACAAACTGAAAATCAAATAATACCACGAAACATGATTAGAAATGCTAAAGATGGAAATGTAGCAAAAGATATGGTATTAATAAGCTTCCCAATAGTTAAAATTATTCTAGACTTGAAAGTTTCTTATTGGCCCACATTCTCTTAAAGAGTAAGCATGAAACAAAAAAAAAATTCACAATCAAGGATGCTTATGTTCTAATACAAGCTAGTGATCACCTTATACGTAAGCCAGAATACAGTGCTGCTTCGTCACCTATACCTTTGCCTTCATTCCCTTATCTCTTAAAAATCTTTGATGTATATGCATAAATTGTTATGGGATGATGTAAAAAGTGTTTTGGGCAGCTCTATATTATAGAAATTATGTCCTTTAGCATTAGGAGATTTTGCATGTACTTAACAAAATGTATCATCCTCCACCACACACAGTCAGTATTTTACAATAATTGGTTGGCTATTTCAAGATGCAAACAAAACAAAACAATCTCAAGATTATTAATGAATATATGGGCCAGAATTTCCTGCTTCAGTGCCCATATATGAAGTAGTGTAAGAAAAATAAAAAGTTTGAGAGCATCACGTTTTCCAGTCGAAAAAAATAATCAAAACTTAAAATTTGAACCAAGCAGTGATGGCATATGTCTTTAATCCCAGCACTCAGGAGGCAGGGGCAGGAGAATCTTTGTGTGTTTGAGGCCAGCATGCTATAGAGAGCACGTTCTAGGACAGCATGGGTTACACAGAGAGAACCTGTTTTGGGTGTGTCAGCAACTCAGTGCCATGGGTGCACCTCAGAGGATCCAGCAGCAACCCCCAGGGTGCTAGCACTGACATAACTAGTCTTCCTTCCTGTCCCTCTGCTGCGCTAAACATGCAAGGGAGAGAAATGACGTCTTACTTTGCATTACTTGTCATTGTGAGGAACCTTTGGAACATATCCTAGGAAATACTCAAAAGCAAGATTGGAAGTGTCTTATCTTTCTATAGAAATTTGGGTACAGTGTATAACTGTGGGAAAACCACTACCCTGTTGTAAGCTATGAAACCCATAACGTCAATGGATATATGATGTTTTCAGCAAAGAAAGAAAATATGGTCCAATTAAATTTTCCAAAGATAAGAAAAAAGAGAAAAGAACAACAACAATAACAACAGTATGCTTTTAATTTGATTCTAATTAACTCTGTCACATTTCAAACACTTTCTTTTAAATTTGTTTTGATTTTTATTTTGTTTTTGTTTGTGACTTAGTCTAATTCTATAGTCCAGGTTGACCTTTAATTTCAATGACCCTTCCACCATCCTCCCAAATACTGATACTACACACATGTGCCACAACCCTGGACTACCTTTCACCTTTGAAAGAGAGATGTTGTTGATATTGTTGTGGTTGTCCTCATGAACTCATATGACATTGATTAGGAAAAGTAAGCAGTTGGTGTTAATTAGATAGCATGAATTCTATTCATAACTTTGCAACCCAAACTAGTGTGTTTTGACAAAGGTTTTACTCTGATCCTGAGCCTCCCTCTTCATAGTTGAAGTTTGCTGCAGCAATGCTGGCCTGAGTCTTTACTGAGACCAATAGTAGTTCAATGTTGTAGTGTACAGAGCAAACAAGCCTACTTTTGTAATGGTTTGAGCATTCATTGCATGTCTGATTTACTGTTCATCTTTAGCTCAGTGGATAACCTAGCCTCCTACTAGAAAAGAGTAACCAGACATTCCACTGTCTTAATTATAGAACCTTTCCTATTCCTATAGCCTATGATCCACCTATTTTAATTCCCATTTTTATTCCAAAGACTTTGACCCCTTAGGGCTTCAAAATCATCCCTTTCAGCTCTTATTCTCATAACCCATCTTCAACTTGTCAGACTCTGCACTCACCTTTTCTTCTTAACACCTATTCCAAAGCATTCCCTCATTCATGGGCTTTTTTTTTTTTTCATAGACAACAAACTGAAGCCTTCTTGAATTTTTAATCTAGTAAGCAGTTCTTATACCTCAGTTTTAGATGCATGACAAAATTAGAAAAGGTTCTGAGCTGCTCCATACATGTCTTGCTCCTACCAAATCTCTTCTATTAAAAATATAAAATGAAATAAAAATAAAATAAATAGAAATTAAAGGTAAAACAAAGCAGTTAAGAACTTTCTATTTTGGTCTTTCTTTCCCCCACCCCCAACTACATTTTCTAATGGGTTACAGGTATACTGTTTGTACCCAGAGCTCAGCTTCCAGTGTATGTGAGTAAGCATAGGATTAATAGTGTCACAAGTCACAGATCGAATGACCAATCATTTCACTCCTGGCAATTTGAGTGAATACTGTTAAGTATGAAAAGTGTTCTATGCTCTGAATAGTACCATGCAATGTTTACTTCTGAATTCTCTAAACATTTTTGAGATTTTCCACTAACAAGGAGAGTCATCAATGTCACATCTCTGTCCTCAGTCTCCCTTCTGTTTCTGCTTGCATGTCTTCATGTGTGTGTGCATGTGTGAGCACACGCTTGTGCATTTGTGATTATTATCCTATGCTACTCTCTGTTTCTGACATGCAACTTAGCTGTAATTGTTTTCCTTCTATTTTTGATATACGGATCCTTCTTTATTTTAGAATGTTTTATAGTTGTAATGTTTTTCCTTCTATTTTTGATATATGGATCCGTCTTTATTTTAGAATGTTTTATTAAATTGATCATACTCAGCACTTTGAATCCCTTACAAATGAATCCCTCCTGAGTTAAAATAATAACTTTTTTGTGCCAATTAAATAGCTCTTATATGTATGACTATAGTGGACGATAGTTATAAAGTAGACATTTAGAAGACAGGCTATTGATATAAAACAAATAAAGCATTATCCCTCCAATGCTAAGTACATATTTCTGCTAAAGAAATATGATCATATTTTGATAATGTCAGTTTTACAAATGCATCTGTCGATGCCTACAGCTGTAGACATACCATTCTAAAGATAAGGCAGCAGAGTTGCAACACTCAGCCCATAGAAATGTCACTGAGCCTTTCAAACTGAGAAATGAAGTTTGACTCAGAGTATTGTCTCCACATTTATTGTTTAGATGTTCACAAATGGAGAAACCAGACAAAATGTAAGACTTGATTTTTTTTAAAAAAAAGTCTAAAATGGCCTAATTGCTTCCTATACTGGCATACAATTTTAAATTATATTCCAAGATTGGATCTTAGTTTTCTCTAGGTCCTTGATATTTTTATATCCATATATGAAAACAGACACACAGAAGATAATAATAACTTAAATATTGAAGTAAAGCAAAAGTTGAGATTTATATGATGTTGGTTAAGGAGAAATATTTGGGCTAGAAATAAGATTCAATGTTACTATAATCTCAAAGACACCAGCAGAGATCTGCAGTGAGATCACTGTCTTTGATGATGCTCACTGTTGAAGATTTATAGGAAGAAAGAGATATCCGAAATCCCAAAGGGTTAAGGGAGAAAAGAAAAGGATTCAAAGGTCTTTTCAAGTATTTTAAGATCCTTACAAAGGAACAACTTGAAGAAGAGTGGCATGTACAGTATTTTAATCTATATAATCCTTGCTGCTTCTGTTTTCCTCACTACAGAAAATAGGAGGCAAAAAAAAAAAAAGCACACAAAGAAGGTAGTTTTATTAGACAGCAGGATGCAGTGTACAAGGAAAGGTTCTTTTGTATGTCTGTAAGGACAAATCTCTTCTTATGAGAGGATGATTGAATACAGAATAGAAACACCATTCAATGCATCTTAGAGTTGTAATCAGCAAGTAAGTCGTTTTATAAAGGTACAGATTTAAGTTCTTAGAATTAGGGTTGCCTGATATATTTCTGTTTTTTTTAACAAGAAAATAATCACTTTATTAACATGATGAAATTCATAAACCTATGCATGTGTGTGCACTCGTGTGTGTTCACATGTGCTTGTATCTAATGTGTGCTATAAATCTATTTATATGCAGGTTCCTATGGGTATGGATGTGTTTTAAATATGAGTGCTTACCTGTGAATGTTTGTAAAAAAAAGTGTTGATGCGCCTCAAATGCTATAATGTGATTTTGAGACAGGGCTTACCACTGGAAAGTGAATCTCATCAATTTTACTAGACAGCTTGGCCAGTGTGTCCTTGAGATCAGACATCTCTT
This sequence comes from Rhabdomys pumilio, assembly GCA_030674055.1. Classification (NCBI taxonomy): domain Eukaryota; kingdom Metazoa; phylum Chordata; class Mammalia; order Rodentia; family Muridae; genus Rhabdomys; species Rhabdomys pumilio. The sequence continues at coordinate 44,195,246 of JANHMN010000015.1, read as the reverse complement.
CCTCTCTAGGGCTCGAGTTGCAATCATGCACCCACAAGTGGTTTTTACAAAGGCTCTGCAGATAGAATACGGGTGCTTTTGTTTGTTTAGAAAATATTTTACTAGCTCACTCATATCCCTGACTCCTCTTTCCTGAATTTTTTGTTGGTATAATTTGCCTATAGTTAAAGTACCCTTCTTCGCATGTCCAGAATTTAAGGGATCAAATTAACAAATTAACAAATACATATAACACAGGCAGATACACTAGCTTTTCAGAAAGTGATATTCCCTTATGTTCAAGGAAAGGCAAATCAAGCATTTTGTAATAGAGATACTGAAGGAGTTCTAAAATGACAAAGAGTATTCATTTATTTAAAAGAAAATGTGAGGTCCTGTGTCAGAAATGTCACTGTGAAGCTGACTGGATCCTCCATTTTGTTTTCTTGTGAAAATGTTGTCCCTGCTAATGTCACAGTCTCCATCTGAAATGGCTGCCTTTCCCCTTCTCACACTCTACCTGGAGTCTTGTGTTCATTTATATGAACTTATTCCTTAGGTATATTTTCTTTTTGTCCCCCCTCCCCCAAATATGGGTTTTATCCAATGTTTGTAACTGCTGCTTTATTTACTAGTTATTTATGGTTATATATTCAGTGATTATAAGCTTACAAAAAAAGAAACCTTTAACAACTGAATTTTTATATACCCACAAATAAATAGATTAAAAAGAAAAAACCTAATATATGATATCATGATTTTCAACTTATCGGGGAACTCAGAAACATGCCAGTGACTCTGATCTTAGAACTGTAACAGATTTAATAGAATTTAAGTGTGACCTTCAATATGTTAATTAACAATTGATTAATATCTGGGTCATGTTTGGTGATCTCTTGGTTATGTTTCTCCTTTCCAGTGTGGATGTATTACCAGAAGTAAATGAGGGGGCTGGGCAATAGCTCATCCAGTAAGCACTTGCTATCCAAACACTTAATATTAGAATGTGTCTGCATTCCTAGTACTTTTGTAAAAATGCCAACTGTAGTGATAGAAGTCTGCAATTCCAGCATTGTAGAGACAGAGACAAGGCCATTGGGTTTACTGGCCAGCCACCTAGCTAAATCTTTGAGATTAAATTAAAAAATTCTCTCTTGATACATAAAGTTGACAGACAATAAACTCTGCCCTTCAATCCGGGCACACATTCACTCACAAACACATACATACACAACAGTAAATGACCAACATTCAGGAATTATTTACAGGTCTATTCCATGAATTAGATGGTTTATGTTTTACTGGGACATGCAGGTGGCTTCTTGCAATAGAGGAAGGCAGGCAGGGATGGGCTTCAGTAGGAAGTTCATGTGCAAGATATTCATGTAAGCCACAAAGAAGGACTGTGAATATATTACTGTCTTTTTCTGAAAGAATGTACACTTTGAGAATGGGGTATGCTCAACTATCATGCCTTTGGGACATTGGCATAGGTTCATGAAAGGTAAATCCCTACTGAGACTAGGGATGAGATCGGAGATGTTATCTTAGAGATGGTGACATAAAATGAGTACTGTTTAGCCAAAGAGGTGGAATTCACATTTTCTCTCAGTCATTTCATGGAGAGAATGGGGATATCATTTCCCAAGGTTTTACTTGTAGATCTCACAGGCTCACACGGGAAATATTATTTGGAGAGTCTGAATAAGAATTTTTTCAAGCATTGCTGCTGCTGATTCTTCATACGCTATTGACGATTTGTAATTTCCTCTAGTTTATCTGTTGCTAAAATTTTTGGTAGATTTGTTGTAAAATTTTTGTAATGGCTGCACTCAGCTTTCTCTATTTACCAAGCATCAAACTTTCCAGAGCAAACATGAGCACTAGCTACTGAGATCTGCTTTAGAAACACACCATAATTTTACATATGAGAATCCGCATGTGCCTAATGTCCATACTAAAATTAACAATCTAACTTACAGAAAAATACACTAAGTGACAGTGTACTAATGTTCTTTTGTTAAGACATATAGATAAGACTCTGACAGTCATCCAATAGTAACTTTAGTCAGGGCAGTTGTAACTTAAACTATATTTAAAGAAAGCTTAATGCATTCTTTTTTTTTTTTTAACTTTTACTTTTCCAGATTTCTTTTTCTTTCTTTTAATCAAATCGTAATTTTTACTTTTTCACACAGGGGTTATAAACACAAAAAGACAGGATGTGGGGAAGGGGATGACACAGAAGCATAGGTGTTCAGTGGGAGTACAGATATCTTTCAGAACAGGGTACTGGCTGGGTGAAGGTTCAGGGGACAGGTCACTATGACTCTGCCTATGATTCACTTGTCCTTATCTAAGTTGGTACTATCCACCAAGGCTGCCTATTTACAAGGTCTATGACTACTCAGGCTGGTAAATTTCCACATAATCTGCCTGGTTACAATAGCTTATAGCCATCTGTTTTAGTGTTTTTCCCACAGAGACCCAATACTTTGTGTTAGCAGGCATGTATATCAGGCCTATTGCTGATTTTAGGCCTATGACTGATTTTAGGCCTTATTTTAGTGTATAAGCAGGGCTCCTCCTTTCTCCTAGTATAGAAGGGCCGTGGTGATTCTAATCTTGCCAAAGTGGGAATAGAGGCCTGACCTCCAGCTATACTACTTTGGGGCATATACCCAAAAGATGCTCCAATATACAACAGGGACACATGCTCCCCTATGTTCATAGCAGCCTTATTTATAATAGCCAGAAGTTAGAAAGAACTGAGATGTCCTTCAACAGAGGAATGAATACAGAAAATGTGGTACATTTACACAATGGAGTACCATTCAGCTATTAAAAACAATGAGTTCATGAAATTCTTAGGCAAATGGATGGAGCTAAAAAATATCATCCTGAGTGAGGTAACACAATCACAAAAGAACACACATGGTATGCACTCACTGATAAGTGGATATTAGCCCAAATGTTCACAATAACTTAGATACAACACATAGACCACATGACACTCAAGAAGAAGAAGGAAGGCCAAAGTGTGGGTGCTTTGGTCCTTTATAGAAGGAGTATCAAAATATTCAACCAGAGCTCCCAGGGTCTAAACCTCCAGCCTGAGAAGACAAAGGGAGAGACTCAGGGCTCCACCTGCATAGGTAATTGAGGGTGACCTTGTCATGCATCAGTGGAAATGGAGAGGCATGGTCCCCGAAAGTTTGGATTCCCTAATGTTGGGGAATTCAAGAGCAGGGAGGATAGCAGGAGCACACCCTTATAAAAATAGGAGGAGGAGGTATGGGATAAGGGGTTTTTGGGGAGAATGAGAGAGGAGATAACATTGGAAGGTAAATACATAAAATATCCAATAAAAATAACAGGTAATGGGTCTGAAAAAAAAGGATAGTTTACTTATTTCAAATTATTTTCAAAAGTTTCTAGGAGATGCTAATTGGCTAAGATCTTATTTTAAGCTCTCCACAAAAGAATTTAAGTCTCTGTTTAATATTCTCAAGACAGATGCAAATCCTAATTTCCCTCAACAATTAATTGACAAAAGAGGAGTAATTTTACAAACAGTAGAAGAAGCTATAATTAATCAATATATTATATAGATTGATTAGTTGTTGGCTCTTTTATAACAGTCCTTTGATAAAAGAGATTATTAATATAGATCTATATTTCTTTAAATAGTGTCTTCATGACTCTGAGTGTGAAAGGAGCGGCTGCTGGAGCTTCTGCCCTGATTTTACAAGAACTCTGAAAAACTGGCTTTAAAACCAAAAGAAGGGGAACTGTAACCCCAGAAGAAGTCTCCTAGAAATACTCTCCATCATGCCTTGTATACTTTTAATTTTTTAAAACTGAAAGCTCATAACAAATCTGCTTCTGACTGCCTCTGGCATTGCTGAGACCAATAAAAACTATGCCACAGCTATGTGGGAGGACCCTCTTACCCTTAAGTGGAATGATCCAGTTCTCATATGGGGCTGAGGATTGATATGTCTGTTTGATACCACAGAAGACACAGCTAAATGGTGGCTAAAAAGATTAATGAAATAAATAGATACCCTCACTAACCCAGGCCCAATTATAAATAAGATGAATAACAATTGACATCCTGGGAAGAGAAATCTCCCCGAGAATTCCCTTCTTTTTCCTTTCCAGGTAAAAATGAATCACTCATGATGTCTGCTGTTTGAAGTTCTAATCCTGATGCTTGCCTCTGAACTTACAATACTCAGACCTTTGATGGGCCATTGAGAAGGACATCAAACAGTTAAAGATTAGCATCACTAATCTGAAGAAATCCCTTGTTTTGCTGTCTGAAGTGATCTCCAAAAATTGCAAAGGACTTTGTTGGACTTGATTTACTCTTTTACAATAGAAAAGACTGTGTACAGCTCTAGACTGTGTACAGCCCTTAAAGAAGAATGTTGCCTCTACATAGACAAGACAAGGATGGTTAAAGAGAGCATGAAAAAGGTCAGAGAAGGCCTTGAGAAAAGACAGAGAGAGAAAGAGAAAATTGAAAGCTGGTACAAGAATTGGTTTTCAATCTCTCCGTGGTTGCCAACTCTACTTCCTTTCATCTTGGGACCATTTATTGGGTTATTTTTGCTTATTTCTTTTGGTCCCTGGGTCTTAAATAGGCTGACTAACTTTGTAAAACAACAGGTAGATAATTTGGTAGCAAAACCTATTCAGATACAATATCATAAGTTAGCTATGGAGGACCAGGAGACTCAAGATGAGGTTGTTACTCTATCTAGAGTGTTCCCAAAACCCATCTCCAGCCAACCTAAAAGAGGAGACTTCTGCCCCTAGACCAAGCAGAGAGGGCCACCCAGAACCCCCTCTGACTGGCAATCTGAATTCTTGCTTAGGCTGTGAGGCTAAGCACTGCAAGAGAATATAAATAAAAGTTAAAAATATCTTTCTGGGTTCCCTGAGGGACAAGCCTGACTGCATAGGGGTTGATGTTAAAAGTATCCCCTCTCCAGGAAAAAGACATCGGGATGGGTATGGCCCTCACGCCTCACTGGACAATGACAGGAGAACCGGAGCCATTACAAGGTCCCCTTTAATTACTGGAGGCCTGATGCCTTCTTAAAACAATGCTTTTATGAAAGTTCCCTGCTGCTTTTCTATTAGGACTATTTCATATTTAGCAGTGTCAGTAGTTAAATGATACAATTTGTCCATTTTCAAAGCTACAAAGACCTAGTAATCCAAAATCATCAAAAAATGCGTTTTCTTTCTCAATTATGACTCCAGGTTAGGACTATTGTATAAACTATATAATTTTTCATAATTGTATTATATTGTGTAAAGTGTACAAAATTGTATAACTATACAATTTTAGTGTAAGAAGCAACACAACAGGGTGGCAAGCATTAGAATATGGGGTTATTACTACCCCAAGGAAGGTGTGCAGATATTTTTTATTGTATAAGAATTTAAGCTATTATTAATGTATAAGAGCAAACAGATATAGATTACAAAAACGGGAGATACAAAGGGTGTATTTGTGCTATCATAATTTCATGGATTATTATTAGAATATATAAAAAATATTGTTTAAAAGCAATAATGAAAAGGATCTGAAGAAGAATTAATAACAATGTTGATTGGATAATTGTGTGGTAATTTGTATAGCATCACATTACAGAATATATTGTCCTTGTGGAATAAAAAACAAAAAATAAACTTCATTACAGCCTTTAAAAGTTTCTAATATCTGTGTGTTTTTGATCTCACAGTGGGTAATGTTTTCAAAGTATAATTTGTTAGGTCATGTATTTTATATGAGATGTTGAATGTAAAATTTCCTTTATGTCATATGATAGATAAGCAGAAAGTACCTTAAAATAAAACCTGTTTGTTGAGTTTCTACTTGAGAATTGATATTGAATTAAACATTACAGAGCTAAAACATAGTTCAAAAATAAACCAGTCCTTGAGGAACTCATAATTAAGGTAAGATAAAATCTGCATAAAACTAAAACACAAATATGAAAGCAATACCGAGAGTACGGTAACTATCAAAAGAAAACTTTTTGCTCTAAAGCTTTACATATTAGAAAGTAAATGTAACCATTATTTCACACAGTTTAATAAAAACCATGGAAAGCTACAGGTGAAATTTACAAAGCGATTTTAAACTGGAGTGTTTGATCTTCATGTATGGATCAACAGGCTAGAAAAATACTCCCAACTCAAATCCTGATTCAGATATATCAGTAATGTCATCTAAACTGTAAAACTATAAAAAGAAATGAATAAATAAAACCTAAACTCTAAAACCAACACTTACATATGTAAATATAGGGAATGCAATCTTAAGCTCACTTTGGAGAGAAAAAAATTGAATAACTTAATTTTACTATTAAAATTATTTAACAAATACAGTTTTCTTGTTAATAAAGAAGTTTCAATGTAGAGAATGTTTAAATCTGAACAAAGAGCTTTCCAACATAAATGTTTCTCAGGTGTTCATTCTCAGAGTTAGGTAGGAGATTGATGCCCCAGTTATTTCCATTTAAACCTCTTCCAATAATATTATATTAGTAGTTAAGTTTTTACATTGTTGAAAATATCTCAAGGTTAGTACAATTGATGTGGAAAATGTGTGATTGCAGGCCCTTACCAATGACCTTTGAAATTCTTCCATCTATTAATTCTGTAATAATACCAACAACTTAGCTTTCATGTTTAAATGCACCTGGAAGGTTACTTACTATACTAGGGGCTAAATTCTGTTATTTACTAGTGACACTTTCTCCAGGAGAACCTCTTGCATGGAGATCATGCATTTCAGAAACTATGTTGGGGCCACATCTATTTATCACTTTCTCCCTCTGATGACATCAGAGGATTAAAATTCTAATTTAGGAAATACATGTTATTGGCGTGCAGTTTTAGCAGAGGTTCACCTCCGGGCTGACCTCCTCAATTGATTCACACATTTTGTTGGTTCTGTCATAGAGTTCCTACTTCTAATCCAAAACCAGATTCCATTTTCCTGGCTACTTCTCCAAGCAAAACAAAGCTACAAGCTGTCCTATTCTTCATGAGAATCAACAAAGTAAAGACAAACAATGAATAAATATATCACACTTTTATGCAGACATGTGCCTATATTTGTTGTTTTCAGGAGCACTGGTAGTCTCAATATAAAGAATTACAGGTAAGTTTGTTAGGAGAACCAGTAAAGATCCATAATACACATTAAATGCTATAAGAGACCCAGGTATGTTTTTTACTTAACTCTATTTTGTGTTCTATCCACATTGTACATGCATGTGTTTTCAATTTTTCTTGTTTTCCTAATTGCAGTTAACTGTATGTGTATGTATGCATATGTATGCACATGAGTGCAGAGGCCTGAACCTTGTACTCTTGAGCTTTTAACTGCTGAGCCATCATAATACAACATCCTATGTTTGTATTATTTATATCTCTTTTTGTGCAAGTTCTTTTAATATTTGTTTTATAAACATTTGCTACATCTACATTGGTAGCAGTTAAATTACTGCAGATGTCTACTTACCTAAGGGATGGCAGGATATTAAGGTAGCATTTCACAATCGAAACCTTCTAAACACATGCAGTGCTCATTTCTGAAAATGACCCAAACAGTCTGCATGACTCTAATGACTCTAATATTTCAGGTAAGTTTTTTAGAACAAATATATATATATATATATATGTGTGTGTGTGTGTGTGTGTGTGTGTGTGTGTGTGTATGATTTTAAATTATAAAGCAAACATGCAAGTAAATATTTATTCTTGTAATTTAAGTTGTAATTGTGATTTATATCAGTATTTACTTATTTTTATCTTTAAGATTTTTTTTGTACTGCACATTGAACCTAGGGCTTATTTTTACTGTTGTCAGTTTCTTTAATATTTGTTTACTTGTGTATGTATGTGTCTATATTAATGTGAGTACTTATGCATTGAGGCATGTACATTCCACAGCACATGTGTGGAGGTCAACAGACAGCTTTTAGGTTATGCAAGTATTCTACTACTAAGCTTTACATCCAGCTTCATGTTGTTGTTGTTATTGTTATTATTATTATTATTATTATTATTATTATTATTGGTTTGAGAATAGTTGTTGCTCTGTAGCCCAAGAAGGCCTTCAATTTTCAGTCTTTCCCTCTTAGGCCTCCTGGTTAGCTGGATAATAGCACCAGAATAAACTAATTTCTATTACCAAACTTATGATAACCTACATATTTTTAGACTGGGTCATGTTATGCTCACTTAGGTGTCCTTGAATTTTCTGTGTTCAAATAACTCACCTATCCCAGCTTCTTGAATATCTGAGGCCACAGGAGTGCCACAGTTTCTTGTCATTACCTATAGCTTTGAAGGAAACTCTGTCTCTCAAGGAGAGGTATACATAGCTATTTTTATCCAAATTCTAATACTACCCTTGTACTAGTAACTACAGAGTTGTAATTACATCAGTTGCTTCTAAATTTATTCATATTTCATTCCATTCTGTAGGGCTTATTTTTACTGTTATTGATTTCTTTAACATTTGTTTACTTATGTATGTGTGTGTCTATATTTATGTGACTATTTATGTATTGGGACATGTACATTCCATAGTTCATGTGTGGAAGTCAAAAAACAACTTTTAGGAGTCAGTTCTCTTCTTTAACCATATTATTTGTAGGGTTAGAACTTGGATTGTCTGATCTGGCCACTGGCACCTCCCACAAAGCCATCTCTATAGCCCTGCAAGATTATTTCGGTGGTTATTTTAATATCTATAACAAGAATATGATCTCAAATCACAAATTATGATTTCCTTCCATTAACTTTGGCAATCATCATTACCTATGCATACACTATGTGACTGTACAAGCACCTATAGTTCAAAATAGTCTTTTCTGATCATTGAGCAAGTATATGACCTGATTTAGAACAAGTGTCAAACATTCTCAATAGCCTCCCTGTCAATTCCCTAAGAGTACTTGTACATTTTTGACACTTGACCCTAATTTATTTTTTATGCTTTAATTACTATGCTTTGAAAGGTAATAGTTTCCCAGTCAAGCGTAACTACCTATGCGGGGTACACAAGCATATAGAATTTGATAAAAGAATTATACTCAAATTTTTAACATTATATATGTGATCATAATAGTTAATTCACATACCCGGGTACAGAGTTGTTTGAATAAAAAGAATTAAGTTTATAGAGCAAAAGGATATTTTATAGCCTGCTTTGTAATCTGAAACGTAGATTGACTAGGATGCTGGATTATAATTCATTTCTATATAATCAATTCATATAAAAATATAGGAATCATGTATGTGAGGTATAATTCATTGGAAGCATAATAATTATTAATTCAATGAAATTTTATGTAATAAACCTTAAGTATAAACATTTATTTTTTGAAATATATTCTTTACAATGTGTTATATGAGAAAACAGATATCCACCCCACAAAGTCACTTGAAAGGATTGTTTTCAATCTCTAAAGCAAAACCAAGAATTTAAAATGACAAAATGTTTTGGTAGACTTTGAAGTAATACAATAAGACAAGTTCTCATCTCATTAGCATTGACCTGTGAAGTTTCCACAGTCAGGTTTAGCCACAAGGTATTATAATTTACCCAACTAGCAAACCTATGTTGGGCCTCTATAAAAATAAAACGTTACCTGGTATAGTCTGCTGACCACCACATTAAAGAAAATTTTGCTTGCGGTTTTGTGCTTTGGCATTTATTCTGCAAACCCTTCTTAATCATCAGCTATTTGCATTTCAAAAATAGATGAACAGTTGTTCCTTATTTTATTAGGATGAAAACTAAACCCAAGAAAAATGTTTAATAAAATAGAAATATTTTAGTAAAATGTAATAGTGTTAACAATTAGAAGTTAATATTTAATTTTCTTTAATATATCCCAGACCTGATATTTGTTGCTCACAAATCTAATTGATTTTTGATAATAAATATTCTTGTTATAATTTTGACTGATTTTGTTAAAGTTTATTACAAAACCATAGAAATTATTCTGACATAAAAGACACAAAAACTTTGGTCTTTCAATAATAAAGGAAAATGTTAGACATTTTTTTTATAGTATTTTAGCACTACCCCAGATCTGTATTATTAAACAAGAGGAACTCAGACACCATTTATAGGAAATAGAATTAGGTGTAACAGATTTAGGAAGATTGCAAGGCCTACCAAAGTTTAATATACTCATCTAACCATACTCTTGCTTACCCTATCATCAAGAAATTTTTCTAAAGAAAGTCCCAGGTCTGGCATACACAGTACTCACATACATACATACATACATACATACATACATACATACATATGTCCATCCATCCAAATAGACATGCACATATTCATGCAGAAATGTACATATGTCACGTGATGATCAAGGATATTCATGGTAGACTTATATTAGGCCAAAGTTGAAAAACAACCTATGAAACCATTAAAAAAGAGTAAGTTAATTGTCCTAAGGTCTTACAAAGCTCTCCCATACTTTAATGAGAATGAGTTCCTGCAATGTGCAGCACCATGGATAATCATACAAATATGAAGTTCTGAAGAATGAATCAGGTGTAAATTATTATTTATTTATAATGTTCAAAAGCAAGAAAAACATATTTGTGGCATAAATTATGATAGCTTTTACCTTTAGGAAATGTGATGACTTTGAAAGAAGATCAAGGTGGTGGCTGGTGTGAACACCTACGTGGTATTGATTTTTACTCCTAATTCTACGTTTGTGTTTTCTTCACCTGGGTCTGTTCAGTTTCTGGAAACCTTATTTAAATTTTATGTATATATCTATTTTACAATTATCTATGCTCTTTCAACAGAACTTTTAAAATCTTTTAAAAACCAGTTAAAGTTATTTGAACAAGAACATTATAAATGATTTTGGTGATTGGTTGCTGCTGTTGCCTCTATATTGTCCTGGAAAGAGTTTGTTAAAGTATCACAATGATAATTAATGATTTATGTTCTTCAATAAGACTATAAGCTTACTATAGCTAGCAATAATGAAGGACACATTTCAAATCACAATCTTCATGTCTCATTTTCTATTAATACATCATAGGTAGTTTTAGTTAACAAAGAATAATTTCCATGAAGACATTTTATACATCTTTTTCAGTAAAGTGCTCTTTCATTCCTATGGAATGCTTCTTTTAAGCACCATCGCCAGGGGTAAAAATATTTGTTATTCAAATGTTACTAAAGTTTTCACAGAACAATGATCTACTGTCATACGATTCTAGTTTAGAATAAAGTCTTCTCTGGGTTTTGAAAGAATAAAATGATGAAAAATATATGAAATAAAATCCTCAGTGGGGAAATCTTTTTCTAAGTATTTATGATTGAATTATTGTTTAAAAAATTTAATCATTAATTAATGATATTAAAAATAAACTGTACTTATCTACTGTTTGGGGGGGAATTTCAATAAAATATCACAAATCAAAGCATCCAGTAATGAAGATTACATATCTAGTTACTATAAAAATATTGTGATGAATTGTTATTATATAAGTTTCACCTCATTGACTAATATATTTTAATAATTGACCTTAAATATAAACCAAACAGACATATCTGCTTTTAAAATATATATTATCATTTTTGATATTACATTTTGTAAATAATCATTTCAAAATAACTAGTATATTGTAACCTTAATTTTGTGACACTTTTTAAAACATATTTATATACATGAGACCTCTTCATACTTTTGATTTGCACCACACATAATATGACCTCTGTCAATTGAAAGTTACAAAAATCCCATAAAATCATCTTAATATACTTTTCACTGGAAATACTGTGATCTGAAATGTTTTAAGACTTCAATTTAAAAGGAAATCAGCATTTGTAGGAAATGTAATTTTCTTCTCAACCACCTACTATTACAAACAGGCATGCCAGAACAATATGTGAATCACACTTTTAAGACAGCTGAAAGATTAACGCTGGATTTACTAACACAAGAAGGAATACTTACATCACATGGAAACCAGTACATGCTTAACTAATTCAGTGTTCTAATTATTTAACTTTTGACACACTCTTGAAAAGGTTGTCGGTCATAAAGTGAATATCCCACAATAATTATGTGACAATAGTAATGTAAAATTTCAGTTACTAGTTTAAATATCTATATGAACATTTTTCTTTCTTTCATGCAGTGTTTACTGAACAATAGGTTCACCTAGCTTGTCTTAGTATCTTCTATATAACTGTAAAGACATGTAAAAACCTACCAAATCTAACTGAGACATAGGAAAAACTGTCATGGCAGGACAATTTTACAAGTTAGTAGTCTTCTTATACCGCTTTCTTCCAAAAGACAACTGTAGGCACAGAACATACCTGATGATTTATTAATGATTTTGCCTTCATGTATTGCTGAATTAGGTCACTGCAAAGTAGTACCTTAAAGTTTCTAATTTTATCTAATCACTGTATATATTAAAATGACATTTCTCTGATCAATAATTGCTTGTGTTCTACATTACTCTTTCTATTTTAATGATGGCCCCATTTCTAGTTTCTTAATGTTTCATATATATTTTTTAAAATTAACACCCAGAAAACATAATTCATCATTACCAAGAAAACTCTAATGAGAAATATGTGAGAATCAAAATAACTGATTTTTTTAAGTCATTAGGTTTGAAAGAGTAATGTGGGAAGACTCCAGTTAAATACATACCTTCAGTAAAAAATAATAGGAAATTACGTTTCTAAGTGTAGCTATAGATAGATTACTAGACTCTTTGAAACAAATAAATGTAATTTAAAGTATAGTTTCAATAAGTAAGAACACAATCACAAATTTCTCAGCTTCCTCATTAACAAGTGGTTGCAGATTAACACGTTGGCTTATGGAGCTATTGAGCTCTCTTAATGAGATTGTTAATGCATGCGGACTTACCTCAGTAACAGTGCGGCTTCCCAGAAGTAAAATCCAGAAACTAATGTCCGAAAGTGTCTCACGTGGGCCATGATACGGAAAGGTATTCACGATCCTGAAAACAGTCTTATCCAAGGCATGGGGGACCAGAAAGACAGAAGTGAAAATGTGCCATCTAACCCCTTCTGGGGCTGCTGAAGACAAACGCTTGGGAAGCGTCAGCACCTCGGACAGCTCCAGCAGTCCTATGAATACCTCTCTCAATACTTGGTGTTTCCCTGGACCCCTCCTCTGAGCACTGAGCAGAGAGATTCACAGGGCTACAAACATACGAGTGATTTCACAGTGAAACCACAGAAAAGCGTGAGACTGTGACGACGCGCCAGGTCCTGAGCAACAGTTCCCCGAGAGCTCTATCAGCAGAAAAGGACTCTCCTTTTCTTGGCTCTGACCCTGGCAAGCGTTGAGGAGGAACAGCAGCAGTCAAAATTGGGAAAGCTGCTCCATCAGGTCCAAGAGCTGGAATCTCGCTCTCCACCTTTGCAAAAATCCCACGGAGCGGAGCGCGGCAAAGACAGGCGGGGGCGGGGCCAGAGGACTTGTCCTTCCCGCCAATCACTGCTGCACAGCAGGACAGAGTGACAGGCCACTTACCACGCAAGAGAATGCTCAGCCTTTCAGCCCCTAAAAAAGGAGTGGCAGTGTAGAACTGGTGCAGAGCCCACTAGGCTCCAAGAGGGAATGGGGAAGGAAGCCTTGGAGCTGAAAGGGGAGATTCAGTGGTTTGCAGGATTAGGGGGTAGAACTATGCTGAGAGGCTCCCTCCCTCATAGAAAAGGCCCAATTTAGTAAAGACACATCTTTTATTATATGACTGTCTCATAGCGCTTACACTGAAATGCTAGAGTGGATAGTGAACACACACCCTTGATAAGTAAGGGCTTGGGAAGCTGGGAATGCAATGCACATACCCAGCCGAATAAGTTGCTTCTAGAAGCATCTCATGAACAGAGCCAGCTTGCAGCCAGTTAATTGACTTTGGTGCTAATGAGGCTTCTGAAAAGACTAAGGGAGGAAGTCTCCTGAGGCTGCTGCTAGAGACACATCACTTAGATTTTTTCCCCTCAGTTTTTCAAAGGAGCAGATATTTTAAATGGAAGAATTAGCACATGATACTAACTGGTTTATTTCTTCTTTCATCTTTTCAGAGCTCAGTCTCTCTATCTCCACTGTGCTCCATTCCACCGTGTGTGTGTGTGTGTGTGTGTGTGTGTGTGTGTGTGTGTGTGTGTGTACATAAAATAGAAAACCTTTATTTGAGGTTGGCCAGTATCAAATTGTTAACTTCTTTTTGCTTTAAAAAAAAATGTCTATTACAAATTTATTCTGAAAGTGCTCCTTTCAACTCTTAACTTGTTCACCAACTAAGCTAGATATTAAGAATACATTCTTAACCTGTCCTACAATCTTTTTCATAGTTGAATTAAAAGTGTAATTTACAAGTCGGGTGGTGGTGGCCCACGCCTTTAATCCCAGCACTTGGGAGGCAGAGGCAGGCAGATTTCTGAGTTCGAGGCCAGCCTGGTCTACAGAGTGAGTTCCAGGACAGTCAGGGTTACACAGAGAAGTTCTGTCTCAAAAAACCAAAAAACAAAAAAGCAAAAAAAAAAAAAGTGTAATTTATAATTTAAATGCAAAAATCAAAGCTCGATTTAGCTGGAAGTATACAAGACATCATGTACCAACCTACTGAAAGAAGTTACAGTAAATATTCTTATTTATGTCTCCTATTTAGTAGATCACATTATTCTCACCTCTGTCATTTCACACTGTAAGTTGGAGGGATCACAATTAGATTATCTAGCATGGCAGCAAATGCTGTTACTTGCTGAGCCATCTCACTGCCTCTGAGAAGATATTCTCCTCTTTAATGAACCTGTTAAAAGCTTAACCTACACAGATGCTTCTCAGTTAGTTATTCATTGATTAAAAATTACAGAGGATTGCATCACTGGGAGGAAAACAGTTTGGTAGGGGAATGTTAGGGCGGTGAGTTGGGAGTGGGTGGGTGGGTGGGGGAACACCCTCATAGAGTGAGGGGGAGGGGAAAAGAGGAGGGGATAGGGAGTTTGTGGAGGAGAAACTGGGAATGGGGATAACATTTGGAATGCCTATAAATAAAATAACCAATAAAAATGAAAAAAAATCAGCTTTTAAAAACTACATACAATAAAAATATCTATATTACAATTTTTGTTATTTTATTTCTTGTTCAAGACAATAGTTATCCAAGTTCTACTACAGTCTGGCACTGAGACCAAAGCAGAGTCAGGCACCAATGGAGGAAAGTTGCTACTAGTTTGCTTCTTATGTCCTGTTCAGCCAGTTTTCTTAATCCACTCTGACCACATGCCCAGAGGTGGTGGTGCCAGCACAGTGATTTGAGGGTCACACCTATCAATGATTAATAAAACAACTGCCTCACAAACTTGCCCACAGACCAGGATCCTCAGACCAGACTCCTGGAGGCAACTCCAGTTAGTTATCCATTTTTCCCTGGTATGTGTAGGTTTGTGCCACATGATAAAAACCAGTCAGCACAATGTTGATACAATTAATGTTGTTCAATTATATTTACAATTAAGGGTTAAAACTCAAACAATAGGGTGCCATGTTAGAGTCATCAGAAGATAGGATGTGGTTCCTAGTTCTGAGTTGTTCTCTTGACAACTTCCTTGAAATTAAAATATATTACTTGGAAGACCAAAACTTTGTGGACTCATGAAACACATATCTTCCAAGCATGGAGAATGAAGAATGGAATGGCTGCAACTTTTATTTAAACAGTTGAAATGAATATTCTACATTCTAGAAGTTCAAGATGACTATCAAAGCAGTACTGAAATTTTTTTTAGAATGAGCAACTTATTAATTGATAGTGATGCCCTTCTTAAGACATCTCAAATTCATGTTCGTTATTAACTATTATTAATAATGATGATTTTATTATAATGAAATTTGTGTCTATATACCTATATAAACACATAAATATATAGGTACAACCCACTACATCCATTGAGTTTGTCTTGTCTGTATTTCTTTCTTTTCTGTTTTTTTAGATTGTAATAAAACTGCATCATTTCACCCTTTCCTTTCCTCCTTCCAAATGCTACCATATAATCTTCTGGAAACCTAGGAATGTTGAGAGTGGGAGAAATTATATTTCCTGCGGAAATGTACACAAATTGGTTACACAGTACCAAATGATCACCCCTGAAAGCATACATTCATGTAACATTATACAGAAAGAACAGGTTGTACTTATATATGTATGTTTATGTATGTATGTATGTATGTATGTATGTATGTATGTATGTATGTATTATGAAAGTATGTATGTATGTATGCAACAAAAACTTATGACACATAAATTCTTTAACCTTGAATAGGGATATTTTATATAAATGACTAAGTATTAACTAGACTAGATCCTTAGTCCCTGAGGTTGAGCATCTGATTTGTGATCTGGAACAAAAGGGCTTTATCCTGACACCCAGGGAGTGCTGGCAGTCCACCTGCTCCTGCACCATAAACACTGTTTTGCAGAGACTAGACTTTCTTTGCTTGTTTATTCCTACAGTCAAATTTAAGGGCTAATAAAAAATAACAAACATGCAGAGAGATCAGTCTGTACAAACAGACCTCATGTTAGCAAATACATTTGGTTTTTGAGACAATATTTGAACAACAACAACAAAAAAGAACTCAAAGAAAATTAAGTGTATTGGAAACCTTTTTCTATTAAGAAATGCTGATTTTCTAAATACTTCAGAATGAAAAATAAAGAACAGTTTAATAATAAACCCAAGTCACTTTAGTGATAGAGAACATATATTAGAACCAAATATTCACCAAAATTCAACTTCTGAGAAAAAAAAATGCAATCAGACACTTAAGGAGATGAGATAAAATAACAAATTGAGACTTGCATAATAAAAAAATGTAAAAATTTAAGAGGTAGAAAGTGTATAATCTGTGACAAAGTAGCTAAGTAAGTTGAAGACATAATGAAATTGTTAAAATGGCAAATCTAATTTTGCAGATAGTTTTGAAGTGAAAATAAATATAATTAAAGTCTCCTATAATTAGTAAGTTTACTAATTATGGTAAGTTTTAATGGTAAGTTTACCTTAGCATTCCTATATATAAATTCAATAACCTAAAAAGTAAAATTAAATAAAAAAGTTTAACAACTTATAGAAAAATAGTATTTTATTACAAATTGAGGCCTATATTAAGAAGACAGGTGTTTTTCAATGTAAACAAAACTACCAACTCAGGCATGGTCATGACAGTCATCCAAGTACATGAAAGACCAGGGCAAAACAAGACAAATATATTTTATGTAGAGATGCAAGACCACCAGATCTGTATATTTGCAGCCTGTATCAGAAAACAAAAAACAAAAATCCCAAAACAAAGAAAAGTAAATGAAAAAATGAATTTACAGAATAATTTATGAAAATTTAAGTAAATGGCACTGGTTCCTTCCAGTCGGGGTCTGAGCACTGAGCAGATCCCGGGCAGCAGCTCTACCCCCAATCTCTAAGAATCCAGAGGAAGGGGGGCTTCCAGGTGCTCTTACCCTGGCATTATCTTAGGTAAGCAGACAGCAACACCTGCCCCAAACAGGGAGTAACTGGAACCCACTAGGACCCAGGAAGTCACTCCTGGCCTGAGCAGATTTTGGGCCTCAGCTCTTACTTCAGTAGCAACACCCACCCCACACAGTTCTGATAAAACTAAGACAATAGGAAAGACAGGCTCCCTTCAGAGACAAGGCAGGTAGCACTAAGGACATCCAGATGGCAAAAGGCAAGAGCAAGAACATAAGCATCAGCAACCCAGGGTACTTGGCATCATTAGAACCTAGTTCTCCCATACAAGAAAGTCCTGAATTCCCCATAGTACTAGGAAAGCAAGATTCAGATTTAAAATCACTTCTAATGATGATGATAGAGGACTTTAAGAAGGATATAAATAACACTCTCAAAGAATTTGAGGAGAACACAGGTAGATGGGTAGAAGCACTTAAAGTGGAAACACAAAAATCCCTTAAAGAATTACAAGAGAACACAACCAAACAGGTGAAGAAATTGAACAAAACCATCTAGGACATAAAAATGGAAGTAGAAACAATCAAGAAATCACAAAGGGAGCCTACCCAGGAGATAGAAAACCCAGGAAAGAAATCAGGAGACTTAGACACAAGCATCACCAACAGAATACAAGAGATAGAAGAGAGAATCTCAGGTGCAGAAGATACCATAGAAAATATTGACACAAATGTTAAAGATAACTCAAAATGCAAAAAGTCCTTAACACAAAATATCCAGGAAATCCAGGACACAATGAAGAGACCAAACCTAAGGATAATAGGTATAGATAAGAATGAAGATTCCCAACTTAAAGGACCAATAAATATCTTCAACAAAATTATATAAGAAAACTTCCCTAATCTAAAGAATGAGATGCCCATAAACATACAAGAAGCCTATAGAATACCAAATAGACTATACCAGAAAAGAAATATCTCCCATCACATAATGATCAAAACACCAAGTGCACAAAACAAAGACAGAATATTAAATGCAGTAAGAAAAAAAGACCAAGTAACATATAAAGGCAAACCTATCAGAATTACACCAGACTTCTCACCAGATACTATAAAAGCTAGAAGATGCTGGACAGATGTCATACAGACCCTAAGAGAACACAAATGCCAGCCCAGGCTACTATACCCAGCAAAGCTCTCAAATTACCACAGAAGGAGAAAACAAGATATTCCATGACAAAACCAAATCTACACAATATCTTTCCACAAACCCAGTATTACAAAGGATAATAGCAGGAAAGCTTCAATACAAGGAGGGAAATTATTCCCTAGAAAGTGCAAAAAAGTAATCCTCTTCCAACAAGTTCAAAAGAAGATAGCCACACAAAGATAATTTCACCTCTAATAACAAAAATAACAAGAAGCAACAATCACGGTTCCTTAACATCAATGGACTCAATTCCCCAATTAAAAGACCTAGGCTAATGGACTGGATACATAAACAGGGCCCAGAATTTTGCTGCACACAGGAAACCCGACTCAGTGACAAAGACAAACTCTACCTTAGAGTAAAAGGCTGGAAAACAAATTTTCAAGCAAATGATCCTAAGAAACAAGCTGGAGTAGCCATTCTACAATCTCTAGCCTGAGAACAAAAGGGAGGAACTCATGGCTCCACCTGTATAGGTAGTTGAGGGTGGCCTTGCAAGGCATCAGTGGAAGTGGACCGCTTTAGTGCCTGAAAGTTTGGACTTCCTAGTATTGGGGGATTTCAAGAGCAGGAGGCAGGAATGGGAGGATGGTGGGAGCATACCCTCATAGTAATTGGAAGAGGGGGGATGGGGTAAAGGGGGTAGGTATCAGTGGAAGTGGAGGGCCTTGGTGCCTGAAAGTTTGGATTCCCTAGTGATGGGGAATTTGAGAGCAGGGAGGTGAAAATGGGAGGATGGTGGGAGTACACCCTCATAGAAACTCCCAGAGTTATATGGATTAGACATGACAAAGGCAGGCCACCGGCCACCAGAAGACTAGATTCCAGAATTTAAACAAAAAATTTTCTTGAAACTAAAATTTGTTTTGAGAATTGTATATTGCAGAACAGACAGCCTCAGTGTATCTACTCATCAAGTGAGCTGAGCACTCCTGCTCAAACCTCTGATGTCCTGGAATTGCAGCTGGATGCAGTGAAGACACAGAGGTCAGAGACTTATCAATTTACTCTTCCCCCTTCCCATTTTCTAATATTTCAACACCCATTATCAGCTTGAAGAAGTTAATGAAGAGTCAGTGCCCCTATTCCCTGGGCTCGAGGACTGAGGTGGTTAATATTGGGCTGTCTTTCTAGGGAAAAGTAGTGGTTTTGTTGGAACAGGGATGATTAGCTAGGATTTATTTTATAGCCATAACCTATTCATAGAAATATGTATATTTGTTATTAAGATGAAGTTATAATTTCTTAAATGGTACAAAATTTATTTTGATTTTTTATTTAAGTGTTCATTTGTATGAGCTTCTTATTGATATAAAGTGAGATTAATATTGTTACTCCCACAGGCATTGTGCCTGTATAACACATTTAGGAATGCAAGGCTTAGATCCAGTCCTTCTTTAACTTTTTAAACTGATTTGAGATAGTTAGCCTGTGAGTTAAGGGTCTATAGCAAATTCATGGCCCTGAGTTTATTGTTAGGGTGTTTTCTATATTTTATTTAGCTGAGAGGAGTTAACAATCAATAGTCCAGATTGCCTTACATGGATAGTTGGTTATCAAAATGTCAGAAGTCCACATAATTGACTTTACAAACATTTCTATATTAATGTCTATTTTGATTAGAGACCTGTCTGCTCCTGACAGCTTCCTGTCTTGGGTTCTAAGAAGAAATTGAGCATCCTTGGAGTTACTCCAGTTGTGGTGAGACAGCCACTAGGCAAGAATTGCCTCTTTTCATCTACAGAAAAATCACTGTCCAGAAAAGGACACACTTGTGGAATAGTTGACTGATTATATCTGCCAAGACAGAGTAATCAGCCCATAATAATTCTGCATGATTTGGTCTGTCAGATGATCCTGGGCCAGAAGGCTGAAGATCAAATGCTTCAATGTTTTGTAGTATAGGGTCTGTCCAGGTGCTCAGTGGTCTCTATAATTTTGCTATGTTTTAGAAGCTATGCTTGGTGCTTCCCATAATTTCAGTTAACTCAGTCATTCTGGATTTCTGACGGGGGTGAAGACTTATAGTCTCATAGTCAATCCCGGCTATTTACTTTGAGAGAAAAAGTTTGAGAGGATGGTTTTCAGCTGACATTCATTCTAAAGCCAAGATAAAAAGCCAGGTTCAGAATTAACTCTTTTAGTTAGGAGGGATGACAGAGGTTCTGTTTAGTCAACAAAATGATGGACTGGGTATTAGATCTATCTTCTACTTGTTGTGGTCAGAGTTGCCCCAAGTTGGGTGTCAAAAATGTTGAGAGCTGCTCTAGCCCACATTTGGGGGCCAAAATTTCTTGGACCAGTCTGTCATTGTTGGTACCTGCACTGCCAAAAGCTTTGCAGACTAAACTGTTAGAGCCCGCACTGCCCCAAGCTGCTCAGGTCTGTGGGTTGGGGTTCAGCAAGAGAGAGAGGATGGACTTGAAGAATGAAGACCATATAGAGTGTGATTCAATCCCATTTATTCTTCAGTCTCTCTTTCTAGTCCAATTCCCAAGTTTGAGTTCCTAGTCCCTAGTTCCTAGTGCTTCTAAGTTCCAAGTTTCTTCTTCCAAGTGCTAAGTGCCTAATTTCTAATTCCAAGTTCTTCCTCCAAGTGCCAAGTGCCTAATACTAACTCCAAGTTGTACTAATGTCAAGTAATCTGTTTTCTGGTTCTCTGATCTCTCTTCTGTCTGCCTCTTGCCTTTTATATGTCTCACTTCTAAGCTATGCCTTTAAGTCTTGTCTCTAAATCTAATCTCTAAGTCACACCCTTAAGTCTTGGTTCTAAATCACACCTTTAAGTCTCACACACCCAAGGGAAGATTCTGGGTATCTAAAACAAGATGTTATCAGAGTGTGCTCAGCTGTTGTAATCAAGTTTCTTGTCAGGGTATATGGCTCAAGATGGCTGCAAGGATGATAGCTGCCTTCTGTTGGCTCCCCACACTACCTTACTGACACAAATTGGTATAGTTGCGCTCTAATTGTATTCTAAGAGAACAGTTTTATTTTAACAGAAATGGTGATATGTAGGAGTAGCTAAGGTGGGAGGAGCAAGGAGAGGAAGATAAGGAGCAAGGAGAGGAGGAGAAGGAGAGGAAGAGCTAGGTGACAAGAGGGGGGGACATAGAGGTGGATGTTTGTGTGTCCCCACCAATCAAAGCTAGTTGATATATCTAGGTTGGGTATTGGGTTACACTTATGATTGATATTGAGCATTACCAAACTTATAAAGCCTTTGATTAACATTAAAAAATAGTATAAAAGCAAAAAGGAGAAATGAGGGTGGGGTAGGAGTTTTCTAGAAAGGGGAAAGGGGATGGCATCGGAAATGTAAATTAAATATCCAATAAAGATTTTCACATAAAAATTTAAGTAAATGAACACATGATTATGTATGTACTTTGGTAATCATGTAACATTTAAAATTTCAAGCAAATAGGACAAATATGATTGTAAATATAATAAAAATTTTCAAATTGCCAAATAGCTATTCTGCTTAAGTTAAGGTTCTGAACTATTTAAATCAAATGTGTATGTTAACACATTATTAATATTATGGTGTCTTAGAGATTATATGAATGATGTAAGTTACATGAAATAATAAAAATTTCTTCATTCATTTTAAAAGAAGTTAAAATAATACAATATCATCTAGGAATGATAATATTGTCAGGCTTTTTCCTAACTTCAAAGACCACTTTGTAGCAAATAAAGTAGAATAGTTTTATAATCAACAGAGGAAAGAGTATATTCAAGTATAAAATACAAAGTACGTTAATGCCTTATTAATGTTTAATCTTGAGATCTCATATACCACACACACACAAATGACATATATACATATATATGATTATATACATATATATGATTATATTTGGTGCTAATATAAGTTAAATATTAATGTGTTGTCAGCAGTAACATGTTTGGAAATCTTATTATCCATGATTTTCCAATGGCTTTGAATAATTACAACTAAATTAAATTTCTTTTGGACAAATTTTCATCTAAGATATGAGAAGAGAATTATAGTTATTTTCTTTCACTGATGGAAGAAATGTAGAAGCCAACTTTTCAAAATAGGTTTGGTCTAAATAGATTTTTTTTTTATAGATTTATCTTAATGATTATTGGTATTTGAAAACTTGAACACACTCTGTAACTTGCACCACAGACAAGATTTATAGTGTAAATCTTGTGGTTGAAAATAAATTTTATTTTGCTTATGTTGCTATTAGAAATTTTCAGCATCCATAAATATTGACTCATTTCCTCTGAATTAAAATATTTCATCCAGGAGGAAGTCTCATTAAAACTCAAAATTAAAGAAAAACTTTCCAAGCTTCAGGAACTGATCAATTCACAAGTGTCAGGAAGCTCCTAAAATTTACAAGATCTATAGGGTCCTTCTGCAAGGAAATATAGGAGGTAAAAGTTATTGGAAAGTATATTTCAACCTGCCTGCCATGTTGCCCTCTGGTCACATAGGGAGTTCTAAGGATGCAATTTTCCTGAGTTTTCACTTAGGTTGGGTTTGAAGTTCTTTTAAAAATCTCAGCTTTTTGAGACTTCCATGACCTTAAATGAAACTTCAATATCCTCACTGGTTCCCTCAGCTAGACTTGAGTGGAATCATTTTCTTGTTTTTTTAGTGTTCTAAATAGGGTAAAAAGACATTGCTTTGTATCTCCAGAAAAGTTCACACAATACTTAAGACAATAAAAAAATGGTTACAGTTTTAAAATCCTAGTTATTCAAGTGTAACATTTCTATTCTTGAAAAGTAACAATCTATATTCATAATTTATTTTTTCTGAATTTGAATTTCTGAAAATATTTTATAATTAGCATTTATAATACTAATATTAAAAATCATTTTCTTTAAAGATATTATGAGAACACTATTTAAGTATGTTTTGTTATTTTATGGGTAAATTCTTTGATTTTTAAAATATTTGTGAGAATTTCATACATGAGTATTGTATTTACACAATTTACATCCCACCGCTGCCTACAGTTCTTCTTGTGTCTACCTACTCATTCTTAAATTGTTGATCTTTTTCTTTAATTATTATCCTTACCTATTTGTATAAATACAACATGCTAGGTTTACTTAGCTATTTTTTGTTATTGCATTGTGTTTTATTTTAATCTTGCATATTTTAATGTATTTACTTTCAGGTGATATATGTAATACCTTTTTTTGAAATATAATTGACCAGTCAGATATAGGATCTTCAAGTATTTTGTTTTATAATTGAAATTTTTTATGTACTACTTTTTTGGTGTTCTATTTATTCTTCTCCCCCTTTATGCATATATGTGTATGTATATTTGTGTGTCTGTGTGTGTGCATGTGAGTTAGTGTAGGTGTGTGTATGAGTGTGAATGTGTGTGTATGTGTGTATATGTGTGTTTTGATATGTCAGTTGTGCATTTGCTACAACATGCCTGTGAAGATTAAAAGACAATTTTTTCAGAGTTAGTTCTCTCTGTCTTACTTGAGTGTCTTTCCTGTTTCTGCCACTCCTTTGAGTATTAGGCTTGCAGGACCATGATATCTTGCTTCTGCTTCCCATCTTCCTGTAGGAGGATTGATCAGAGATTCACTTTTCAGAGCAATATACTTTCTAAGCATATTTCAAAGGCTCAAATTTACTGGAGAATTTAACCAATAATACAAGCTAAATAAATGTATGGAGAGAATAAATAATTCTTAATGTGTATGTTCAATAACATTTAGTAGGATCTTTTTCATAAGTAGCAACTTCTATATGGGAAGACTGATTTATCAATATGTAGTAGGGATAAAGCTAATAAATGGCCTAAATAGAGATCAAGCCTGTTTTGATAGAAAATAATTTTTTCATATTAAATATCAACTACAGACACAGCTATTCCTGAATTAGGTGCTCAAAGCAATTCTGTCAGGATTCTGATTCCACATTTGTTAAAACAGGTGAGTCATAGTAGTTAGAATTTTAGTTTTTCCCAGAGTATAAGTATAAGTGGTTTTCTGAATGGTTTTGAACATTTAACTACCTGGAATGTATGATATACATTTTTCCTTTTATTGTGGTGGCTGAAAATGAAGAATTTTAGAACCATCAATATTTTAAGAAGACATTTTGTCTTCTATTTTTATTTGTGTCCTAGAAGTAATAACATGAGAGTGATATTTATTTGCAGAGATATCTAAGTTTCTAGGAGAACTTTAAGAATCATCAGCAGTATTTGTAATACTGCCTGTGGTGTTTTGAGGTCAAGTTCTAATATTGGCCTCTGTTTTCCTGTTACCATTTTCAAAATTGTCTTATAAGTGAACTATAGTGTTATATTTGTAAAACATTTTTATCTGTTTTACATTCATTATAATGCATGTCCCATGATTCTCAGTTCCTTTAAAATTTTATGTCTGTAGAATTATTGACATTTTCATTATTATTTTTGATAACTGTGATTTTTTTATTTTTTGATTCATGAAAAGAAATAGCAATTTAATGATTAAAGATAAAAATTTTTGTTATTGATGCAATTTTAAAAATAACAGCTTTACTAAAAATTAAAGTATATCTTATAATATTTGTTACTCCTTGAACTACCAAATTCAGCAGTTCTTTGGTATTTCCATATAATTTTGCTAGTGAGGTTGTAATATTTAAAGTGTTTAACAACAAGCCTCACACACTTTGGCATTCATTTTAATTTTTTTTTCATCTCTTGCTTCTGACAAGCAATAAGCTAATTTGCTTCTATAAATTGGCTTATTCTGCATATTTCCTATAAGTAGAACCATTCAAAATGTGGTCATTTTTTTTCATATATTCTAATTTTTTCAGATTGGCTGAAATTGGATTAGTAGGTAGAGCATAGATAAGAGAAGAATGAAAATACTTTAATTTCTCAAATTGTTATTCATATCTAATAAAATGTTTATGGATATAGTCTGTGCGTGTGTGTATGTGTGCATGCATGTGTGCACATGTGTGTGTGTGTATGTATGTGCATGAGTGCAATTACTTATGTGCTCATGCAAATGTGTGCACACACATATATGCACATGTATATGCAGGCCATATTATTTGTCCTTTTGAAACAGGAACATGGTGCTAACTGACTAGGCTAAGATGGCAGGCCAGTGATCTCCAACAGAGATCTACTTGTCTTTACCTACCCAGCAGTGTGATTACAAGGGTACACCACTTCAGATATGATTCTTTTTCAATGCTAGAGATTGAAATCAAGTCTTTATGTTTGTTTTGCAAGCCCTACACCAAGTGCAAGAATCCACGTTATTTTAGAGTAGATATAGATAAACTCAAAGCAAAACTATGTGGAATGATTAGAAATATCATAAGCACTACAAGTGCTACAATGTATAATGCTCCCTATAATTGATATTCCATGATTAAATTATATATTTGTGTAAGATGGTTTAAAAATACATTATCACATAAGTACCATAGTTTACATTATAGTTTATTGATGCATTGTATATTATCTGTGTGTGCACAAGTAAACCGTGACATGACTCTCTTACTGTAGTGTCATAGTGTGGTCGTTAAAACTCACAATTCCTCATTGTTTTACCTCGTCATACTTTTTTTCTTCTATTATCTGACAATCACTCTACATTGTTTCTGTTTTGCCTCTCTGAAATTACATGAATGAGTCTCTCTGTTCAATTTTATATGCATATTAGGACTTCTGTATGTCTTTCCATGATTCAATTATTTTAAAAATTAAAATACTTTTTTATCATTTGGGCACAACACATTTATTTGCTTATTAATGTATTTAAGATTATTCTGGTTATTTCTATGTTTTATAAATTATCAATATAGTTATCTTTATGTATTTTGTAAATATAAATGTTTTCATCTCTATTAGGTAAATATAAATACTGGGTTAAATCAATAGGTAACTATTGACCATGACTTGAATTTTGTGGGTGATAGATTGGTACTTCTTAGTTATACTGTCAGTTTGCCTTCTAAAGCAAACATTGCTTTTCATTTCTACCAGCAAAGAATGGAAGTATTTTTTCCATAGCTTGCCAGTTGCATACTATGAAAGATTCTGGGTATTCTTAACATTGTATAATGATAACCATTGTTGCATTATACTCTGATGGCATGATGTAGAATAACTTTATGTTTGATTATTTGCTTTCTCTCACCCCTATCTGGTAAAATGTCCATTGAAGCCTTTGACTGCTATCTAAATTAGGCAGTTATCTTCCTGCTGAGCTTTGAGAGCTTTACATATACTTTTTATACCAATATCCAGTGAGTTCTATATTGTTTAAACAATTTATCCCACTATTTGCTTTGATGCTGCTCTCTCTACAGTGTCCTTCACAAAGCAAAATTTATTACATTTAGATCTATAATATATTTTGAGTCAACTGTTGCCAAGACTGTAACATCTACGTTTATGTACATTTCTCTGCATGTGAACTCCAACTGTTCATCATTGCATTGGTGAAGGTGCTTCAGAGAACTATCAATAGAGAGAATAGAATATCAATCGACAAATAAGTAATTAGGTGTGTAGATGAGAGAAGATTGATTAGATTTGGTTCATACAATGTTGGAGATTATAAGATTGCAACCTGCCCTGATGATCTTAATATTTCAAAAGTTTGAGTTCATCCATGTATGAAGAGAGGCTATTGATATCACTCTTAATCTGAGGTCTGAGGCAGAAGAATCTTAGAGTGTCAAGAGATTTTTAAGTGTCAAGGACAAATGCAAGAGAAACTGAAAATCTGATGTTGAAGGGAAGAAGTAAATAAATTTCATTTACAGAAAAATAAAAGAAGGCAAACAAGTAGCATAAATATTGGATAAGTCAAGCCAATTGAATGGTTCACACACACTCAGGTGATCTCATCCACCACTGCATACCAAATGACATGATAGTTTTTAAGAAATTTCCTCAAAAAATGCCAAAATAACCTTTTACTAATATTTTAGGAATTTCTTATTCTTGTCAATTTGGCTGTTAAAATAATCACCTCAAGATCTACTGATCAAAAATACTGTACTTTCTTAACTGTGTTCCTTATGCTTTTAAAAATATATTCTTTATGTATTATTGTATAACTCCATATTTCATTGTCTATCAATTTGCCAGTGCTACACTTTTGATAACTTTTGGTTTTAAGACATTGTTCTACTTAACATTTTGCTCTTTCTCATGTACTTTGGTGCTTCTATAATTTTAATACATGTTATTTATTATTGTCTTTTAGTGGAAAATTGACCAATTTATTATTAGTGACTAATACAAACCCTAGTGAATTTACTTCTATGAAAGTTTTCCACTTTTTAAAGTAGTGTTGCAGTGATAGACACACACACACACACACACACACACACACACACACACAAATCTTTGAGGTTCAAAATGATCATTAACGTAGATATAGTTAAAATAATGCCTAAGTATATTACAAGCTCTGTTTATTTCAACTGTTCTTTGTCCCTGTCTCTGTCTTTCAACATATTTAACTTTCTAGAAATTTTAGTAAGCATTTTATTGATTAATCTTCTTTCCACTCAAAGAACATGTGTTCTATTTTTTGTGTTTATACTTTTTTCCACATTTGCTCAAAAGTTGGCAATGATGTTTGCAATGAATCAAATTCCACTTCAAGTGGCAGTATTTATCTTCCTTCGTGAGTCATTTAAGAATCCCAGAATAATAATGTTTTCCAACTCATCCTTTATATAGTTTGTTGTTAATTTTACTTTTACTTTAGCTCATCTAAGACTATGCTTATGCATAGTATATGTATGCATATGTATGCTTATATAATTAGGATGAATTAAGAATATGAACACTAAACTTTCTATTTTACCATAATTTATCTTTTCATCAATGTTCTTTCAATTTTAATATGTATCTGTATTACTGACCCTTGCCACTCTTTTTGTGAAAACACACTTTTCAAGGTAGCTTCCCAAAGAAAGCTACAATCTTATATTCTGTCTCTTGAGAAATCTGTTTTCCCCTATATTTTAAGCACAATTTTGTTGACTATGGAGACTCTGTATTGTTAAACTGCTTTCTCTCAGCATCTTAAAGTCTCATTACACTCTATCATGCATGGATTCTGGGCAGTCCATTGCAATTTCTGCTTTGTTCCTCTTCATTATGCTTTAACTATGGCTCCTTTCAGGCGATTTTTCCTTTGTTTTTGATATTCTGTATTTGAATATTATGAGTCTGTTTATAATTGTTTTGGCATTTGTTCTGTTTGGTGTTCTCTGAGCTTCCTGGATCTGTTGTTTAGTGTCTGATATTGATTTTGGAAAATCTGGTTCATTATTTTTTCAAATATTTTGACCATATTTTACCTCCTCTAATCTAATCACTCAGGAGGCAGAAATAGTCTGAAATCTGTGAGATCAAGTCTAACATGGTTATGTAAAGATATCCAGGTCAACTAGGCAATATAATTAGAATTTGTCTCAGAAAATCAACCAAAAGTAACTAATGTTGCTTTCAATATACTGTTACAATTAGCATATTTTGATTCTCATAATTTCTATATTTGGACTTACATTACTTACCGACTTTTGCACAATGTCTAATTTATCTGTTGTAGCCCTCACCATAGTAATCATGTTACATTGCTATTTCAATATTTCTAATCTCTGTTACATATGAGTTTGATGCCTTTGGCTCTTGAAACTATTTTCTCTTCTGTTCATTGTGATTTTTTTTATTAGTTAGCAGGTATGAGATAAAGATTAAATAAAATTTCCATAAATAAGTTTCAGTGATAGTGTGGTAAAGTGTAGGATCAGGGAAGGGTTTATAGTCCTAACATCAGGCTTCAGTGCGTTATGAATCCGTGTCCTGAACTGTCAACTCAACAAACACTTCTGATGATTGTTGCATTAGGGGCCAATCTTTCAACACACGAGCCTTGTATGAAAAATTCAGATCAAAATTATAACAGTTATACTCTAATATAATCCCAGCATGTTTAGACTTTGATAAGTTGTCAGTATAAAGGACAAGTTTTTTAGAAAGCATATTCTAGGCTGAGCAAAGTGGTTTATTTTCTCTTTTCTCTGTCACAAATATGAGAGGGCTTTGCTCCAGTAATCACTGTGAGGACTTGCTGGCACTCCAGGAACTAAGCCCTTGCGAATCCACAGCACTCAAATCTGAGCTTGGTTTGTGTGTCAAAGTTCTCAGACTCATACATGGGAACATTTTTTCAAGTTTTCCTTAAAATTTTAAACCAAGTAGTATTTCTGGTGGCAGTTCCCACTGATGAGTCTAATCTGCCATCTTCCAGCTGGCTCTCCAATTTTGAGGTGTGAATGACCCGCTTATCAAATCTGGGGAGTACCAACTAGTTCTGCGATCTTACCTGTTCACTTGCTTTTCAGTCTGTTCGCTGTTTGAACTGCTTTAAGAACAAACGGTAAATTCTAAACCATATACATGCTTTATGACTTTATGCAAGCTGGAAGCTACTTCTTAGTCTATTTACTGGAACCTTACTTATTATTTAAGATATTTATGACAGTAAGGTGATATCAGACATTTTGGATATCTTTGGGGATTTTCTTTTAAAAATTTTATTTTTAACTATATTAGTTTTAAACTTCAAGCATGGTTTAAGGCATTTCTTGGAGAAAAAGTGGTTCATGTATATGCATAAGTTAATATAAAAATTATTCCAGATGTAATTTTTGTACATTTTTAATAAATTAGGTTCTTCTATTTTCTTCAATACACTTAAATAACATTCTTTAAAATATGTAATTGCTTTTCTCTAATCACAACATTTAACTGTCTGGAAGGATAATTGCCACTCTTCTACTATTTGGGCTTAAACAATCTTGGCAGTAGTTATTCTTGGCCATCCTTTATAACCTGCACACTTTTTTCTACTTTCTATCAGATCATTTACTTAGTACTTTAAGTAATGGCCTCTGTTAACGTATTTTCAGTCCACTTCTAAGTTTCTTGAGCTAGTCCCCCCCCTTTATGAAATAAATATTCATTTGATTTTTCTGTTGCCTATAATACTAGCATAGCATATATATTAAAGTAATATTTAAATTCAGATAGAAAGAGTATGAATTGGCTTATGATGGGGACATTTTGTGAATGTCCTCATCATAACCGACAATGCAGTAGAGTCAATTAGGACCAGAGGTCTAGGGATATGGCTTAGTGGCAGGGTGTTTGTTTGCTGAAATTAGCCATAGCCTGGGTCTAATCCCAACTACTTCAAACAATGACCAATAATTTTAAGACTTGGGGTATAGGTCAGTTAACAAATTGTCTGCATAGCATCTCTCTCTCTCTCTCTCTCTCTCTCTCTCTCTCTCTCTCTCTCTCTCTCTCTC
>JANHMN010000015.1:44145318-44164124 GCA_030674055.1 Rhabdomys pumilio | reverse complement strand
CTCTCTCTCTCTCTCTCTCTCTCTCTCTCTCTCTCTCTCTCTCTCTCCATACATCTACCTATCTCTATTCATATTTATATGTATGTGTATGAAGAGAAGAGATAATTTATGGTTGAATAATTGACATTAATATTTTGTTATTCACAATTCCTGAGAGAAGAGAGAGAGAGATTTTTCTATGATATACATTTGAGGACATAGAGCATGGAAAACATTGTGCTGATTGATGGAGATAAGCCTGGTAACTTGGCAGCTTTCCTGGCATAGTTTGTCAGTGGGGTCTTCAACACTGGTAGTAAACAATAATTGATGCAGACATTATCACCAAGGTCAGCCTCAGGGACAGACATTGAATCTGTGGCAGTGGCAGCTGCAGTTGTCTCTAGTGGGTGTTGGTAAGTTGACATTTCTAAGAAGCAATATACTGAGTTATTCAGCAAACAAAAGAAGACAGAAATGTCCTAAAATATCATGTAACCATGGAGACAGCTAACTTTGGGGGCCATTAGGTAAGGCACTGTCGTAGACCTCTCAGTATCTTCTATTAAGTAATTGAAGGTGGCTTGATTTCCTGAAAGATAAATAGATACATGTTGAGATGTGAGAAATAAATGTTTTCTTACAAATTAGTTTCATTTATATATTGATTTAAAAAAGAAGCTATGAAGAGCTGGAAAAATAGTTCAGTTATTAGTAGCATGTACTGCCTGCTTTCCAGTGTACCCAAGCTCTTTTCCCAGCAGCTGTATTAGACAACTCGTAACTGCTGCATCTCAACTCCAGGGCATAGGAAGCCTGTTTCCTCCAAGAGTACCTGTACTCATGTGCACAGAAACTCATGGACATACATGCATACACATAATTGAAAAAAAAAGTATTTTAAAAAGAAGAAAAACTATTAAATGAAACCAAAATCAAAATAACACAAATGATTTTCTGTGTACAAGAAAATTCAAAAAATCTAAACCAAGTATTTGTGTCTTTTCATGGTTGAGAATGCAGATAAACATCCTTGTTTAGGATAGCTAGATCCATGTTCTCTATGTAATAATAATAATAATAATAATAATAATAATAATAATAATTGGAAATATTATTCTTCACAGCTTTAAATATTCTCGTGGAGTACGTTATTTACCCTTTGTGGTAGTTTCAAAATGCTTGGCCCATGGGTAGTGGAACTATTAGAAGGAGTAGCCTTATTGAGGTAAATGCATCTCTGTGGGGGTAGGCTTTGTGGTCCTATGCTCAAGCTCTGCCCAGTGCAGGAGAGTCTTCTCCTGGCTGCCTTTGGCTCAAGAGGTAGAATTTTCAACACTTCCAGTACCATTATGTGCTAGGACACTGCCATGCTTCCCACCATGATGATATGATGATATGGATGAACCTCTGAAACTGTAAGCCAGCTCCAATTAAATGATCTCCTTTGTAAAAGTTACCTTGGTCATATCGTCCCTTTGCAGCAATGACTGTCTAACTAAGACACCCTCTATAAAATGCATATCCAAATACCTATTTAGTTTCTTATGTCTTTTTCATCATCATGTGAAATTTAAAGCAATTCTAATTTACTTGCTATTATCTGAATGCTGGCAATATCTCCCATCAGCTATGCAAAGGGCTACCGATATACTCATTGTCTTCAGTCCATTCATCATTTCTACAAGGGAAAGGTTTCTGCTTAAAAACATACTTTAACAAGAACTAAAAAAATCAGTCTAGGACATTTGTCTGTTTTAAGTTTCTCTTGAAGTTGGAGGAGATCCATTGGTGAATAACCGTGCAAAGGATTATTATATTTCATTTTCTAATTGATAGCATGGAGAAGATACTTTATTTTACAATACCTTTAATGATGTTTGCATGATTTATCACTTCAATCTACAGATAACTGCTAATACAGTGTTTAATTTCTATATTCACTTTTTAACCTTAGAATCCCAAACAGAGAATCTTAATTTTATTCATCTTCTTCCATATCATGGGCCTACACTGTATTCAAGCTGATATTTACCCTCAGAATATTTAGAGGCTGACAAAACCTTAAAGAAGCTTTAACTAAAATTACAAGAGTACATTTAAAATCAGATTTAACATTAAATAGTGACCTTTGAGAGGAAAATCAATTCATAAACAGTTCAAGAGCGTTTGTGAAATTAAATATCAAAAACGACGGTTGGTATTTTTAGACATTTTCTTTTTTACTGTTCTAAAAGGGTGTGTACATCTGTGTTTGTATGAGTCTTTGTGTGTGTTTAAGTATTCCATGGATGTTTCATTTCCTTCAACTTACAATATTAATTAATATTTTCATAAAACTATATTTAGGAATATACTTGTTTAATTAGAAAATAATAATGATATTTACAAACTAAAAACAATATGTAAGCTATTATTTCTTGTGTATGAGTTAATAATTAATTACTCATTTTCTTGCTTTCAATTACACACATATTAAAATATAAATCTTTAATCTTCAATTTATGTCTTAAAGTCTTTGCTATAGAATATTACTATACATATGTTCTTAAATTTTAGGACAAATGTAGTAATGCAATATTGTTAAAAATGTATAATATGTGTATCAAAATTACATGTGTAAATTAATATTTTTTTGTGTTACCTTAAATCCTAGTATAATACACCATGACAATATAAATTTAAACATAGTATCATATACTACTTCCAAATTGTTAAGCATGAAGATAATGGTATGTTATCAACCATACAAACAACTGCTTCTTAATTCGAAAAATGTATTACAATTTTCTCTTCAACCAACAGAAAATGATGGATCAGAGATACATGTAAGCAGATACAATCATTCTGAGTTGACTCTGAGACTACGAAGTTCATAGAAACTATATTTTCATAAGATTACCTTCATCTTGAGAGTTCTTGGCTCACATGGAATTTTCATCTTACCCACTACTTGAGATAAAATGAATACTGAATAGAATCAATGGCCGCTCCTCCTTCATGGTCCCTTGCTTATAAAAGCCTATCATTACCATAAACAATGGGACAATTTAGCTTTGAAGTAATTCATATAAATGTGAAATTTATTTTTATTTGTCCCTTTGAAAGAGTTATGGGTTAAAGGCTTAGTGGACAACTGTTGGAATTATAATTATTTATAATTTATATTTATAATTATTTATTTATAATTATAATTATAAATTGCCTGGACTATTTAGGGCTCTGAAATGTTCGATTCACTAAATACACTGATGAAATCAACTTTTTTAGAATTCTTTGGCATTAGCAAACGCTAGGATGCATGCCTGACTGGAGAGATCATGTCAAATGGGCATGCTTTACAGAGGGTGTGCCTTGTGTTGTACTTGTTTTGGCTATCTTCTCAGCCACCAAAGGTTGAGCTTCCTCCTCTTCACTTGCTTGTGTAACCATCAGATTCTGAATTGCCAGGAAACTAACACTAAAACTTCTCAGACCATGACCAGAAAACCACAAACCAACAGATACACAAAATCTTCTTTTATATTGTTTAGGTTAGCTATATATCTAACAGTGATATATTATAGCTAACACAATCAATTTGCAGTTTCTTACAATATTAATATGATAGTAGATTGAGAAAGCTATGTATCTCAGTGTTAGAGGACTATCCTAGTATGTACCAGGCCCTAGTATCTACTTCTAAGCTCTTAACATACAAATTTAAAAGATGATGAAATTCAGATTCCAATACTATAATCCTGACCTGAGAAAATGGCCAAAATATGACTGTGCTATATTTTGTTTGTTTTGTTCATTTATATTTTGTTAAGTTTTGTTCATCCCCAAAGCTAGAGTATTCAATAACACAAAGGTATTTTGAATAATTTTAAAGTATGCCTTCCAGATCTTCTTAACTAAACTACAGGAGTTCGTTAAGCTACTGATGCTCATCCCTCTCAGTGGGAGACTGGGAGAAAAGGTAATTTTGAAAGCATCTGTGAAAGTGCATTTTATCAAATGGAATAAACTTCACGGAAACCTGTGAAGGATCTATAAAAGTTTGGGGACACTGCTAAAAATAAGAAGGAAAATACTGATAATTGCACTGGAAGTGACAGCAAATGCTTCAAGTCAAAGGAAGTTTATGTCAGCTCTGAAATTCTACTGGAAAAGGCTGTCTGAGGGACGACTCAGCTGCAAAGAAATGTGTTAACCTTTCACAAAAAGGAAAAACATCTATAGTTATGCTGGCTGCCTGCGAAGGTTATCCCTAGAGTGTGAAAAGTAATGAGTACTGCCAAACATTTAGCCTTGTGTGTTTCCAATCTGTCTACCCCATAACTACTCTAGAGCTCCCATTTCTCTTAGTGCTTGTCTCAGCCTGCTCACATTTATTGGTCTTTGTTCATCATCCTCCCCAGCAATTCTCTATTCTAGTTCCCCTGGTTATATAGAACATAAACTGGAAGTTATTTATACTACTGAGATTATATTTATATTACTGAGACATTAAATTGTGTCACAGATCTTTGTAGGTCCTGAAAAGAACTTGAAACTATTTAGCAAGGGCTTGAGTAGTCTAGTGAGAAGTTGGTTTCCTCATGTTTCCTAGAGACCTGAGAAGAAAAAAGTCCTCGTCATCTCCCGCACATCTCATTGCAGGTGACACCATTTTCTTTAATCCTTCAGTGAGTCCCTTATCTGAACTGAGCTTAATGAGTTTCAAGCTCTTTCTCCTTGCTTACTCTTAAGTTTGTACTGCCACCATGGGTTTCCTAGCTTTGTATTTTCAGTAAATAAGGAGTTCATTAACACCAAAATCATGCCTTGTTTAGCTTCACATGGCTTGTGCCCATAGGATTTATAGTGAACGACAAAAAAAGAAATTATAAAACTATAAAAATTCTCATTAATGTTTAAATTTAAATTACCATAGTAAAACACCCACTCATCTTCAAAACTTTTTAACCCAGAATTGTTTCTGGATAAAGGAAATGCAAGGACAAAAATAGAACAGAGAGTGAAGGAAAAAACACAGTGACTGTCCCAATGTGAGATCCATCCCATGCATGCACACCTAACCCTGATACTATTGCTGACACTGTATTGTGCTTGCAGAGAGGAGCCTGTCAAGGTTGTCCTCTGAGAGGATCTATGAGCAACTGGCTGAGATAGATGCAGATACAGATTGAGGTTGGGGACCTATATGGAAGAGTTAGGAGAAGGACTGAAGGAGCTGAGGGGATTACAACCTCATAGGAAAACACCAGTGTCAACTAACCCAGTCCACTCAGAGCTCCCAGAGACTAAGCCACCAACCAAATATCATACATGGGCTGTCCCATGGTCCTAGGCACATATGTAGCAGAGGACTTGAGATGCACATAATCCTGTAGAAACTTGAGGCTCTGGGGATGAGGGATACTGATGATACTGATGAAGATGAGTGGGTAAGTGAGCAAGCACCTTCTCAGAGTCTGTGGGGAAGGGGTAAAGAAATCAGGAAAAGAGGACCTAGAAGGGGTGGAACTTTTGGAATGTAAATTTTAAAAAATATATTATTAGTGTGAGAATGCAAATACTACTAATATCTTTGCATGATTAGATGAATTTTTTTCAGTTTCTTATATACAATGTACTCTGATCATATTTCTCATCTTCTCTATCGCCTTCCCACACCAGATGACATCCATCTTCTTCCAATTCTAATTTTCATACCTTTATTTTTTATGGCAAGACTTTTGAAGGTGTCAGAATTATTGTGTTATCATGGCTGCAATAGCCACACCACATCATATCCAGCAGAATAATTTATATTCCTCCCAAGTCCACAAAATCTTACAATCTTCCCAAATCCTCTTCCTTAATGCCCTCTGGGCCTTAGAATAAGCAATCTGCATATACTATTTAAAACAAAGCTGTTAACAGTTCCTCAGCAGGAGCTAACAGTCTCAACTTTGACTGTTACCAGTCTACAGGTATAGTCTTAATTACATAAAAACTGTTAACTATTTTGATAAACTCCATTTACCAAAATGTACACAGTAGATTCCCAAACAGTCCATGGCCACCTTCCCAAACTCAGCCATATACTTTTGACCAAGTTTGCCTCAAAAGGCATGTATTTCTTTCTATGCAGGAAATTAGAAAGCAGTTAGTTGTCACAACAGTCACACCACCCTTGCATCCATAAGCATGCATTGGATGGTATGCATGAAGTCTATAGGTGGGCAAGTAGCAACTAGCATTGCCCTGTTTGATACTGGACTATTAATTTCTTCAGACAAATAAGCCTCACTTTGTTCATGACTGTGATTCCACTATTTGGAAACAGATAAGCACTATCTTAGCATAAACTAAAAGATGGTTTAGATGTGGCTAGGGAGGCAGTTCAGTGTATCACATATGACATCATATGTCAAATTTTAGTCTCTTTTAGTGGATAAAACATGAATTGTCCAGGCTATTTGCATGTGTAGCCTCTGGGAATTGTTAAAGATATTAAATAATCACTAACCTGGGATGCCCTTTATTGATGAATAAAGTCTCTGTAGAAAGGGATCATGCAGGAACAGTTTTTACATATGTAAACTCACTGACTCTCATCATGCATTGATTGTGACTTGAAATTCTGATAGCCACAAGGTTACCCACCACTAGGCATGCTCCCCTACCTTTTGACTATAAGTGTGATCCAAAAGCTTCTTTTTTTGTAACCTACCCAGTCAGTTTATAATAGTAGCAGAAAACAGACTTGTACATGCTGCTGTAACAAAAGACAAGAGCCTAGATAGTTAAATAAACAAAAGTCTTTTTTCTTATAATTCTGAAAGCTGAGTGTCAGAGAGGGAGTTTCTAGCACAGTCAATTTTGGGTAAAAATGTTCTTCTTGTTTTGAACACACCACCTATCTACTGTGTTCTAAAAAGATGTAGAGAAATCCAAGAAACCTGACTTTTACAATCTTACATAACTCAACTTTTATAATTTGTTTTTTATGTTTCCTTTTAAAATACTCATGCAATTAAAAAAACATATTTCATTTAATTTGCATTAGCCCAACATCTGTTTTATTTATTATAGATATCACATATATTCAAATTTTACCTAATTAATATTCATGAATGGTTTTAAAAATAGAAATAAAGAAAAAGAATTCAGTAACTGGCAAATGTCACATTTACAAAGCAGCCTTTTCTTTATGTCTTGTGTTAGTGACTTTTGAATTACTGTGACAGAGTAAACATTGTAATAAAAAAAGGTTTATGATAATTCAAAGCTTTAGAGTTTTCTTCATGGCAGCTTAGCCAAACTACATTTAGACAAAAGGCAGTCCTTTCCAGTGTGTGGTAGAAGTGTTTAATGCATCTCCCAATTCCAGAAAGCAAAGAGTATTAGCGCTTGCTTTTAGAACAGCACACATAATGGCCATTCAGTTGGTAGATTCATACACTGATAAGGTCGGAGGTACCTGAGTTCAATTATCTCTGTAAGAGAGATGGAAAAACATAGAACACATGAGATTTGGGGGACAAATCTTAATATCCAGACATTTGCACTTCCTCTTTCACCCTCTAGAGCAGGGCTTCTAAATTTTGTTTTCTACTGTGACCTCTTTTCATTTGAGATATTTTGTAGGCCTACGTGTGTGTGTGTGTGTGTGTGTGTGTGTGTGTGTGTGTATGTCTCTCTGTGTATGATGGTATATATATTTACTTATAAATA
The DNA here is from genome assembly GCA_030674055.1 of Rhabdomys pumilio. Taxonomy (NCBI): domain Eukaryota; kingdom Metazoa; phylum Chordata; class Mammalia; order Rodentia; family Muridae; genus Rhabdomys; species Rhabdomys pumilio. Next base: position 44,156,438 of record JANHMN010000015.1, on the reverse strand, counting down.
AATGTAAAGAAATTTGTTTTAAGCCAATATTAGAATTCTACCATTTATGAAAGATGAAAAGAGCCAATTTTCCTGGCAATGTGAAAGGTATACTTGTTTATTTTTTTCAATGAAAATGAAATCTTGGTGGAACATTTAATACTACATGACATCAAATATCTTCAACATTTTTCAGAGTTCATAAGTACTTTAATTTCATAATTATCAATAATGAGAATGTCCCATTGCATAAAAGCACAATCTAAAATGTCAAAAGTGTGTTTAGGGCTACTTGAAAAATTACTTTTTTATCAAACACAAGTCAGCAACAGAAACAACAGTTTTAAATAAAACATTCTGACATGGTAACCTAAAAATATATTAATTTGATATTTTTATGAAGGAGAATGGAAATATTAAAAGTAATTGTTTTCTGTATTTAAACTTTTATGTTTCTATAAGGGTAGAGGACATTACATATATAATAAATACACAACAGTTTATAATATATGATAGGCTTGAATCTTACAGAGGTAGTTAGGAAGCCCTATTTGACAGCATGCTTGGAGCACATGCTGTGTGGTCATACTAAAGGCTACATTGAAACCAGATAATATAGCTCCATTCTTCGGGGAACACCTCAGATTTATTGCATGTTTAAGTTGGAAATAGTTTCTGATTGTGAGTTCAGAAATTCTTTCCTGTTGCTAAGCTTCTCAGTCCTCACTTTCTGTTACTCAAGTCCATAACGAGTCAAGAGCAATGTGTTTAGGTTTGCTCATATGCTTAAAGATCATATGATATTTTGCTAAATTTCAGGGACAACATTCAAGATTCTCCAATAACAAGATTAAGGACGCAAAATTGTGCTTTATACTTTGAGGAAGTAAGGAAATTCTGAGTGAGTATGTATTATTGACAAGGACCAAAGCATTAGACACACCCCTAGGGAATTTTCTGAGCTTTCCTTATGAGTCAGGTATGGAACTGGCAAAGCCTTCATTTGTTCTAAGTAGGATATTGACAGAATATTTCTGGTCAATTGATCAGTGTGTGCAGAATTTAGCAACTATAGCTTTATCCTTTTGGATTTTTAGAGTCTGTGATGACTAACTTACAAAGTCACCCCACTAAGACTCCATCTCCATGTGCTGTACCTAGTAGAAACACTGAGGTTCCTCATTGTTGCTCTACTGGTGCTACTCCTCCATCAGAGTGTATATAGCCCAGCTGACCACAGCTATTCTGTGTATACATGTCTGTCTGTCATCTTTTTGTTCCTTTGCTATGCTACCCCTAGGCAGGCTTCCACGACCAAGCTACATTAGATGCTATATAGTATGCTCTATTAGATTCCATGTATTAGATTATTAATTTCCTCAGCTTTCATTCTAGAAGTTTTCAAGTAATTTGCAGGTTAATATTTCTGGCATCCATGAAGAGAGTTATGTTTAAATGTGCTGCAGCAGCTAATGAGAAGATATATTGATTGACTGTTTCTAAAAGAACATTTCCTTCACTGCTGTCTTGTATATTGATCATTAGTGAAGTATGTCAGAAAATCCTTCTTCAAAGTTGACTGGAGTTTCACTTCCTCTGCTCATTTCCCTTTCACATTCTTCCTTATCTCCCATTTTCTTCCTTTTTCCTTCTATAAAGCGGTCATAAAGACCTTATACATGGGCAGATATTCTGAAGTAGATACAAGAATAAGAGAATAGAGTGGTCTTATCATCTGTTTATATACTTGATTTATTCTATTTAGGTCTGTTTGGGTTGGTTCTCATATAAATCATCTCCATCTTTTTCTAGTTTATAGTTATGTGTATACAATTTATGACACAGTAGGTACACCAGGGGTCTGAATTGCATAGTCATTTTGTTCCACATTACCAATTTTTACCAAGTCTCCAAATTTAGAGATTGTGCTACAAGATAGAAATATCTCATTGCAAAATCTAATTGGCCTATGGCTTGACTCATTTATAGAAAAATTTCAAAGATTCTCCAGACAATGTCATCTTTCTAAATCAGGGTGATTACAGAGTCATATATCAGCAACATATGACTCTGGGCCATTTTGTAAAGTTCTGTTGGAATACAGTCCTCTTTGTTTTATGATAATTTTTATTAATTTTATTTTATTTATTCTTTGAGAATTCCATCTATGAGTATAATGTATTATGATTGTATCCATTTTCTATTCCCCACATCTAATTTCTCCTGGATTCCTTCAGCATGTCTACTCCTTTCCTAACTGCTTTCTCTTTTTAAAAACAGTATATCCCAGAATGTCTAATTACTTCTTTCCATACACACATTAGTAGATGGACCATCAATGGGAATCTGATCATCCTACCATTAGTTATAACCCTAAAGAAAGATGAATATCTACCAGAATCATCCATCAACTACCAATAGCTCCTCAGTTACAAGTGGAAAGTCATGTCTCCCACCCAGAAGGGAATTTTTATGTTTGTATTGGCCTTTTCAATGTAACCACAGTTTTGAGAGTTGTTAGGAGCAATATGTATTACATGTTCTCGAGAAAACATTTTACAGAAATCTTTCCTGTTTTCAATGTCTTATAATCTTTCTGTCTCTTCTTGTATGCTATTCTCTGTACATAGGGGTGAGGCACAAATGTACTATTTATGACTGAGCACTCACACTTTCTCTCGGCACTTTGATGTGTTGTAAGTCTGTACATTAACCACCACCCACTGGCAAGCAAGCAAGCAAGTAAGCAAGCAAGCAAGCAAACAAACAAACAAAAAAACCTTCTCTGAGCAATGCTGCCATGTTGACAGCAGCTAACATCAACGGATACAAAAATAAATATTCAGTAGTAGAATGACAGCATGATCACTGGCCAAAAATAATAATAATGTGGCTCCATTTGCACTTCAGTGTTCTGATGGTAGAACTTTATAGTTGTGGTGCATCAAAAGCATTTGATATTTACAAGAGAATCCCAAGGTCCTCAAAGCTGAAAATACTCATCTGTCAGTCATTTTATAAAAAATACTTGTTGATTTCAGTTCAATAGTATCTTTTGATCAATACAATCTCTTGATCTACAGATGATGCATTTTAAATTCAGCAAATTCAAGGACAACATTGTGTTCTGAGACTCATTGTAATTTGCTAGGTTTATATCATTTGGTACATATTTTTCAGTAATCCAAAATATATTCTCGTCACTGACTTTATTTTAGTGTCAAAGAATTCTGGTGTCTTAGAAAATTTTGGATGTTTATATCATTAAGACATTTATCAGAGGTTGGGTGGTCATGCATAACTGTCATCCTAATATTTTGAAGAAAGAGTAGGAAAATTGGAAGGCAGGGAAGCATGGTAAGATTTGTTTTTATAAAAATGAAAACTAAAATAAAACAAACAAAATCCAACAGCAAAATGCCAAATGTTGCACTGCCTTTGTTTTAGCAGGTATTCAGCAATATGTAAAAACTGTTTACTATTTTTTGCATTTCTTGATCTCCACAGAGCATCAGAAGATATGGTCCACAAAAATAACAACAACAAAAAAATCAGAATTCCTTCCAACATACCATAACAGAATTGGGCAGACTAGATTTTGACCTAGGGCAAGATCATGTGTTATATATTTTCTACTTCAATGAATGCTTTTGATTTTTCATTCCTGATGGTCCATGAAATGAAATTCATGTACCAGGTTAATAGCTACTATATTATTTTTTTTCCTGTTAGTGTGACTAATTGCTGCAAAGTTAGTGGCTTAAAACTTTAAATTGTTATTGTATTAGAGTCCAGTGTTTCCAAAGTCTAACATATGTCTCACAAAAATAATATTAAAAAATAGAAGGCTGTATTCCTTTCTGTAGTTTCTTGAGAAGAGTGGCTTGTTTCATCATTTCCAGCATCTTGGGCTACCTATTTTGTTTGTCACTTGACAACCACATGTAGCAATGTTGGTCCATGGCCACACTGTGCTTTTCTATATCCTTGCTGGTCAGGTTCACTGTTCCATTCTGTACTCAATACATCAGGATAAACAAAAGTAATTACCCTAGATTAGTAAGTTTCCTAATTGGCGACCTTGCTTCCTTTTCTCTGTTAACTTTCTGTATGCACTGCTTTAGGGACTCTAGGCCTGGACTGCTTCATGTGGTCATTACTGTGGCTACCATTTCTAGTTATTGATTAAGAATTTGTGTTGCTTTTTTTTTTCAGGAAAATATATCATAGACAGGTATAAGTAGACATGTTACTTAGTTAAATACTATAATTTACACTGTCGAATGCCACAGCTTGCTGAATTTTGTTTCATAAGCCACTACCAATGAGTTAATTAAAAATATGAATTAGAAGGAAAATGAAATTGTATTAATTTCAATCTGGTTTCTGGTTCAACCCATTGACACTTGAATGTAGCATTGTAAATTCCTACCTGGCTATGGAGGAAAACTCAGAATCACAGACTTCTGTTTATTTGCTTCTACAATAATGTTCTCACTCTACAACACAGAAGTAATTGGATGGTTCTGCTAGCAGCTGGGTAAATCACTGCAAGCACAATTGAGGATGTTGAAAATAACAAAAGTAGAATATTAGATTTATGAAATTTGTAAACATGGATGCTGTATAAATTATCATATAGCATAGACACTTTACTTCAATGGTTAGTTTGTTATGATATTTATTTTTCTATTACAAACCTAGTTCAGACTGTATTTCCAACAGCTCTAGGAAGATTGCAATTTTTTTCAAAATAAATTACTTTGAATTATGAATACATACCATTTGAGAAAAATGAAGCAATAGCTCATATATCTACACACACATATATACCATATACATATATGTATATGGTATGTATGTTTTTCCTATGGATACATTTTGTAGTAAAATGCTAATGATCAATCTAAAAATTACTACAGTCTACATACAAGGACTGGTTTATAGCACTGTTTCTCATAAATACCAGAAAGAAATAAAAAGCAATAGTCTCAGTAAAAATATAAGAAAATGTATATTAAGAGCTATAAAGTATAGAAAGTGCTAACTTTTGTATTTCTATATTTTTCAGCATACAGATAGTTTAAATAGAATGACTGTATATTAACAATCTATATAAATATATTTGCACTTGACATATTTCTCACTATTAAAAAATACATTTACTATACAAAATAAACAAAATGGATTCTGTACTCTGAGTTATTTCAAATAGACCAATCTATTTCATTTGAATGAAAGCTGCTTTTGTATTTGAATGTTATGCCGCACTAAACATTTCCTTTGTTGATATATGTGTGTATGGCACTTTAAATATTTCCTACTTACATGAAATCTAGTAAATTATGTTTGCTGCAATCAATACAACCACAGCATCTCTATGAGCATATTAGATGTTTCCTTTCCATTTTGTACATTTCATAACAAATCACATTCCTACAAACTGTTGTTTTTTTTTTAATCTATTTTCCTTCATGAGTAAGTAGCATAGTATTTTGATATTAGCCAAAGACTAGAAATGCTACTTTATTTCTTGTTTCCGGTAAAAGTCCTTTTCCTTCTTAATTAATTATTTTAGGTATAGCTCAAACAAGATGCGCAATTGCTCTCTCGTCCTATTCTCTACAGATATCGAGTATTCTGCTTATATCAATTAAAGCATGTAGTTTTACATTGCAGATTGTCTATGTGAGTTGTTGCTATTTCATTTTGTTTAATTTTACATAAAACCTTGTTTTGAGATGTTTATTTTTATCTTTCAATATTTTAAATCTGCTGGTATGAAGAATCAGTTGTACATATTGACTTCACATCTTCATTTTTACTTTGGGCAACAATATAATTAACTACTAACTCAGATAACTTACCACTATAACACATATACTCAGTAGGGAATCCTTTATTTCAGCACAACACATAGCTTTTTATCCTGTACTGATTACTTGTGTTTCACATACTTGTATAAAAGTGTTGATAAAAATAAAATCAATGACAGGAAAAAACCAAATTAATGTCCCTAAAGGCTAGCATATTATATGGAGAAAGCATTCCCAGAAGTAGCAAACAAAACAAAACAAAACAAAACAAAACAAAACAAAACAAAACAAAAGCAGAATATTTTAGTTTTGATGTATATTCAATCACTCAGATTATCATAAAATTGGGATATTCATTAAAACGTGAAATATTTTTTACATGTATTAGCCTTTAGAGTCTCTGATGTATCAGTCTGTCTGTTCACTGTTTAAATTTCCATAGTTCTTACTTTATCCACGTTAGAATTAGTATTCTTATTTTTGTATAATACAAACAGGAATAGAAATGAAGGAAGAAATTTACATATAAATTAGCTTTTTGCTTATTTGTTTTTATGTTGTTCATATGTATGGTTTTAGTGCAGAGTCAATAGAGACACATTTTGGAAAAGACTAATTCTCCCGGTCTTTTCTGCGATTGTCTGTAGCTCTTCATCTAGGGGTGGGGTCTTATGAGATTTTCCTTATAGATGTTAGCAAGTCAACAATTTTTTAATACTGCTTTTGAAAAATTATTTTATTGGCTATTTCATTTATTTACATTTCAAATGTTATTCCTCTTCCCAGTTTCCCCTCTGCAAACTTTCTATTTCATCCTTCTCCCCTTGTTTCTATGAGGGTGTTCCACCACCCACTCACACAATCCTGCCTCACCACCCTAGCATTCCCCTACACTGGGGCATCAATCTTTTCACAGGACCAAGGGCCTTCCATCTCTGATGCCAGACAAAGCCATCCTCTGATACATATGCAGCTGGAGCCATGGGTCTCTCCCTGCGTACTCTTTGGATAGAAGCTCTGGGGGGGGTGTTAGTTGGTTGATAGTGTTGTTCTTCCTATGGGCTTGCAAGTCAACTGTTATCATCACTGGTTAGGGCTTGTTTGAACAGCCATTTGTTGTAATATCCTATGAGAACCTTTTCTCTCTTATGCAGAAGACAGTCTGACAGGAGTCATTCTGGTCCTCTGGCTTTATAATTTTTCTGCCCTCTCTTGCAAGAGGTACCTGAGGCTATAGGATAGGTGTTGTGTTGTAGATGTACTAGTTGGGGCCAGAAAAGCTAGAGTCGGTTGTTTTCTGTGTTTTGAATAGTTACAGATTTCTGTAATCATCTCTGTCTGTTGCAAAGAGAGCTTCTTTGATGAGAGATGAGAGCTACACTTGTCGGTGGGCATTAGAATGAAGATAGATATTATACTGACTTATGAAACTGGCTGTACTAGGCTCTCCTCTAGGTTCTATGACCTCATGAGTTATGGATAGTAGCCTGAGTTTACTGTGTTATGAATGAATTCCCTCTTACAGAGTGAGCCTTAAATCTACGTAAAAGGCTGATGATTTCTCCCAAGATTTAAGTACAACTTTTCAGTCTCTGGGATATCTTGTCATGCTGTAGCCTTTACAGGTGAGTGGGGCTAGTGATTGCTCTTCTCCTTTTGTACTTGGACATAGTTCCAATGAGCTTCCCCAAGGAGCTCCTGGCTAAGCTTTTACCTATGCTATAGTATGATGCCAAGTGACAGAACTGAACAAAGTAAGACAGAAAATATTCACAATGGGACATAGTTCAATTATGAGTGTACAGGTTGAATAAGGAGGAGAAGTTCAGCAACAGCTTGGCAATGGTGTGAGGAGAGTAAAGACAGAAGAATCAAAACAGATAAAGTCCTTTAAGCATGCATATGTGCATAGGTGTGAACAAAGTTTGCCACTTAAGATAATCTCTAAAGTTTTTGGACAAGAAGGTATATGATAAAAATAAGAAAGATATTTCAACATTACCTAAAATCTTTCAATAAAATATATTTTCTCTTGCTGTTTTTCCCCCTTGGTCTTTATCTCAGTTGTCTAATTTTAACAGATAGGTCAAACCAAACTGAGGAAATTATTATAGAAATGACACAGGCGAGTTTTGTGGGCTGGGTGTGCATGTGGCTCCACAGCAAGTTTTGAAAAGAAACTATTATTTAAGACCATGTTCCTTAATGCTAATCACAATAGCTTTTAGTCTTCATGTAAAAACCTGCTAATTACTGATCTGAGAATCTGTGAAATGTTGATCATGGATTCCAGGTAATTGTGTTCTATGATGTAGGATCAAACGAGACTATGCTTTCTAGGCATGCGTTTTGTACACATTAAGGTCTTTTCAAGCATGTGTTAAATGATTATGTACAGATGTGTTTGTTTATCTTTTACCATGAATAGTAATAATATATCAGCTTCCCAGAAAAGGGGAAGATCTCTGACTTCCCCTGGTCATAAAAATTGCAATACCTTATATCTTAAACCTATATTTGAAAGCTATGCTATTACCACCATAAACAATGGCAAATTTTAGCTAAAATAAATAAAATCAGTAAAGTAAATAAAAACAAGAAAATATACTGTTTAAACAGTTTAGCCTGGTGGTAATAGTTAAATTTACGATACTTATTTTTTTGCTCTTCTAAGTACTTTTAATTTAGTGATAAAGACAATGGTCTGATTTGTATGGGCTGTAAAAATTAGAATATCTTTACATAACTGATAAAATCAGATAAAGTGGGGTGCTTATATATTTATTTAATTATATTTAAAATGTACAGATAGTATTAATACCTTTACATGTCTATGTTTTAAAAAATATGCAATGCTATTGACAGAGTAGAAGACATATGAACACTCTGGAAACTTATGGATATTTTAAAGCTAACAGTTTGTGACAGGTTTTCCTATTATGTAATAATAATGTAACCTCAATACTATGCTCTACTCAGTAAAAAATATTTATTCATAGCTCAAAACTAGTATCTTAATTATAATTACACTAATGGGACTTCTATGGCAATAGTTCATTCTGAAATAAGGAAAGTTAGTTTCAACGATAATCACAGTTAAATGTTAATCTGAATACATTTTAGTGTATTCTGTAAGCATAAGTTGAATTATTACCAGTATTGTAGTGATTATTGCATAGCATTTAGTTAATAATCAGTGCATATTTGAATTTTAAAAATATGATACCCTTAGTTCTAGGAATTTCTAATGTACTGTTTTTCTATAATACAAAACATTATATAACAATTGCTAAAGCCAACTTGGGAATACCAGCATGCATGAAGCCACAGTGATCTCAGTGTAATGTTGTATGGGAGCAACCTTAGTGGAGAAAAGACAGTGTGAACTGAGCATTTCCCCAGAATAATATCATGCTGTTGCCTCCTTGACAAACCTTCAGAACTGTCTATGTGGGTGATATAGGAGTGTATGATGCTACTGAGGATAAAGGAATCAAAGAAAGTTCCTATGTTTGAAAGCTGTCCACAATGGGAATTACGAGGCAGCAGAATTGGTTAATTTATTCTCTTCTTTATCTGACATTCCATATAGATTATTAAATCTGTCACATCGTTGTTGTAGGCTAGTGTTCTCCCTCAAATACTCAAGTTGATGAGCAGTTGTTTAATTTGTGTTGGTCTTGTTTTCTGTAAAGATTAACCTCATCAGGAATAGACATCCTCCTGGAACTGAGTGATTTTATGATTTTAAATTTGTACATTTCATAGTGTTTTTAATATAATGCTATTTTATGCTTTCATTTCATAAATAATACATAAATATATATAATATATGTTTATCATTACAATAATGGCACTAATTTTGACAAGAAATAACATAAAAAATGTCATTACATAGAAAAAACGAATAATTGAATGTTAAATAGGATGAGGTAGAATACACACAATTTTTTTTATTTAAAACACTTTATTTATTAATATTTGTATAAACATATATACTTATACATGTATCCATATATACATACATATATAAACGATAATTAAATAATAAGATATATTTAAAAAATATGGGGGGTTGGGAAGAGTAGGAGGAGGGAGAGAAAGGGGAAAATTATGTAATACAGTGTTCATATATGAAATTCTCAAAAAGGAATCCAGTTTTTTAAAATGTTCAACAGATTAGCTAGCATTTTACAATATGAAGATAATATGACCTATAATTATGTTGAAGGACATTTTAACTCACTACAAACTTTGAAGTTTAAAATGAGATCAATAAAAATTATTTTACCCAGCATACTAACACAAACCACAATAACGTTTTATAATTCAAAGTATTTCTGAGAACAAGAAAATAGATTGTCAGGAGCTAAGTCAGCAGAACCAGGGGTACACTGTGTGTTAATTTTTTTTTTTTATCAAATCATAATTTTTACTTTTTAACACAGGGGTTATAAACACAAAAATGCAGGATGCGGGGAAGGGGATGACACAGGAGCATAGGTGTTCAGGGGGAGTACAGATATCTTTTAGAACAGGGTATCAGCTGGGTGAAGTTTCAGGGGTCAGGTCACTATGACTCTTCCTATGATTCACTTGTCCTTATCTAATTTGATGCTATCTGCCAAAGGCTGCCTATTTACAAGGTCTATGACTACTCAGGCTGGTAGATTTCAACAAAAGCTGCCTGTTTACAATAGTTTATAGCCCTCTGTTTCAATGTTTTTCTATAGAGACCCAAGACTTTGTGTTAGCAGGCATGTATGTCAGGCCTATTGCTGATTTTAGGCTTATGCATACAATATTTTTTAAGGGAATGTTTTTACACATATAAAATCCTATAGCAAGCACTCTATAATGATTAAGAAATGTTTATTTATTTTGTCTTAAGTTATTTTAATTCTAGATATATTGAATATTGAATATTTAAATAAATAATATTGGACATTAATGTATGAGTTCAGAATTTTGTCAGACTTATTAATGTCACAGCTATTAGATAATCACTAAAGTATAAAATTCCTCATATATTTAAATTTGATATATTTGTAGAAGGATATAAAAATTATCTTATATGAAATTTGATGACATATGATAAAAACCTATATATTGAAGTTTCTGTCTAGGGAATAGAGGATTTATATTATATTATTTATTTCTCATTTAAAATTGTATTTTAATTTTTATATTATTTTAAAATTAAAATAATTTTCCCTTTCTCTTCTCTCCAATTCTTTACATGTACTCCTTTGCTCTCTCAAATTTATGATGTCTTCATTATATATATATATATATATATATATATATATATATATATATATATAT
>JANHMN010000015.1:44098475-44132537 GCA_030674055.1 Rhabdomys pumilio | reverse complement strand
TCTCTCTCTCTCTCTCTCTCTCTCTCTCTCTCTCTCTCTCTCTCTCTCTCTCCCTCTCTAAAGATAAATGATATTTTTGCTGTCTTAGTTTTTGATGAGAATAATGAGAAGAGAAAGCTACAGAAGAGAAAAATTAAAATTGTGCCATATGGCAGATTATTTTAGTAATCATTCCATTCCTTTTCATCTCAAATGATATCCCACTTCCTTCCGGGTTACCTCTCCACAAGTCCCCATCCCACATCCTCTCCCTTCCTTCCTTCCTTTTTGCTCTATGAGGGTGCTATGCCCTTTCCTACCCTCTCCTACCGTAGCCCTCCAGTATCCTCCGATGCTGGGGCATCAAACCTCCACAGGACCAAGGGCTTCCACTGTCATTGACATCAGACAAGGCCATTCTCTGCTACCTATGTATCTGCAGCCATGGATCTCTCACTGGTTAGGTTGCCTTGACTGGTGGTCTAGTCTCTGAGAGCACTGAGGGGTTCAGCCAGCTGATGTTGTTCATCCTATGGGGTTGCAATCACTTTCAGCTCCTTCAATCCTTCCACCAGCTCCTACACCAGGGTCCCTGAGCTCAGTTTGATGGTTTACTCTAAGCATTCATATCTGTCTTGGCCAGTTGCTGGCTGAACCTCCCAAGGAGCAGTCACACCAGGTTCCTGTCAGCAGATGCCTCTTGGCAGTGGCAACAGTGTCTGGTTTGATGTCTGCAATCAGAATGGATCTCCAGGTGGGGCAGTCATCAGATGTCCCATCCTTCAGTCTCTGCTCCATTTTTTTTTCTACCTTTGGACAGGAACATTTCTGAGTTAAAGACGTTGAGATAGGTGTGTGGCTCCATCCCACTACTATGGGCTGTGGCTATCTACTGGAGGTGGTCTCTACTGGTTCTATTTTCCATTCTTTGCTAAAATCAACCCCACTGGGTCCTGAGAGTCTCTCTTTTCCCTGGCGTCTGGGACCCTCCAGTGAGTATCCCCAGCTCCTCATCCCCCCACCTACATATTTTTATTCGAATTTCTGATCCTCTGTACCACTCTGTCGTTGCCTCCAGTACCTGATACTTCCCCCCTTATTTCCTCCCCATCCTCTCTTCCTCCCTCCATCTCCAATGATAATCCTGTTCCTCCTTCAATGCAGGACTGAAGCATCCACACCCTGGTCTTCCTTCCTCCTAAGCTCCATATGGTCTGTAGATTGTATCATAGGCATTGTGAGGTTTTGTGTTAATATCCACTTATCAGTGAGTACATACCATGTGTGTTCTTTTGTGTCTGGGTTACCTCGCTTAGGATGATATTTTCTAGTTCCATCTACTTGCCTGAGAATTTCACGAAGTCATTGTTTTTAATAGCTGAGTAGTACTCCATTTTGTAAATGTACCACATTTTCTGTATCCATTCTTCTGTTGAGGGACATCTGGGTTGTTTTAAGCATCTGGATATTATAAATAAGGCTGCTATGAACATGGTGGACCATGTGTCCTTGTTATATATTGGGGCATCTTTGGGTATATTCCCATTGTAGTATAGCTGGTTCTTCAGTTAGAACTATTTCCAGTTTTCTGAGGAACAGCCAAACTGACTTCCAGAGTGGTTGTACCACCTAGCAATCCCACCAACAAAGGAGGAGTGTTCCTCTTTCTCCATATCCTTGCCAGCATCTGCCATTCTGGCTGGTGTGAGGTGGAATCTCAGAGTTGTTTTGACTTGCATTTCCCTAATGACTAAGGATGTTGAATATTTCTTTAAGTGCTTCTCAGCATATGAGGTTCCTCAGCTGAGAATTCTCTGTTGAGCTCTGTACCCCATTTTAAATAGGGTTACTTGGTTCTCTGGAGTCTAATTTCTCGAATTATTATTATTCGAGATAATTTTATTTTTTGGATTATTATTTTGGATATTAGCCCTCTATTGGATGTAGGGTTGGTAAAATTTTTTTCCCAATCTCTGGGTTGCCATTTTGTACCATTGACAGTGTCCTTTGCCTTACAGAAGCTTTTCAATTTTATGGGGTCCCCTTTGTGGATTTTTTATCTTATGGCATAAGCCATTGGTTTTCTGTTCAGTGAATTTTCCTCTGTTCCCATGTGCTCAAGGCTCTTCCCCACTTTCTTTCCTATTAGATTCATTGTAACTGGTTTTAAGTTGAGATTCTTGATCCACTTGGACTTGAGCTTTGTACAAGGAGATAAAAATGGATTGATTTGCATTCTTCTACATACTGACCACCAGTTGAACCAGCACCATTTGTTGAAAATGCTGTTTTTTCCCACTGGATGGTTTTAGTTCCTTTCTCAAAGATCAAGTGATCATAGGTGTGTGGGTTCATTTCTGGACCTTCAATTCTATTTCATTGATCGATGTGCCTGCCTCTGTACCTATAGTATGCAGTTTTTATCAGTATTGCTCTACAGTACAGCTTGAGGTCAGGGATGATGATTCCCCCAGAAGTTCTATTATTGTTGAGAATATTTTCACTGTCCTAGGTTTTTTGTTATTCCAAATGAATTTGAGAATTGCTCTTTCTATCTCTATGAAGAATTGAGTGGGAATTATGATAGGGATTGCATTGACTCTGTAGATTGCTTTTGGCAAGATGGCCATTTTTACTATATTAATTCTGCCAATCCACGAGCATGGGAGATTTTTTCATCTTCTGATGTCTTCTTCAATTTCTTTCTTTAGGGACTTAAATTTATTGTCATACAGATATTTTACATTTTTGGTTAGAGTCACACTAAGATATTTTATATCATTTGTGACTAATGTGAAGGGTGTTGTTTCCCTAATTTCTTTCTCAATCCACTTATCCTTTGAGAAGAGGAAGGCTAATGATTTTTTAGAGTTACTTTCATAGTCAGCCACTTTGCTGAAGTTGTTTATCAGCTGTAGGAGCTCTCTGGTAGAATTTTTGGGATGGCTTATGTATACTATCATATCATCTGCAAATAGTGATGTCCTGATTTCCTCCTTCCCAACATGTATCCTCTTAATCTTCCTTTGTTGTGTAATTGTTCTGACTAGAACTTTGAGTACTATATTGAATATATAGGAAGAGAGTGGGTAGCCTTGTCTTGTCCCCGATTTTAATGGGATTGCTTTGAGTTTCTCCGGTGAGTTTGAAGTTGGCTACTGGTTTACTGTATATTGCTTTTATTATATTTAGGTATAAACATTGAATTCCTGATATCTCCAATACTTTTAACTTGATGGGGTGTTGTATTTTGGCAAAGGCTTTTAATCAGAATCTAATGAAATGATTATGTGTTTTTTCTTTGAGTTTGTTTTTATAATGGATTATATTGATGGATTTCCATATATTGAACCATCTCTGCATTCCTGGGATGAAGCCTATTTGATCATGGGAAATAATTGTTTTGATGTGTTTTTGAATTCAGTTTATGAGAATTTTATTGAATAATTTTGAATTGATATTCATAAAGGAAATTGGTCTGAAATTATTTTGCTTTGTTTAGTTTTTTGTTGCTTAGATATAAGTGCAACTGTGGCTTCATAGAAAGAATTGGGTACTGTTCCTTCTGTTTTTATTTTGTGGAATAGTTTGCAGAATATTGATATTAGGTCTTCTTTGAAGGTCTGATAGAATTCTGCACTAATCTGGCCCTGGGCTATTTTTTGATTTCAAGCCTTCTAATTACTGCTTCTATTTTCTAAGGGATTATGAGAATGTTAGATGGTTTGTCTTACCTGATTTAACTTTGGTACCTTGTTTCTCTCTAGAATATCATCTAGATTTTCCAGTTTTGTTGAATATAGCCTTTTGTATTAGGATCTAATTATTTTTATCAAAGTTCCTCAGTTTCTGTTGTTATGTCTCTCTTTTCGTTCCTGATTTTGTTAAAATTGATACTGTTTCTGTGCCCTCTAGTTAATTTGGCTAAGAGTTTATCTATCTTGTTGATTTTCTCAAAGAACCAGCTCTTTGTTTTGTTGATACTTTATATAGTTCTCTTTGTTTCTACTTGATTGATGTCAGCCCTGAGTTGGATTATTTCCTATTGTTTATGATTCTTTGGTATAATTTCTTCTTTTTGTTCTAGAGCTTTCAGATGTGCTGTTAAGATGCTAGTGTATGAACTCTCTAATTTCTATATGGAGGCACTCAGGGATATGAGTTTTCCTCTTAGCACTGCTTTCATTATGTCCCATAGGTTTGGATATGTTGTACCTTCATTGTCATTAAAATTCTAAAAAGTCTTTAACTTCTTTATTTATTTCCTGACCAAGTTATCATTGAGTAGATAGGTTTTCAGCTTCCACATGTATGTGAGCTCTCTGTTGTTTTGTTGTTACTGATGACCAGCTTTAGTCCATGGTGGTCCAATAGAATACACGGGATTAATTCAATAGCTTCACCTGTTGAAGTTTGTTCTGTGTACAATTATATGGTCAATTTTTGAGAAGGTACCATGAGGTGCTAAGAAGAAGGTAAATTCTTTTCTTTTAGGATGAAATGTTCTGTAGATATCTATTACAACAGTTTGGTTCATAACTTCTTTCAGTTTCACTGTGTCACTGTTTAGTTTCTCGTTCAATAATTTATCCATTGGTGAGAGTGGGGTGTTGAAATCTCCTACTATTATTGTGTGAGGTTAAATGTGTGCTTTAAACTTCAGAAATGTTTCTTTTACAAATGCAGTTCCATTGCATTTGAGGTATAGATGTTCAGAATTGAGAGTTCACATTGGTGGACTTTTTCTTTGAGGACTATGTAGTGTCCTTCCCCATCTTTTTTGATAACTTTTCATTGAAAGTGTTTTTATTGGATATGAGAATGGCTACTCCAGCTTGTTTCTTGGGAACGTTTGCTTGGAATATTTTTTCCAGTCTTTTACTTTGAGGTAATCTCTGTCTTTGTCATTTAGGTGTATTTTCTGTATGCAGCAAAATGCTGGGACATGTTTAAGTATCCAGTCTGTTAGTCTATGTCATTTTATTGGGGAATTGGGTCCATTGATGTTAAGAGATATTAAGGATCAATAATTATTGCTTCCTGTTATTTTAGAGGTTGAATTTTATTTGTGTATTTTTCTTCTTTTTGGTTAGTTGTGAAAAGATTAATTTCTTGCTTTTTTATGGATATAATTTCCCTCCTTGTTTTGGAGTTTTCCATCTATTATCCTTTGTAGGACTGGAGTAGTGGAAAGATATTGTTTAAATTTGGTTTTGTCTTGGAATATCTTGGTTTCTCCATCTACGGTAATTGAGTTTTGGTGGGTAGAGTAGCCTGGGCTGACATTTTTGTTCTTTTAGGGTCTATATGACACCTGTCCAGGATCTTCTGTCTTTTAGAGTCTCAGTTGAGAAGTCTGGTGTAATTCTGATATGTCTGCCTTTACATCTTACTTCACCTTTTTCCCTTACTGATTTCAACATTCTTTCTTTGTTCTGTGTATTTGGTGCTTTAATTATTATGTGGAGGGAGGAAATTCTTTTCTGGTCCCATCTGTTTGGTATTCTGCAGGCTTCTTGTATGTTTATGGGCATCCCTTTTTTTAGGTTAGGAAAGTTTTCTTTGGTAATTTTATTGAAGATGTTTGTTGGCCTTTTCAGTTGGGAATCTTCACTCTCTTCTATACCTATTATTCTCAGGTTTTATCTTTCCATTGAGTCCTGAATTTCTTGAACATTTTGAGTTAAGAGCTTTTGCTTTTTGTATTTTCTTTGACTGTTGTGTTTATTTCTTCTATGGTCTCTTTTTTACCTGAGAATCTCTCTTCTATCTCTTGTATTCTGTTGGTGGTGTTGGTGATCTCTTTTTTAGGATTTTCATCTCCAGGGTTGTCTTTCTTTGTGTTTTCTTTAATATTTCTATTTCCATTTTTAGATCCTGCATGGTTTTGTTCAATTTCTTCACCTGTTTGATAACATTTTCCTATATTTCTATAAGGGATTTATGTTTTTCCTCTTTAAAAGCTTCTACTTGTTTACCTGTGTTCTCCTGTATATCTTTAAGAAAGCTACTTATGTCCTTCTTAATGTCCTCTATCATCTTTATGAGATGAGAATTTAGATCTGAATCTTGCTTTATAGGTGTGTTGGGGTATCCAGTGATTTTTGTAGTAGAACAGGGTTCTGATGTTGCCAAGTAGTATTGGGTTCTGTTGCATATGTTCTTGTACTTGCCTCTCACCATCTGATTATCTCTGTTGTTAACTGGACTTGCTGTTTCTGGCTGGAGCCTGTCCCCACTGTGAGCTTGTGATCCTATTATCCTATGATCCTGTGATCCTGGATGTGTCAAAATCCCTGAGGAGTAGAGCTACAACTGGGGTGTGGACTGAATAAGTTGGTATTCAGAGCAGAGGATCTGTTCTCAGCACAGGTCCAAACAGGAAGGAACATGGATCTTTGCCTGATGGGATATCTGTGTCCTAGGGTACAGGGGCCCCAGTTCCACCAGGTATTGAGGCAAGGTTTGGGGTCTCACCTATGTTCCTGGATGTGTCAGAATACCTGGAGAGTCGAGCTGTAACGGGGTATGGGCTGAATCAGTTGGCATCTACAGTAGAGGCTTTCAGCATCCATATGGAAGATTTTGATAGGTAATATTAAATACATTTTACAATGACATAACTGGTTTTTTAAAATTATATCTCATATCATGTTATCAAGTAATTGATAATCTAACTTTGATAAGAAAAGTCTATACTCCAGTTAGATAAATGAGATTGAAATTATCTGAAAAAAAATTTGTATACTTAGATAATGGTTAACTAATTTTTCTTGTGTTTCACATGGAATAACTTAAAATGTTGACAATTGTCATTTTTGTGTACCTTCTGCCTCCTGTTGCTTCTTATTTTTAAGGTTATTTTATTTTTTTATTCATGTGTATATGTATATGACTACAAGAGTGTAGGTGTACCAAATGTTTAAGCAGCTCATAGAGACTGGAAGAGGGCATTAGATACTATAGAAAGTGAGTTAATGGTAATTGTGAGCTTATATGTGAGTGTTGAAAATAGCAGTGAGGAAAGTTCTCGGGAGGAGCCATTAGTGATCTTAATACCAAGCAATCATCTCTTTAGGCCCCTACTCTCAATCTTTAATTACAAATGCCAATAACTTTTGTTCTTTCTTTCCTTCCTTCCTTCTTTCCTGCCTGCCTCCCTGCCTCCTTTTTCTTCGATTTTTATTTGTGATGCTAAGAATTGAAACTAGGATCTTGAAGGTGCTAGGCATGTCCTCTAGCACTGATCTATATTCCCAACCATTTGTTTTTTTGATACAGGGTATTTTAATAAGTATATTAAGCTGTCTTTGACTTACCATTCTCCTTTCTCCTCTTCAGTGTGCTGATATTGTTGACACTAGTCATTCAAGCAATATCTTTGGTCATTCCTTGAATACATCACAGTGTACATTTCTTTCATTCCCTTCCCTTTTCTTTTCTTTCTTTCTTCCTTTCTTTCTCTTTCTTTCTTTCTTTCTTTCTTTCTTTCTTTCTTTCTTTCTCTCTCTCTCTCTCTCTCTCTCTCTCTCTTTCTTTCTTTCTTTCTTTCTTTCTTTCTTTCTTTCTTTCTTCTTTCTTTTTTCCTTCTTTCTTTCTTCCAACCCTGCTTTTATAACCACTTTCATCCATGCTGGGTTTTATTTTATTACAGGGATACAGACTTGACTCTTCCAGAGGACAGATGCCTAATTATTCACACTATACAGTGGCCACCCTAGAAGGACTCTGAGTGGCTATGAGCATCAGTTCTTAATTCTTCTCTAAATCAACATTTTTATAGGAGCACATACATGATGAGTATGATTGAAGCATTGTTATTCATGAGAATCTTGTTCC
Source organism: Rhabdomys pumilio (assembly GCA_030674055.1). Classification (NCBI taxonomy): domain Eukaryota; kingdom Metazoa; phylum Chordata; class Mammalia; order Rodentia; family Muridae; genus Rhabdomys; species Rhabdomys pumilio. Next base: position 44,124,719 of record JANHMN010000015.1, on the reverse strand, counting down.
TAACACAACTGTTTTGGATTTTCCTGTCTTTTCCTGAACCTACACAGGCTAGCCATCTGTACTACCACAGTTCCACAGAAGTGGTGGTTCCCTTGAAGGTAACTGAGAAAGCCAGGGGAGTGAACTCTTTAAACTGGATCTCCTATAGCTTTAAACTTGGAGGCCAGAGACACACCATCCACATGAAGATCAAGAATCTTTTTCTAACTAGGCACCTCCCAGTGCTCACCTACTCTGAGCAAGACTCTCTGCTTGAAGATTTCCCATTTGTACAGGATGACTCTACTACCACGGTTATGTGGAGGGTGACTCAGAATCGTTAGTTTCCCTCAGTACCTGTTTTGGAGGCTTTCAAGAACTATTAGAGATAAATAATATTGTTTATGAAATTATGCCCAAGAAGTTTTCTACCAAATTTGAACATCTGGTCTACAAAATGGACAGTAATAAAACAGAATCAAGGAATGCCTGGCTTATGCAAGATAACATAACATGCCAAGTAGATTTACAAGGAGGCGGTAATTTAACTCTCAAACAAAGTAGTTTTGATGGCTGGTGGACCCATATTAGAATTGTTGGATTAGTAGTGGTGGTGGATAAGAGTCTATATGACCACTATGGACATAATTACACAATAATGCTGTCAGATCTATATTCTGTGATAAGTATAGTGGATACCATTTATGAAGTAATTGGTATTAAAACATTATTGGTTGGTTTGGAGATTTGGAATAAGAAAAACCTTATTTTAGTAGATGATGTAAGAAAATCTCTAAGACTATATTGCCGGTGGAAAGCCTCAAACTTTCTACATTGATTACAACATGATACCTCACATCTTTTCATACACAGGCACTTGAGAGGATTAAGTGGCATTGGTTCTACTAGTGGGATTTGTGATCTAAAGCGTTGTGCAGTCATTACTTTCATAGACAAAACTTTGAACCTTCATGCTCTTAGAGTGGCTCATCACTTAGGTCATAATTTGGGCATGAGCCATGATGAAGATACATGTAAGTGTAGTTACAGTAAATGTATAATGCACAAGAACAGCCCACCGATACCCAAATTCAGCAATTGTAGTTATAATTACTTTTGGCCTTACACTATACAGTATGCAAGCTGTTTGATGGAAAACATGTACACAAAGGATATCTTTGACATGACCCACTGTGGACATGGTGTTGTTGAAGACAAAGAGCAATGTGACTGTGGATCTTTAAAGAATTGTGTGAGTGACATGTGCTGCATGTCAGACTGCACTCTGACTACTGGATCTTCCTGTGCCTTTGGACTTTGCTGCAAAAACTTTCAGTTTTTACCATAAGGGACTCTGTGTAGAAAAAAGTGATAACCTCTGTGATCTTCCAGAGTGGTGCAATGGAACATTCCATAAATGTCCAGATGATGTTTATGTGGAAGGTGGAATTCCCTGTGGAATTTCAGCCTATTGCTATGAAAAGCGATGTAATGACCGCAATGAACATTGTAGGCAGATTTTTGGTCAGAATGCAAAGACTGCAAATGGACATTGCTACAGAGAAATAAACACTAAAGGTGATCATTTTGGCCATTGTGGTCTCCAGGGACCTACGTACATAAAATGTGAAAGCAAGAATGTGCTTTGTAGGAGAATTCAATGTGATAATGTGATAGAAATTCCCCATATGAGAAATCACAGTGCTGTTCACTTTGCTGTTGTCAAGCATGTATCATGCTAGGGCACTGATTATCACCCTGGGACAAACCTAACTGATATAGGTGATGTGAAAGATGGCACAGAGTGTGAGCAAAATAATATCTGTATCCATAGGCATTGTGTACTTATATCTGCATCAGACAGCAACTGTTCACCTATGTTCTGTAATTACAGGGGCATCTGCAACAAGAATCATTGCCACTGCAACTTCCTCTGGGATCCTCCTAACTGTATGATAAGAGGACATGGAGGTAGTGTAGACAGTGGCCCACCTCCTAGACCAAGGAAAGAGGAAGAGTCTTTCTATCTGCTTCTATTACTGCACATTATTTTGATTTACCTTTTAAGTTGTCTTTGTTGGCTACTTTGTGTTAGAAAAGAAAGTAAACAAAAGCCCCAAGTTCAGCCTACACCAGTAGAAATAAAGGAAGTTTCAAAGGAAGTTTCAAGCCGAAAATCTTGTACAGAGCCGTTCCAGTGTCTACCTCAGTCAAGAAAGCCATCATTATCAACTTCATCAGCATCTTCCATAAAAAGTACCAATTAAATATTAATCACTAATATGGATCTCCTTGTTCTTCACGATTTTAAGTAATCTGAAGACTTATTTCTATAATTTTTTTCTTTACATTTCCAGAAAAAAATAATGTATGAATAGTATAGGTGTGTTTCAGGTTACTGCCTACCAACTTTTAATATAATTTTATATACACCATTTCTGCTATAGCAATCCTCTTCCTGTGAGAAAATAGGGCTATGTATATGAAAATGAATAGAAATATGGGAGATGTATTCTTCCAGATATGTTGGACTTTCCTGAATAACAGATTTTATGTGGACAGCGATATGTTTTTAGCCATTCAACTCCTTTTTGTATAAATTCACTGCAGAAAAACATTATTTTCAGCTTCAGAGATCCCAGAATAATTGTCAGAGGTGTTACATTCCATGATGAGAAGCTCACCAATTTGAGCATGTCCTTAGGTAGCTTAGCAATAATGCTAGAGTACCGCAACTAAGATCATGGAGTTAACTTCAGTTTTGAACATTGAAGTAACTACAATTTCTTTGTTTTGTTCCCTGAGTTTATATAAAATATCCTTCTGCAATTAGTTATTTGTAATTAACTAAGAGTACAATGTCTCTTTTAATTTGTGTGCTTTTTGGGGGGTCTCTCTCTCTCTCTTTGTGTGTGTATGTGTGTGTGTGTGTGTGTGTGTGAGTATGTACAAATAACAAAAAAAAGAGATCAAGAATTTGAAAGAGAATAAGGAGGGTTATATGGTAATGTTTGGAATGAAAAGCAGAAAGGAAGAAATTACATAATTAATTATAGAGTTTCAATAAGTATTTTTTCAAATTAAAAATTCAAATATATATATATATATATATATATATATATATATATATATATATATATATCTAATTGGCATTAGATAATAAATCGGTATGTTGTTCCCTGAGGAAAAATTTTCCTCCCATTCAGAATTCCATAGTTGCCTGTAGTTCTTTGAGTAGGTCTGAGGCCACCTAGGTTTCCCATCCCCCACTCACATCAGCATACTTATTGTTCTTCTTACTCAGTTCAAATTTAGGCAGTCATGTTTTTGAGACTTTATTGGTGTAACTTTTGACAAAATCTCACAGCTAACTCGCTGTTTTTTTTGCTCTTACAATTGTTCTGCCTACTCTTTTACAAAGACCCTTGAATCTTAGGTGTGGGATTTGTGCTAAAGATGTATCTGTTAGAATTGGGATCCAAAGCTCTACATTTTGATTGGCTATGGTTTTCTACAAAGGTTTTCATCTGTTTCAAAGAAAATTTTTCTTGATGAAGTATGAGAACTATGTTTACCTTTAAAAACAAATGCTGAGACCTCAGCTGGGGATTACGCTTCTTTACTAAGGTGGAATCTATGTGTTTACCTTCAAGATTCATGGCTTCAACCAAGAACAAGATCAATAGTCTGTATTTTTGTGGTACTCGCTGGACAACTATGATTAACAACTCAAAAGAGATCTTTTTATGCCTTCTGTTGCATATTTTATTGAGTGGTCTTTGGCCTTTGAAGGAAGCATTACCTGTATTTTAAATGTATTAAAGTAATATGAAGTATTTAGACATAATGTTAAATTAAAGAAGGGAAATGAATTATGAATTTTTAATATTTATTTTTCCCCCAAAACATTTGATGATTTTGAATATTAATTAGAAGTTAACTTTTTTGACTACTATGAGAACCTGTATCGAGTGCTAAAAGAAGACAAAATTGATAGTTTTAAAACACTTTAGTATCAAAATTCACAATCAGTTTTCCTCATGTCACATTCGCACAGTTGAAATCTTCTGTTGGAGGCTAAAGGGACAAGATGAAGCTTCTAAAGGCAGAAATGTCAACAACTCTCTTGGATTTAGGAATGGAATGGAATGAAATGGAAGAGAGTGTACTTGAAGTTCATGTACTACTTCCATTTTGTAAGATTCACATTACTTTGGCAGAGTTTGGCATTGATGTGAGGATACTGATTTGAAGTTCTGAACTGCAGAGTTCACTATCTGCCTTTTCTTCACTGAACAACTAGAGACAACTCAAACCTCAATAGAAATCCTATAAGATATATGAGTCTTAAGCCATCAGTAATTTTGTTTATGTTGCAAGTAGAAGCTGAAAGATTCTACTTGATAAAGAGAATGTAATACCACTTGGACCTTCTAGTATTTATCATTACTTTTAAATTAAACTTATTTATTTATTTGCCTTATAACACAATATCATTCCTTCCTTTCCTCTCTGTATGCCCTCATTCAAGTCCTCCAATCATTTTTCCTTCCGTTTTTCTTTTGAGAATGGAAATCTCCCTTCTGAATATCACCCCCTAACACACACACATATACACATGTACATATCAACTTGCTGAGAGAGTAGGCACATCTTCTTTCAATGATACCAGACAAGGCTGTACATTTAGGGGTATGGTGTCCACAGGCAGGCAGGCCGGCAACAGGCTCAGGATATACCCTGCTACAGTTTGGTTGGGGAACCTGCATGAAGACTAAGCTGTTCATCTGCTACATATGTGCAGTGGTCCTAGGTCTAGGCTGACTTCTTTCTTTGGTTGGTGATTCAGTCTTAAAGAGTCGCCAAAAGTCCAGGTTAGTTTACTTTCTTGGTCTTCCTGTGGAGTCCTTGTCCTATTCAGGTCCTTCAGTCTTTCTCTCAACACTTCTGTAAGACTCCCCAAGCTCCATCTAATGTTTGGGTGTGAGTCTCTCTATCTATTTCCATTGGCTGCTGGTTTGACCCTCTCAGAGGACAGTTATGCTAGGTTTCCATCTGAAAGCATAATGAAGTGTCATTAATAATGTCAGGGTTTGATTCTTTCACATGGGACGTGTCTAAATTTGGGGTAGTTATTGGTTGGCAAGTCTCTCAGGCTCTGCTTTATCTTTGTCCCTGCATATCTTGCAGGCAGGACACACTTTGGGTACAAGGCTTTGTCCTTTTGGGTCTGGGTTATCTCACTTGGGATATATTTTCTAGTTCTATTCATTTGCCCACAAAATTCATGATGTCTTTGTTTTTAATGACTGAGTAGTATTCCATTGTGTAGATATACTCCATTTTTCTGTATCCATTTTTTTTTAGATGAAGGACACCTGGGTTGCTTTCAGTATCTAGCTATTACTGACAAAGTTCTATGAACATAGTTGAGCAAGTGTTCTTGTGGAGCACATTTTGGGGTATATGCACAGGAGTGGCGTAGCTGGATTCTTTTGTTCACACAAGTAAACTTCATGAATAGACAAATAAAAACGTTCTTTGAAAGAACAATCATTTCCCACAGGATAATACCCAACAGAATAATAGTGCTGCTTCTTTAGGAAGATCTTGAAGCTATCAAGAAATGCAGACTCACTGGTGTATAAGAAAAACACAAAAATATGATACCATTTTAAAAATATAGTATCTGTAAAAGTGTAAATTGATACATGTTGAAAAACATTAATCCAAGAACTCAATAACTGAAATTCAACAAAATCTGAAACTTTCAACACTGACACAAAATTTCAACACCTCACTTCGTATGATAGGTTTCATTCAAGACTCTGGCACGTAGTTCACACTTTATTTAGCATCAGCTAGGGAAAGGTTGATTCCATTCCTCTCACACTTTGACATCCCTTTTCTATGGGAAGACAGATGCACCTTTGGAAGCATTCCAACAAAGGGCAATGAAGTGACCTCTATGCAAGCTAGAGCTAGCAATGGCTATTCTAGAGATAGCAATGACTATTCATTAAGATATTTCTTCTAAGTCCAAACTTACCTAACTTACACAGTTTTTGGTTAGAGGCAGTACCAGCCTATAACAACAGCAGATATTCAAGCTCATCATATAATAAAACACAAAGGTGACAGACTGGAATTTCAATCATAAATGACTGCAAAAGCAGGGCTTCAGCTCTGCATAATCCCCTTCGTGGTTGGTGGGGTTTCTATAAACTCAGGAAATAATAGCTCAGAGAATTAGCCAGTCTTATAGACATTCCCTTATGTTTTTCTCCATTTTACTGAAGATCCTACTTTTCTGTAGTAATTCTTAAGAAAATGGCATTCCTCTGCATACTCAGATTATTCACCTTCATTGATATGAAATATATTCTGATCCATTGTCTGAAGTTGATAAATAGTTTATGCATTTTCTATTTTTTTTTCTATTTTATCGAAAAGATTGTTGCAAGGCATGATGGTACACACGTTTAGCCCCAGCATTCAGAAGGCATACATAGGCTGTTCTCTGTGAAATCAAGGTCTGCATAACTTACAAAGATTTTATTCAGAAAAGCCATGGCTCTGTTACACAGAGAAACACTGTCTCAAAACAAACAAATAAACAAACACCAAAAAAGACAAAAAAGAACAAGGAGGATGAAGAGGAGAAGGAGGAAAAAGAAGAATAGGAGCAGGGAGGAGTGGGAGAGGAAGAACAAGAACAAGAAGAAAAAGAAAGAAAGAAAAAGATATGTTTTCTCGTATGCTGAGTATTGTTCCCTTCTCTCTCCTACTCCTCCTGGTTCCTTCACACATTCTTTCCCATCAGATCCTCTCTCTTCCTGTCTCTCAATAGAAAACAAAGAGGCTTCTAAGATATAATAAATAAAATAAAATAAAATAAAATATCTGCATATATATGTATATATTCTTTATATATATATGTATATATATTCATACATATATATGTATATATATAATTGGTATTGCCAAAAAAAAAAAAAACAGAATGAAGAACAAAAGAAAAGGAACATGAGCTCCTCCCCCACCTATTTTACCCCCTTGATGAGTTCTTCGGTGTAAGCAGAGTTGCAGCAGCAGCAGCAGCAGCAGCAGCAGGAGAAGAAGAGGAGGAGGAGGAGGAGGAAGAAAGTACACCAAAGAGGAGTAGGGGACAGGAAATAAAAACAGGGCTGAAATCAGTCAGGTAGAAACAAAACAATACAATGAATCAAGGAATCCTAGAGCTCCTTCTTTGAGGAAATTAACAAGATAGACAAACTTTTAGCTAAACTAGCCAAGGAACAAAGAGACAGTATTGAAATAAAGTCAGAAATGAAAAGGGAGACATAACAACAGACACAAGAAATTCAAAGAATCATTAGGTTTTTCTCTGAAAGACTGTACTCCACAAAACTGGAAAATCTTAACTAAATGGATGCTTTTTCTGGGCAGATACAACTTACCAAGATCAGGTAAACTATTTTTAAAAATCCTATAACTTCTAAAAATAGAAGCAGTCATGCAATGTCTCCCAAGGCCTTTCCTCCAAAAAGCCCAGATCCAGATGATTTTAGTGCAGAATCCAACCTGAATTTCAAAGAAAATCTTTTGCGTTCAAAACCATCATTTAAACAGTGTGACAATACTAGACATGGAAATAGTTTACTAATTATAATTCAATAGCAGGCTAATACCCAAAATCTATAAAGGACTTTTAAAAAGCTGGAAATCAGTTTGACCAGCACTATTTGTTAAAGATGCTCCAACATGTTTTATATTATTTGAGATTATTGTGAAAAGTATTGTTTTCCAGATTTATTTCTCAATTCATTTGTCATTAGGAAGGCTACTAGTTTTGTGAGTTAATTTTATATACATTTAATTTGCTGAAAGTCTTTATCACCTACGAGCATTTTCCAGTGGAAATTATAGGGTCATTTGTGTCTATTATTATAAGATCTGAAAATAAAGATACTTTGATTTCTTTCCAATTTGTATCTCCTTTAGCTCCCGCAGTCACATTAGTGGTCTAGCTAAGACTTGAAGTACTAATGTGAATAGAAATGAGCTACAAGAAAAACATGTCTTGTTCCTGATTTTAGTGGAATTGTTCTGAATTTCTCTTCATTTAAGTTTATGTTGGTTATGAACTTGCTATAAACAATCTTTGTTATATTGAGGTAGTTCTTTGTATCCCCAATCTTTTCAAGGCTTTTATTATAAAGAGGTGTTGGATTGTGTTAAAGGTTTTTCCTCCATTTAATGAGATGATCATGTATTATCTCTCTGTAGTTTGATTATATTGTTGATTACATTTAGCAATGTCCATATGCTGAACCCATTCTGCTTTTCTGGGATGAACTCTATTGATGATAGTAGATATTATGTTTTTTAAAGAAATTTTAGATACATGTTCATGAAAAAAGTACTCTGTAATTTTTTTCTTTGTTAGGTCTTTGATTTGGGTATCAGGGTATCTCTGGCCTCACATAATGAATTAGAAAGTGTTGCTTCTATTTTGTGGAATGATTTGTAGAGTACTACAATTAATTTTCTTTTGAAAGTCTGGTAGCATTCTGCACTAAGCCATCTGGCCCTGAGAATTTTTTCTGGTTGAGAGAAGTATATTTTAAAAAATTTTTATTTAATATATATGGGTATTTTGCCTGCATCTATATCTATAGACCATGGCACATTCCTGGTGCCCTTTGAGATCACAATAAGGCATTAAATACCCCGGAGCTTGAGTTACAGACCATTGTGAACTGCTATGTTGGTGCTGAGAATCAAACAGGTTCTCTAGGAAAACAGCCAGTGCTCTAAAGCTCTTTGCCATTTCTTCTGAACCTAGTTGGGAACTTTCAAATTGTTATTTCTATTTCATTAGGCTTATAAGTCTGTTTAAATTGCTTATTTCTTCTTGACTTTACTGTGGTAAGTAATATGCATCACGAAAATTATTTATTTCTTTTAGATTTTCCAATTTGGTGGAATATAGGTTTATAAAGTGTGTCTTTATGATTATCTGGATTTCCTCGGCGTCTGATGCTATGCCCCATTCTGATCTCTCATTTTGTTAATTTGGACATTTTTTCTACATCTCTTAGTTTCTATAAGGGTTTGTCAATCTCAGTTTGTTTTCTCAAAGAACCAACACTTTGATTCAGTACGTTTTTGTATATTTGTTTCAATTTTATTGATTTCAGCTCTGAGTTTGATTGTTTCCTGTCATCTCTTCCCTTTGAAAGTGATTTCTTTTCCTTCTAGAGCTTTTAGGTGTACTATTAGTTTACTAGTGTGATAACTCTGCAGTTTTTTATACAGGCACTTAGGGCTATTAATATGCCTCTTAAAATAGCCTTTATCGTCTTCCATTCATTTGCCAACAAAATTCATGATGTCATTGATTGTAATAGCTGAATAGTATTCCATTGTGTAAATTAACCACAATTTCTTTATTAATTTTTTTGGTTTAGGGACATCTGGGTTGTTTCTAGCTTCTGGATACTATAAATAAGACTGCTATGAACATAGTGGAGTACATGACCCATGGTGGAGTATATTTTGGGTATATTCCCAGGAGTGCTATAGCTGGGTCTTCAGGTAGACTTATTTCCAATTTTCTGAGGAACATCAGATTGTTTTCCTGAGTGAGGTAACTCAGATCCCTTTCCCAAAAAATGCATGTAAATACAGGGACAAAAATGGAACAGAGACTGAAAGAAAGGCCATCCAGTGACTGGCCCAATTTGGGATCTATCCCATTTATGAACACCAAATCCTGGTACTATCACTGAGGCTATATTGTGCATGCAGACAAGAGCCTGGCATGGCTGTCCTAAGAGGCTCTACCAGCAACTGAGTGAGACAGATGCAGATACTTAAAGTCAATCATTGGACTAAAGTCATGGACCTCTATGGAAGAGTAGGAGAAGTACTAAGGGAGCTGAAGGGGATTGCAACCCCATAGGAAAAACAACAGTGTCAAATAACCCAGACTCCCTCAGAGTTCCAAGAGACTAAACCAACAATAAAGAAGTATACGTGGTCTGGTTTGTAGACCCAAGCATATGTGTAACAGAGGACTGCCTTGTATGTCCTCAGTGGGAGAAGAAGCACTTAATCCTGTACAAACTTGATGCCCCAGGGAAGAGGGATGCTGTTGAAGGTGATGAAAAGTTGAGTGGGTGGGTGTGAGAGCACCCTTTCAGAGGTTGATGGAGGGGTCTGAAGAACTCTGGGAGGGGGACTGTGATTGGGGGCAATATTTTGAATGTAAATAAATGAAATAATTTAATAAATATTTTTAAATGGACTTTATCAAGTCCCACATGTTTGGGTATGTTATTTATTCATTTTTTTGATCAGTTCTATACAATTTTTAATTTCTGCCTGGGATTGTATTTCTTTTAATAGTAGTCGTTTAATGTCTGAATTTGTAATGTTTCTGTTGTCTCTATTAACAACAAGAATGCAGCATTTTATTGTAATTTTCTTGGTCTTTTGAGACATTTTTGAGTCCGTGTATGTCGTCAATTTTGGAGAAAATTCTATGAAATTATGAGAAGTTAATGTGATTTGTGAAATGTTCTCTAATTGTTATGTGTATTTGGTTTATAATATCAGTCATCTCCAGAATTTCTCTGTTCAGTTTTCTCTATTAGCAAGACTGGGATATCAAAATCTCCCACTTTCAGTGAGTGACAGACAATATGGGATTTGATCTATTATAGTGTTCCTTTTATGAGTTGGGCTGCCCTTTTGTTTGACACATAGATATTAAGAATTACAATGTCTCTTGGTAGGCTTTTTTCTTTGATGACTATGTGATGAACTTCCCTAATTCATTTGATTAGTTTTGGTTTAAAGTCTATTTTGATAGATATTAAAATGGCTATACCAGCTTGATTTTTATGTGCACCTGTTTGGAATATCTTTTTGAATCCTTTACCTTATGTCTATTCTTGATGGTAAGATGTATTTCTTGGATACAGCTGAAGGATGGGTTTTGCTCTTACTTCCTCCTGTTAGTGTGTGTCTTTTAACTAGGGAACTGACACTATTGTTATTGTGAGGCATCACTGAACAATGTTGATTTCTTTTATGTTGTTGTGGTCGAGTGTGTGGGTGTTGTTTGTGGGTGTTTGTGTGTGTGTATGTATGTGAGTGTGTGTGTATATATGTGTGTGTGTGTGTGTGTGTGTGTGTGTGTGAGTGTGTGTGAGTGTATGTGTTAACCTCTTGATTTACTGGTTTGGGATCATTTCCTTATTTTTTGATTTGACTTGAGTGTGCTTACTGTGATGGTTTGTATATGCTTGGCACTATTAGGAGGTGTGGCCTTGTTGGAATAGGTGTGTCACTGTGGGCATTAAGGCTTTAATGTTTATGACATCCATCCTAGTTGCCTGGAAGCCAGTCTTCTTGCTGCCTTTGGAACAAGGAGTGGAAGTCTCAGCTCCTCAAGTCCCATGTCTGTCTGGATGCTGCCATGCTCCCACCTTGATGATAATGGACTGAACCTCTGAACCTAAAAGCCAGCCCCAATTAAATGTCCTTTTAAGCATTGCTTTAGTCAGGGTGTCTAAATAGCAGTAAAACCCTAAGACAGAATTGGTTAACAGGGACTTGGTTATTGCTGTGATATGCCTGATCATGCTTTTGTTTAGAAGAATTTTGGGATTTTGGATTTGGAAGGCAGTGGAATACTTTAAGTGGAGTTTAAAGAGCCATACTCATTCAAATGTATAAGGCTTTGTGTCGTTTCTTTATCCGACCAGCAGACAGGAACACGACACAAGTCAGAGTTCTTCTCAACGCAGTTTATTCAGGATCCTTTACTATCCTCTCTCTGGAAGCCTCTGATCTCCTTAATGGCAATCCTTTTATACCCCTGCCTGTCCCATTCAGCACCTGCCATGTGGGCATGCCTCATTGGTGCACCTCAAATCGCCCTATTCTGCGTGTCAGTGAGTCTGTGCAGTAGTTCTGTGGTCGTAGCTCTGTCAGGGAAAGGAGGGAGGTGCGCAAACTGGCAAGAAGTGGTGCTCGAGACTCTGCAGGCTCACCCGCTCTTTACAGCTTTGTTGCTGTAAGGCTGGTTCTAGAGGTTAGAGGAGAAGAATTTTTAATATGTGAGCAAGAGAGTGTTCTTGTGGTATTTTCGTGAGAAATGTGGCTGCTCTTTGCCCTTGTCTCAAGAGTCTATCTTCGGCTTAGGTAAAGAGATTTATATTAAATACATAGATAAATAAGTCTCAAAAAAACCCACAGAGACTTTGTTCTCTGGTTAAGTCTCATGAAGAACATTTTGAACAAGCATAGAAAGATTGAAAGGACAAAATATAAAACTAAAATGTATAGTTCAAATAATAATAAAGGGGCATCAGGAAATAAAATGGAGCTGAGTCCTATGTTCAAGAAGCTAAAGAGTTTAAGGGATTGATGATCTCAGGGCAAGATCCCACCTAGCTAAATTTAGGTCCAGGCATGGTTGTATTAGCCATTAGTCCTAGGAGGCATAGACAAGCAGATCTCTACCTTGAAAGTCAACCAAGGACAGCATAGGTTCTAGGTAATGAAAAACTTGGGTCCAGATGTGGTGGTACACACCTTTAATCCCAACATTCAGGAGATAGAGTCATGTGGATCTATGAGTTCAAGGTCAATCTACAGATCAAGTTTCAGGACAGCCAAGCTTAGACAGTGAAATAGTTGGAAAACAGAATGCTAGTGGTAAAGTAAAAGAAAAGGGCAGGCCTTGTTCCTGTCCCAGTAAGCAGAACTCACTGAAGATCACTTTGACATAAGACATAGAGATGCAGAGAGTGGAGTTTGCCCAACTGGTTTCCTGTCTTGCTTTTGAGTTTATAGTTAAGTCATTGGGTAAATCTCAGAGGAGACTTTGAATTTTTTTATTTTTAACATTGTTGAGACTGTATAGATTAAGAGGACTTTTGAAGTTGAACTAAATATATTTTTTATTATGTTATTATATTATGGGTATGTATGGCCCCCATAGACTCAAGTGTTTGAACAAGCCTATGGGAGCCAGGGAGTAGAATGTGGTGGTTTGTATATGACTGGCCCAGGGAGTGGCACGATTAGGAGGCCTTGTTGGAGTAGATATGTCACTATGGACATGGGTTTAAGACCCTCATTCTAGCAGCCTGGAAGCCAGTTTTCTCCTAGCTACCTTTGGAAGAAGAGGTAGAACTCTCAGATCCTCCAACCCTATGTCTGCTTTAATGCTGTCATGCTCCCCCCTTGATGATAATGAACTGAACTTCTTATCCTCTAAGCTAGCCCCCATTAAATGCTGTCCTTCTAAGAGTTATCATGGTATCTGTTCACAGCAGTAATACATTAACTAAGACAGTTACCTTCTTAGATTATAGTTTTCTTCTACTGCCATCTATAAAGCTGGATTTGTAGAAAATATTGCTTAAAGTTGGTTTTATTACAAAATATTTATCTGTCCATCTATGATGATTGAAAGTGTTTGTTGAATACCAAAGTCTTGGCTAGCATCTGTGGTGTCTATTATTCAGAGATTTAGTCTTTTCATAATATCATAGATTTTTCTAGATGTTCTGTACTAGAATTTTTGGAGATTTAACATTTTCTTGACCAATTTATTCATTTCTTCTGTTGTGTCTTCAATGCCTGATTTCTGGGATCTACTTGACACATATTATCTTAGCTTCTATTGGTTTTATTTTCACACTGTTGTCTACTAACCTGGGTTTGTGAAGATTTTAATTCTAGATGCTGATCTATAGTCTTGTCTGAATGTTTTGTCATTTGGCTTCTCTTCTGTTCTTAAGAGGATGTGTTGTTTGAAAGGTAATTATCCTGGGCTCCTATTAGATATGGCCACTAGGGATTCCCAAGGATATATGTTCCTAGGTTTTGGAGGCTATTACTTAGGAAATCAGGTAGACTAAGAGTAGGAGTTTAGGGGATCCACTGGAAGGAATAAAGTTGGAATTCCACCAGGATCTGTCTAGTCCCTGTTTAGAGGGTAGTGAGGAACAGCCACAAAAGTATATCTTCTAAAGAGTTGAAGATGATACTGAGGAGTTGGATATGGAGAGAAGGAGGGAGAGCAAAGATCTGAAGCTCACATCCCATGGTATTTTTGCTTTCTTTACAGGCATGGCTGGTGGGTACCCAGGGAATGCCTTCCCAGATCTGGGGGCTGAGAGAACAGTATGACTGTAGAGGAAGGTTAGAGGAGATTTCTTTGACCCAGTGGTGATGAAGAAAGATGGTGGGAGGCCATAGTAAATTATTTGGTACAGAGTTAAAAGTGAGGGTGGTTGATTGGAATTAGAGAAGAGAAAGAGATGAACATCCTCAGGCTACTGGCTTGTTTGTACAGAGTGGCCTGTGGATTCCCAGCCTATCTCTCTTAAAAGCCCTGTACAATAGTCCATCCAACCCAGTCATAGTGGTAATTCTATGTTCAGTAGAAGATTCTGTCTCAAACATGATGTGAAGAAACAATTGAAAAAACATATTATGAAGAAAATCTCTTGCATCTGTATATTCTAGTATAGGCAATCACACACAAACATGCAGCATACATTTCTAATTTAAACATTTGTAAATGAGGACAGATATATTTTTTTATCTATCATACAGTTGGAGAAACTAGTGAGAGGTCTTAGTGTGAAATAACTTGCAGATAAGCATGGTTTGTCTTAGTTTGGGCTTCTATTTCTGCAATGAAACACCATGACTAAAATCAAGTTGAGGAAGAAAGGGCTTACTTGTCATATATTACAAATATTTTAGTCTACAACAAAAGTAAGGCAGGAGAGAAACTCAAACAGAGTAGGAATCTGGAGACAGGAGGTGATGCAGAGGCCATGGAGGGATGCTGCTTACTGAATTACTCCACATGGTTTGCTCACTCTGCTTTCTTATAAAATCCAGGGCCACCAGCCTAGATCTTCCTCCAACAATCACTCAAAAAATGTTCTACAGACTTGTCAACAGACTGATCTTATGTAGTCATTTTCTCAGCTGAGGTCTCTTTCTCTTAGATGACAGTTTGTGTCAAGGTGACATAAATCTAGCTGGCACAGTGGCCACTATTTTTGATCTGAAGAATAAAAGGATATATAGATGGGTTTCATATCTAAGGTGGTAGACAGAACATAGTAATGAATAGAAAAATCATATGAAATGAAAAAAATGTGAGTAAACAAAGGTCTCAGTTATGTATTGAGTGTGAACTGATCAGTTACAGCAAATATGTATCAATTAGGTGTTAGGCATACTTACCAGAACACAGATAAAGATTACAATGAATTAAAAACAAACAAGCTAAATATCCAACATGATGTTTGCAGAGACTCAAGAAAGGTTATGTTAAGAAATACAGATATTTATATTCAAAAAGCATTTTAGAACATGTAACAGTAAAGAAATCCACTGATTTCTTTTCCAGAAGTAATGTTGATAAAACACTGATATCCAAACAAGTCTATAATAAACACACACAATCATTGTTTGACACTAGTGCCTTAGAAATACATTGAATAAAGCTATGAGATAGACCCTGCAGGCTGTTAAATTCAAATACAGAGTTATTGTGCTGCAAAGTACAGAGACATACAATTTCAAACTTACTGTGATTGAAATGTTTCTCTAACTGTATAAAAGGAATGATTTTTTTTCTTAAAAAGGATTTATTTAAGCATTGTTTAGCATAGGCAGGTGGATCTCTGGACTTGAGGCAATTATGGTCTACGTGGAAATTCCAGGGCCAGGGCTACACAGACAAAACTTGTCTCAAACAAACCAAAACAGTGATATGTATTTTTATGTGTCTGTGTGGGTGTATGTGTACCATGTGTGTTTCTGGTGCCTTGGAAAGCAAGGCAAGAGTATCAAATTTTTTTCAAAGAGGATTTAATGGATATTTCTGAGACACTATGTGAGTGCTGGGAAATTTATCAGGTTCTGTCTCAAAATAAAAATGTAAAGAAATTTTAATCCAACAGCATGGCTGCTATGATCCTACCCACTCTTAGGTCTGTGATATCAAGCTGGAATGCAAACATGTCCTTAATATATACTTTTAATACCTCTGGCTAGAATCCTTTTGGTACACAACTTTAATCCCAATGAAGTGTAATTGAGGGGTAGACCAAGTGATGGGTCAGAGGAAGATCTGACAATTAATCAGATGTAGGATATACCCAACTGTCAGAAGAAAAGCTATTTAAGAATAGTGTAGCGAGAGACAATTTGTCAGTTTTGTTCAGTGAGTTTCTCAGTGAGTTTGGAGTTGAGTCAGTTGAGAGTCAGTGCAGTGCAATGGAGTTGAGTTTGTTCTTGAGTTCATGTAGTTCAGTGCAGGTCAGCAGAGGCAGTTGAAGTCAGAGAATAAAAAGCACCCAGAAAGTTAGAACATATTGTCAAAGTTAGTTTAAGGCCAAGTAAAGCAACTCAGTGAGAAGCTGAGAGAAACCAGATCAAATCAGCCATTTTGAAAGTAGTTTGTATCAGAACAGCTGATTGAACCAGCCAGCCTGAATTCAGAAAGAACTAGAATGGATGAGTTCATTCAGCAGTAAGCCTCATCAATAAAAATTACATCAGGAAAATAAAAGACTCATTTACAAAACATAAATAGATAAAAGTAAATGGTATATATGAAGGGATGGTGTCATAGGCACTGTCACAATTAGGAAGTGTGTTCTTGTTGAAGTAAGTATACCCTGGTCAGAGGAATTGTGTCACTGGTGATGGGCTTTGAGGTATCAAATGATCAAGCCAGTATCACTCTCTTTTCTTGCTGCCTCCAGATCCAGATGTAGAACTCTTAGCTACTTCTCTAGCACCATGTCTGCCTATATGCTGCTGTGCTTTCCACCATGATGATTAATAATCTCAACCTATAATCCAGCTCTAAATAATTGCTTTCCTTCATAGGAGTTGCCATGGTCATGGTGTCTCCTCACAACAGGAGAAATCCTAAGACAAATGGTACTCACAGGAGTGCAGTGATGGTTGAGGTCAGAAGAGGGCATCAGATCTTACGGAGGTGGGTTGATAATCGAGATTGGGTCCTCTGCCAGAGCACGATGTGCTCTTTAGCTCTCAGTCATCTTTCTAGCCCAATTTTGAGCTATTTTATTTCCAATTTTGACACGACTATTTAACACAGAGGAAAAAAAAAAGACACTCATCATCCATGAGTATAGAATTAAATATTAGTACAGCAAAGTTAAGTAGGTTTAATTGAAAAATAATTCAGTAGCATGGCCAAAAAGTTTATGATTTTCACATGGAACAATATTAAGTTGACACACTAAGAAAAAAGTCACATTCAGTAGCTATAAAAAACTTTCCAGCACTGTAAATACCTAATCAAAAAAATTCAGTATCTAAGAAATATAAGAGGATTTTACTTAATAATTTTTTTTCCAAAATAATAATAATAAATCTATCAGTAAATATCCACTGGCAAATTGTTTGAAGCTTTTTGAGAAAACTGATAAGAGATATTTAAGAAGTTTATCAAGGGAAATAAAATCCCCTCAATGACCTCTACTAAATATACCACTATATATGCTATATAGGATAATAGCCAATAAATAATAAGTAAATATGTAAGTAAATAACTAACTAAAATATAACTATTCTTATTTACATGAGGCATTGAATCTAAAGTATGTTATGTATTAGAATTAACAATTCATTTTAGAAAAATGCTGAATATAATATAAGAATATCATATTTGATTTACAAGCAGAACAATGTATATACATATATATGTATATATAATTGATATATAATATAATGAAATTTTATCATGATATCAAGAGATCTTGAAGAATATAAAGTATGTGAAGGTTTATCTTAATGATTCCTGTAAATACTTACTGAGATGGGGGAGCACAAGTAAATAGTGATATAATTTTTTCTCAATAGAGTTAGAGAAAGTACTGAAGGAGCTGAAGGGGATTGTGAACCCATAGGAAGAACAATAGTATCAACCAACCAGACACCTCAGAGCTCCCAGGGACTAAACCACCAACAAAGGAGTTAGTGTGGAGAGACTCATGGCTCCAGCCACATATGTAGCAGAGGATGGCCTTGTTGGGTATCAATGGGAGGAGAGGTACTGTGAATGCTTGATGCCCCAGTGTAGAGAGATGCAAGGAGGTGGATGGGGAAACTCCCTCATAGAAGCAGGGGGAGGGGGGACAGGATAGGGAATTTTCTGTTGGGGGTGGGGGGACTGGGAAAGGGGATAACATTTGAAATGTAAATAAAAAAATCCAAGAAAAATATATTTAAAAAGAACTTTGAGTCTTAAAATAATACCATGGCATCTTAGAAAACAACAATAAATTAAAAAATTGTATTGTAATAATTAGACAAAGCACTAAACATAAAGACAATGTACAATGATCAATGAAATACAAGAAAGAATCAAGTAACAGTTTAAGTAATATATTGGACCAACTGATGACATAGTTTTAGTTCATGTTCATTGATATCAAATCCAAAGGTTACTGTAGGTAAATGACCCTGGAGTAGGTCATGATTTTTTAAATAACAAAATGGGTTTTAGAGAAATTTTGATAAAATGAATATAAAGTAAATTAAAGAAAAATCTATTCATTAGCTAAAAATAAACCTTTAAAAAACAAAACTGCAAATTATAGATGTACAATATATTGTTTCAGAACACACAGAGAAAGAAGGATTCAGCAATTAAATTAGAGTGCTCTATTGCCTTTGAAGAAATAATGGGACAGGAAGGGTAAATGAGATGGGACAGAAACAGGTCAGTGTATAGGAGCAAATACTGGGAGAGATAACTAACATAGAAATCATTTTGAAAAGTCATGTGGAAGCTTACTACTCCAATTGGTTCATATATATATATACACACATATATATATGTGTGTATATATATATGTGTGTGTGTGTGTGTGTGTGTGCATGTATTATATATATGAATATATATTCATTCCTACATATAGAAATATATGCATGTGTACATAAATTATATATTTATATTATATTAATTATACAATATTATGTTAATTTTTTATTATATTAATATATAATATTTTACTAATTTAAATTGAGTGATAGTTTCCTTTCTTTCTTCAATTTGTCTTTTATTGAAAATAAAATTTTTATACAACATATTCTGCTTCTGTTTTATTTTTTTCTCCCCGAACTCCTCAGAGATCTTGCCCACCTCATGTCCCATAGAAGATCACCTCCTTGCAGACACTCTTTATAAAACAAACAGGCATTTAAGAATAATAATGAGATAAAACAAATATAAATGAATTAATGAATCAGAATATGACAAAACAAACAGGAATAAGAAGAAAAAAAAGGCACAAAAAGCAGATATAGACCAGAAGATCACATATTCACAAATACAAGAATCTCCCTTAAAGACAAAAGTAGAAGCATACATATATATATATATATATATATATATATATATATATATATATATATGTAAAGGACCAATAAAGTAAAAAGATAAACATAATAAATAGGTTGATGGATGGATAATAGATAGCTAGATTGATAGATAGATGCCCCAATTAAAACATTTTGAAATCTCTGAACAAAAATTTTGAAAAGTTTGTAAAAGAAACACTACTAGAATTTAAATCACACATTGACCCTCACCTAATGAAAGTAGGAGATTTCAATATCCCACTCTTGCTAATAGACAGGTCATCTAAACAGAAAACTGCTGGAGATAAGTGATGTCAAAACCTTAATGGACCTAACAGATATTTGCAGAACATTCCTTACAAATACAAACAAATATACCTTCTTGTCAGAAGCTCATGGAATTTTCTTCCAAACTGAACACATCCTGAGACATGAAGTAAGTCTCAACAGATACCAGAAATCGAAACAACAGACTGCAACCTGTATGACCACCACAGATCAAAGATGGACAGCAACAACAACAGAAACAATAAAATTTTTACAAACTCATGTAAACTGAACAACAATTTAATTTTATCTAAATTAACAAAATGGCTGAGAGGAAACATCCAAATAAAATTAGGAATGAAAAGGGAAACATAACAACAATCATAAGAAAATTCATAGACTTGTAATGACATATTTTAAAAACCTGCATGCCAACAAATAGAAAAATCTAAAAGAAATGGTTTACTTAATTTGTACCATATAAAAAAGTTAAATCAGGTTAATATAGTCAATTTAAACAGTCCTACAACCCCTAGTGAAATAGAAACAGTCATTAAAATTTCCAAACCAAAAAAACCTCAAGGATTGATGGTTTTAGCTGAAGATTCTATCAGGCTTTCAAAGAGTTAATGCCAATATTCTTCAAATTATTCCACAAAATAGAAACAAATGATATTGCCTAATTAAGCCACAGTTATCCTGATACTGAAATCACTTAAAGACCCAACAAAGAAAGGGAATTACAGACCAGTCTCCTTTATAAACACATATTTTGTAAAAGTACTCAAAATACTGAGAAACTGAATCCAATAATACATTGAAATCATCATGCATTGCAGTCATGCATTGTAGAAAAGGCCTTTGATGGTAAAAGAGTACCCTTTCATAATAAAAGTCATGGAGGGATGAAGGATACAAGAGATATATCTCAACATAATAAAGGCAGTTTACAGCAAGCCCCTAGACAACACCAACTTAAGTAGAGAGTGACTCAAATCAATTCCACTAAAATCAGGAACAAGGATGTCTACTCCTTCCATATCTGTTTACCATAGTACTTGAAGTCTTTGCTGAAGCGAAAAGAAAGTTGAAAGAGCTCAAGAGGACACAAATTAAAAAGGAAGATCTTTAATTATAAATGATATTTTAGTGTATATAAATATACCTAAAAGAAATTCTTTCAGAAAATTCACCAAGCTTATAAATACTTTGAGCAAAGTAGCTGGATATAAAGTTAACTTACAAAACTGGTAGCACTCCTATATATAAATGATAAACATACCAGGAAAGAAATCAAAGATACAACACAATTTATTATAGCTTTAAATAATATAAAATATTTTTGCTCAACTTTCACCAAGCAAATGAAAGTCTTATATGATAAAAATGTCAAGTCATTGAGGAAAGATATTGAAGAAGACATCAGAAGATGGAAAGATTGCCCGTGTCCATAAATCAGAAGGATTAATATAGTGAAAATGGCTACCATACCCAAAACAACCCAGATTTAATGCAATTCCCTCAAAATTTCAAAACTTTCTAACAGACCTTAAAAAAAAATCACTTTTAGGTTCATATGAAAACACACATACACATAAACATCAAACAAAAATCCAGAATATTTAACACAATCCTGAAACAAAACAAAACAATCAAAAAGAAAACAAAACAAAAGAAACAAAACTGTAGAAAGTTTTACTGTCTACGTTTTGAAGCTGTCCTACAGAGCTATAGTAATATAAACAGATATTGGCACAAAAACACACATCTCTTTCAGTGGAATTCAATTTAAGACCCAGACATCCATTTATGGATACCCTATGTTTGACAAAGAAGCCAAAAAAAAAAAAAAAAAAAAAAAGACATACTGGAAAAAAAGATAGCAACTTCAATGAATAGTGGTGATCAAACTGGGTGGTTCCACGTAGAAGTATCCAAATGAATCCATCACAAAAATTCTTACCATACACAAAATTCAAGTCAAAAGGGATCAAATAAAATATCAATATAAAACCACATACAGTAAACCTGATAGAAGAGAAAATGGGGTGTAGCTGCATTCAGTAGCACAAAATACTATCCGAACAGAACACCATTATCACAAGCACTGAGATTAACACAATTAATAAATGGGACCTCATGAAACTGAGAGTGGCAGTAGTCACTATAATTTGGACAACGTGGCAGCCTACAGAGTGGGAAAAGTTTATCAACTACATATCTAATAATGACCATAATATCAAAAGTATATTAAATATCTAATAATTTAAAACTAGATTTCAAGAAAATAACCTGTTTAAAATTATTTAAAAATTAGATTCAAAACTAAACAGAGAATTTCCAAAATAAATAGATAAATAAATAAATTTTAAATGGGTATGAAACATTTAATATATCCTTTAGTAATCAGGAAACTGAGATTTTATTTTATAAGTTGTCTTAGTTAGGATTTTACTGCTGTGAACACACACCATGACCAAGTCAACTTTTATAAAAAGAACATTTAATTGAGGCTGGCTTACAGGTTCACAGGTTCAGTCTATTATCATCAAGGCCTGAACATGGCAGCATCCAGGAAGGCATGGTGCAGGAGGAGCTGAGAGTTCTACATCTTCATCTGGAGGCTGTTAGCAGAATACTGGTTCCCAGACACCTAGGATGAGGGTCTTAATGCCCACACCCACAGTGATACACTTACTCCAATAAAGCCACACCTACTTCAACAGGGCCACACCTTCTAATAGTACTACTCCCTGGGCTGAGCATATACAAACCATAACACATCTATAACAATGCCAAAGATCAATAAAACAATCAAAACCTCATGCTATTGAGAATGTGAACCAACTGTAAGTGTCATTCATTACTGCTGGAAGTGTAGGAATCAGTATGGCAATTCCTCAGGAAGATGGAGATTAATTTTTTCAAGATTCAGGTATAGCACTCTGGAACATATACCCAAAGAACAAATCATTTCATCACAGAGATACTTGCTCATCCATCTTCATTGTTACTATTCAAACTTGTCGTAAAGTAGAAGTAACCTAGATATCTCTCAACAGAAGAATCAATAAAGAATATTTGGCACATGTTTACAATGGAGCATTAAAAGTAACATCATGAAATTTGCAGATAAATTGATGGAACTGGAAACATTACCCTGAGAGGTATTACAGTCTGAGAAAAAGACATATGGTTTGTATTAACTTATACATGAATATTAACTATTATATGAATGATAACCAAGTTGTGATCCTTATTACCAAAACTCAGTGAGTTATTGACATGTGAGATCTAGGTGGATTTAGTTGCTCCTTGAATAATAAATTCAAGTACATTCACAATATGACAAGAATATTCCCAAACTAGTATGGGGCAAGTGAGATTCATAGGTTCAAAAATGTTTTAATCCCAGTGATTATGAAAGCAGCAGTACTGAGTCACTGATCTTAAAGAAATATACCCAAGGTTAAGGGTCCTATATCTGTGATTCTTACTAATCCGCCAATCACAAAGATTTTACCATCAGTTTGAGCTGAGTCATGACAGCACCCTTGGAAGTGAAATAAAAAAAGGAGGGATGTGAATTTCAAATAAAGTAAGGAGAAATATCAGAGAAGAGTGTGGAGGGAGAAAAGATAATAGGTAAGTAATATAATTATATTCTCAAAAAATAAAAGATGTGATTAAAATTATTATGTAGATTGTTATGATAACACACAATGAGAGAAAAAGACTTCATGGGATAAATGTTTCAGTATTGTGGGCAATTTTGGACATATAAACTATTCAGACTGAATTAAAATGCAGCAGAAATATAGAAGAAATGAGTATAGTTCAAGGAGTCAGATATATACCTTACAATACAAGATAAGCTAATTTTAAGTAATCATATAAAATGGTGACATACTTTTATTGGAGAAATAAAATTTAAATGTGTTTTAAAATATGTGTTAGCATATAATACAGCAATTCTATATGCAAAATTCTATATGTAAAATTTTGTGAATGTTATAGAAGCTTTACTCACAGATCTTATATTCAGGAAGTAAAATAAAATTCATCAATATACGCATGGTAGAAAACAACAACATTACATCATTCAAATTAACAATCCTTATTAACAGAAAGAATACAATTATTAACATGTTCAATACCAGAGATAAAAAAATTTCATAATGGTAACTAAACAGTCAAAAACCAAAACCACAGAAAAGCTTACAATATTAATTCAATAGACTCCTTATTGAAGGGTTCCCGAAAAATCAAAACTAAAGAATCAGAAAAATGCCCTTCTTAACTGTTCTGTGTGAATGATGATATATCTGTTCTCTAGAGGAGAACAAGCAACAGAATGTTGAAGGATATTTAATAGATTGGTTTACCTTATAGGATCTGGCTGGTCTGTTAACTGTTACCTGTACACTAGCAGTCCAAGCTGGTATTTAAAACCAAAGAGCCCAAGCTCTGCTGCCACCAAAAGATGACAACAGTAGTGGCAGAGAAAACAACAAATAGTCATTGAGATGTGAAGGGAAATAGGAAAAACAAAACAAAACAAAATAAATTTTTATTTGGAATTCCTCTTTTCTGGGTTGCTATTCTAAGGAACCACTCATGTATAACATAGTTCTTCTCATTTTAGTTAACCTAATCACAAAACTCTCACAAATGTACCCAGAAAGAAGCCTATTTCTTGGTTGATTCTAGATCAAGTCCAGCTGTTAACCAATATTGTTAATCACAAAGAACTATATAATGGGCCATATTTTACCAGAAGAGAACAAACAAGCAAAGTGTGTGTGTGTGTGTGTGTGTATGTGTGTGTGTGTGTGTGTGTGTCTGTGTGTGTGTGAGTGTGCGTAGTATACATGTTCAAATATTCATGTGTATTATACAATCCTGGGCACAAGTCTTGGTTTCTAATACTATTCTACAAAAAATGTAACTTGGAATTCATAGAAAAATTATGAAAGCCAGGGTGGTATAGAGAAATATGCCAAAATGAGCCAGGGGCATCTCATAAAGTAATGGATGCTTATTAAAAAGTATTGTGCTGTGCCAAAGGAATACTGTAGTTAACTCTGCCAACATCAATACAATTTAAGAGGCAAAGTATAAATTCAGCGTACTAGAGTCATACTGATATGGATAAATCACTGAAAAACTAATAAATGAATCTTGGAGAAAAGACCCTTTTCTCTTAAAAAGTTACAGATATTTATGTTAAGAATCTTCTTGAAATGATGTAGAAAATATAATTTCCTGTAGAGGAATTTTTATCCAGGAACATGGCTGCTTTGCCAAGGGTCACATAGAAAGACCTTGTAGGTCCTTGATTCAGCTGGAATACAGACACACCCTTAGAACACATTTTTAATCTCTAACAGTGGAGGCAAGGTTAGTTTATAGAAGGAAGGACCCATGTTTGAAAGTGATATTTAACAGAGAGGCAGACTAAGTGGTAAATTAGAGAATGATTTGACAGAATGAGTCAGAGATGAGATATTCCCAACTGCCATGAAAACAGACAGGAAAGAGAAGTGAAGAGAGAGAAAAGAGAAAGCAGTTTGAGACAGTTTTACAGGAATAGGTTGTAGGTCAAGACAGAAGAAGCCAGAGAATAAGAAGGAACCAGAAAATTAAAACCAGTCGCTAGAGTTAGATGCCAAGCAGAACAACTCAGTCAAAAGCTCAGAGAAGCCAGTTTGAATCAGTCAACTTGGAGAAGAGTTTGGACCAAAACTGTTGAGTTAAACTAGCCAACCAGAGGCCATAAAGAACTATAAAGTGTGAGCTTACTCAACAGTAAGTCTCAGACACTGAAACATTCTATACATATATTAGCAGACAGAGGCTGGAACATTGTTTGGAAGCTTGAAGCTTCCAGGCCTAGGTCTAGAGATATTTAGAACAGAGAAGGAAACATTTTGGGCTCAATCTGGCTATATATTCACACAGCTTGGGTACGGCACTCATCTCATCACATCATCTGAGGAAATAAAAGCAACATTTATTTTCCAGTTTCCTCATGAACTGTAGGGAAGACTACACAGAGATGCAAACAGGAAGATGGAGAAAAAACCCAACTCATCTATGAAACCAAGTGTATCATCATTAATAATGGCACTGTGGTTTTATGTACCTTTAATGTCCTATGATGAAAATAAAAATTAACTGTATGGTTCCTCCCTAAATTCGATAATACTACTTGAAGTATGTGCTGGAGAATATATAACCTCAAATAGGGAAAATGTTTAGACAATTTTCTACCTAGCTTAAACTCTGTAATCCTAAAATCATTAAAAATTAAGTCTGAAAAAGAGTTACAGATAAGAAAAATTTGAACTCACAAAGTAATTTTAAAGTGCTATTGAAATAGGCAAGCATGGGGAATAGTGAAATATTTTAGTTACTTATAGTCATATTTAGTTGTTATCAAACCTTTTGTCTTGTAATAGTGCACTTAGTAATCTAGCTTCTAGCTTCTTTACCTGTGTGACACACACACACACACACACACACACACACACACACACACACACACAC
>JANHMN010000015.1:44052100-44096407 GCA_030674055.1 Rhabdomys pumilio | reverse complement strand
CTCTGCCTCTCCCTCTCCCTCTCCCTCTCCCTCTCCCTCTCCCTCTCTCTCTTTCTCTTTCTCTCTCTTTTATTGTGTTTTATTGTAGATGTACAAAACATCAAAACTGACACAAGACCATAGATATTCAAACTTCACTTACAGAACATTTTTTATAAAATAATTTCAATGCTTAATGAAAATTTTAGTGTTTTGTACTACACTACATGTATGAGAAATCACTGAAAGAAACTTCATACTTCAGGACCATAAATATGTTATTAAATAGAAGTGATTCTTATCATAGTATTAATTTTCTTTAGCCCAAAGCATGAAATGATAACACATACCCAAACTTACAGCATTAGGGAAGAAGAGCTAGAATGATCCAAAATTAAATCTATTCTTGGATACACAGGGTTTGTTACTGAGTTTAAGGTTAGACTAGCTACTTGAATCTCAATCTTGAATACACACACACACACACACACACACACACACACACACACAAAGGGGAGAGCAAAAGAGAGGGGGAAAGAGATGAAGGGAGAAATGCAGATGAAAAAGAAAATTTTAGTGAATGTTTTCACATAATTAGTCTTTCTGTGGCTATACCTTTTCACTGAGTAAAAACATAGCTCTATAAGACATGAGCTTTTTACCTCTTCCAAAGCAAATTTTCTAATTTGCTGCTTCTCCATCTCCCAAATCTATTTTTTTAAATTCTTGACAACCAGAAAAAATGTACAGTATCAATTTTGTTCAAATCCCTGCATAAGTTTTTGCCAATTAAGGAGCTGAAGGAAGCCTTCGAACTCCACAGATCTGTTTGGTTGTTGCTTATACAAGCATTCCATGAATAATGATGTGAACTCCAGCAGCAGCTTCTACTATACATTTTCTTTATATAACAATTCTCCAAAGCAACAGTATTTTTATATCTATTGACACCTAGTGAACTTACCTACAAACTACTCCCAAACTAGTACTTTGTATTAGCCTGATAACTTCTTAATGCTGACTTTTTATTTTACTAAAAACTTTTATGTAATAGGTGGATCATTTTTATGTGTGGCTAATAATGTTTCTGAGTTTTTCCTTCACATTTGAAAGCTATAGTGGGGGGTGCTGGGGAGATGGCATTAAAATATATAAAACACACAATTATCTTTAAGCTTATAAATTAAAAGTGTACTTCTTTATTCATTAGATAAGAAAATCTTGTGGAGACAATGAAGTTAGAATTGTTGTGTTTAAGAACATCTATTGGAACAGACATTTTGTTTGAGAAGTTGGTACTTGTAGAAGTACCAAAGAGAATTTAAATCCTATCCTTGAGTTGGTTTCTAGGTTTATTGGCCTAGCAACACATATTTAAATTCTATGAGAATTCTATGAGAATACCAACAGGGTATACTGGAAAAATCAGAAAAACCTCAAATTCACCTCATGATCAATCATTTGTAACATCTAGAATTACAATACTATGCTACATTATTATTAAAAATATTAAAAGTTTTTCAGGAAGTCTATGGAATTATGGAATTAAAATAATATAATATAATAAAATAATAATTAATTTGGCTTAAATATCTTAATTTTCTTATTCATACTTATAAATTGAAGTTCTTAATATAAATACTGTTAGTTTAGTGTTACAATACTATGTTTTTAGTAAGCAGTCATTTGCTATTATAGACAACATATCTGTTTGTATATAGGTGTGACACCTGTTAATAATAAATCTGTTGGCCTATGACTTAGACAGGAACTAGAAGGTGGGATATCTGAGAGGCAGAAAGATTTAGAAATAGAGCCAGGCAGAATATTTGCCTGGGAATATGTAAGGAGACTGACACATGATAACTGAGCACAAGTAAACAGCCAAAAGGCAGAATGTAGGTTAGAATAAATGGGTTATCTTAAGTTATAATTCTTGTCAGAAAAGAGGCTAGCTATATGGCCAAGGTATGTGAGTCTGAGTCTTATTTCTGGGAACATGGAGCTGAGAGAATGAACCAGAGCCCAACATTTACAAATGGCACCCCATGTTGTATGCCAATACTTTGTAATAATAATTAAAATAGATCAGGGATTTTTACCCCACTTTTGATCATTCAGTTCTCAGATTAAATATATGCAACTTTCATATTTATTATAAGCCTTAATCAACACTAGAGTTGCGCAGATATCTACCCTCTAAGCTATTAGCACCTACTTCCCTAGCTATAACCATGAGTTATAAGTTACCGTTTTCTAAGTAGGAATCTCTTAATTCCAATTGGCCAGTCCTCATGGCCATGTTTACATGATTCACCTACCCCATGGCATCTTCTCTTCTCTCCTATTCTCTCTTCTAGTGGTGCTCTTTAGACCCCAAGCCCTAGAATCAAAACTCTTCCTACCTCTCATCTGCCCCACTATGGGCTGTAGGCATCTTTATTCAACCAATAATTTTCAGGTAAAGAGCAAGGTTACATAGCATCACTTGGATAATAAAATGTGTCCCCTGTACCTGGGGCAATCAGGGCTAGAAATAGCATTACAATACATAGCAACAGACTACACCTCAACATTTATGATTTTCATCACTAGTACTAAAATTTGACAATAATAACATTTCCCCCACATTTGGGAGTGCTACATACTGATGAGAAAATTTAGAAAAGGAAAATATATATGAGCATTTGAAAAAGTTACTTATTCATGACTTCATTCATTAGAACAAATTCTTGTGTTATATTATTCTAGTGTGCTTTTTGATATGACTTTTAATCATTCATCAATATACTCTGGTTTCTTTTCTAGAACTATTCTGTGATTCATGAGTAACAAAAGCCAATGGAAACATAAATATTAGATTGAAGATTTAGTTCAACAGCAATTGAGCTGATTTGGTCAAAAGCCAGGCTATAATGGTGACAGGTTCAGTAATGGAAACTGGAAAAAGGACAAAGCATGTAAAATTACATGGGTTATTAACTAATATGCCAAGTTCTGGTAAGTAGTGATAAACTTCTTAAATATGCATGTTAGAAAACTTGTATGCAAAAATAGGAATATAATACTGGTCATATTTGTGGGTCAATAATTAGAGAATATTGAAGACATGTTACAAAAATAAACCAAACCAAAAAAACCCCTAGATATTGTACATATTTTCTAAGAAGCACATGAAAGCTATAAATAAATCAATTTCTACCCATGCCTCTCTAAACAACCCTAATGTGGTTCATTAGGTCATTGCAAAGTAAAGACATGAACATAGAAGTAAGGTTAGTTGGAAAAACAGATTTAATAGGATTGGGAATGGATCAAAGAGTGTAGTAGGGGATGAATCATATAAATATAATATGATTGAAATATATGTACCTATGAAACTGTCACAATGAAACTCATTATGTATAATTAATATCTGTTAATAAGAACATTAAACTATCTTTGGTGGAAAAGTAAGAGTAAATCAAATAATCTTTTGAAGATTATTGAAGGTTGATTTGGGGAGTTGCAATAAGAAAATCATGAATGATCCTAATGAGATGCCTGTGAGTCTATTGGCTTAGAAAGTGTCTTTAGTAATTCATATTGCAAACAAATAGCTCACCTATGTGGCATGTGGAGATTTTAGAAAGGAAAGTTCCCTACCTTTTAGGAAAATTGTTGAAATATGTTTTTAAAAATTTAGAATAAAATATGAGTAACAGATCATTACATGAAGGGGAGCTTTTATTATTGACAAGAAATTACATGAAACATACAATAATGTAGAATAGATTCAATATTAATAAAAATAATGGTGAAAATGGAGAGGAAGAGGAGGGGCAATATGCCTGGGTATCAGGGTGTGATAGATATGAAATCTGGAGACTTCTGTTCTTGTACTGCCTGCTAAAGGAAATGGTATTTAACAAGAGCAACTGACATCACTGTGATGATTTGTATATGCTTGGCCCAAGGAATGGCACTACTGGGAGATGTGGCCTTGCTTTGGAGTTGATGTGTTACTGTGAGCATGGGCTTAAGACCCTCACTCTAGCAGTTGGAAGTCAGTCTTCCACTAACAGCCTTCAGATGAAGATGTAGAACTCTCGGGTCTTCCTGTACTATGCCTGTCTGGATGCTGTTGTATTCCTGCTTTGATGATAATGGACTGAACCTCTGAACCTGTAAGCCACCCCCAATTAAATGTTGCCTTTTATAAGAGTTGCCTTGGTCATGGTGTCTGTTCACAGCAGTAAACCTCTAACTAAGACAATCACTCAGAATTTTTTTTTATTCTTTTCATTTTTGTAGCTACAGCATGATTTCTTAATTTAATTTCTCTGCTGATGCAGAGAGATGGCTCTTTGGTTAAAATATTATTCCTGACATGATTGGATGAATGCTAGATAAGCTCACTGCTTCAAGATACATGTTTTCTATGTATTGCTTACAGTTTAAAAGATTTTAAATCTATCTTTGTCCTGAAAGTTATGCCTAAATTCATGCTTCAGTTCAACAGCTTAGGTCTGTGTCATCTATTTATTTTTCCAAGGTATGTAATTTAGTGCCTGCATATTTTGTGCATTTTCTGACATTTCATTTGTTACCAGCAACGCTCATTATTTTCAGATAGGCACTGTACCATGCTGCATGTCTAATTTTCACAATATATAAATGAGATATGAACTTCACAATGGGTAAAATTCTAAAAGTGAGTTACAGTTTTAGAATATTTTATAAGAGATTTTAATATGCATATTTGTACATTTGAGGACTAATCATAGGAGCTGTTTATATTATACTTCCAAGAATCGCTTTTTGCTGTCCTCTTGGGAATGATTTCCTTAGCATTTCTCAGAATGCTCATTTAGGTGCTCAGTAGGCTCAAATGTAAAACTATTATTTTCCTAGTTAGCTTGATTTTTTTCAATTATTTATGGTCTGAGGCTTTGAAAAGTGTTATTTTTCAAAGATTTAAACCTTTGAGTATCATCTATGATACTTAGATGGTCACCCTCCAATCCACTGTTGTTGATGGTTTTGGTAAACTAAGATATACAATAGATACTATACTATTTGGAGTACAGTTGCAATAACCCTGTTTTCACTTAAATAGGAACAGATGAAAACAGGACAAGTAGTGATTTGATGCCAGTAAAATGAAAAAGTGAAAAAATGAATACACAACACATTATCTGTGTGTGTGTGTGTGTGTGTGTATGTATATGTATACATATTATTTATATATTATTATATGCTATAAATATAATTATTTATATATTATATATCATTATATATTAAAAATATATAATAAATAATTATATTTATATAGTTTTATATAAAATAAATAAATAAATAAATAATATATAAATTTATTTATATTATATGACGTTATATATTATATAAATTTATTTATTATATAAAATATATATTATATAAAATACTAATTTATATTAATATATTATATTATATATAACATTCTATAATTTATGCTATACATGGTATAATATTAGTATACTAATATATATTAGTATAAATATATATTAATATAAAATATATATTAGTATAAAAATACTAGAATATAATATATAATTTTATATATTATATTAGTATTTCCTTATTCTTCCTGAATAATACAAATGACTACATAAATTTTCACTCAGAATTGAAATGAAGAATTATTGTTTCTTCAAGTCAATATGTATTAAACAAATTTTCCTTATTCAAACAAGTTGCAATTCACCTTTATATTGATATTATTTTTGATGACTGTTGTACAAATGACTACATTTATGTAGGTATATATATGTATTTAGGTAATAATAAAAGAAACCCATATGTCCTTTGTCCAGGTTTGTAATCCTCAACCTGTGATTAGCCCTTATTTTCTTCTATGCTCAAAGTCAGGCAGTGCTTAAACATACAGTAAATCATGTATATGATATTGAGTCATGCTATTAGCCTACTACTAATCCATTTTAATCCACACCTGGCTTTTCATTCTCTGATCTTGACCTTCTCATATTAATATCTGGCATTTACCAGTGTTGTTAATTTCACTTTTAGTTTACTCCTTTAATGGATTGACTGTGACATACAAAAGACCATTAAAATCAGTAAGAGAGGCACACTTTTATTTCCTGCCCAGTACTCCTTCTTTATTCTTGCCAATAGAACCATAAGGGATGTGGATGAGATCCTGGTGCATGTGAAAGATCACTGTCTCCCAGCTTAGCCTACATGTGTCTTTATTTCTTTTGAGGTTGCCTTTGATTTAATTTTCTCAGTACCACAACCCTCCAGAAGTAGTGATTTCTTTAAAGGTGACTGGCAAGAATGGTGTAGGAGAGTGCTAGGCTAAGATCTCCTATAATGTGTACTTCAGGAGCCAAAGACACAGTGCCCACATTAAGGTCAAGAAGATTTTGATATCAAGACCCGTCTTTGTATTCACCCAGGAGGGCCAGTGTGCTCTCCTTGAGGACTAGCCTTTTTTCAAGAATGTCGGCTAATACCATAGTTATGTAGAAAGAAACTCTGAATCTCTGATTATTCTTATCAACTGTTTGGAGAGATTTCAAGGAATGGTACCACTAAATGACAACTAATTGCCATCAAAGGCAAAAAGAAACTTCTCTGAGGAGGGTTGACAGATGCACTAATCTGTGGGTTTAAGGACTAATCATTAGAAGTAAGTTTCATACTGTGTCCATGTAGTAAAATAATAGCAGTGCTTTTTCCTGTAGGGCCTATCACTTGCCTTCTTGGTCCTGATAACAGTATCAAGTATGGGTTTAAGTTGGCTTCAAATTAATAATTTTAAATTTGATAATAAAACATTTATATGTATTTACATAAATTCATTATTGAAAAAACTAGAAAAAATAAAAAAATATAGTTCAAGTACAGCAGTGAGGGTTATATATTTTTTTAAAGATGCTACTTGAAATGTTAGTACTAGCTAGACTCCATTATTCTTTTTTGCAAGAAAATTCCCAAAAGTAGGTATAAGCTCTGAATTCAGAAAGATCATATGACTCTAACAACATTATATTTCCTTTGACCTAAATGTGTCAAATACCTGGGTTATCAAAACATAAATTGTCTAAACAGGAAAGAAGGAAGGAAGGAAGAAAGGAAGGAAGGAAGGAAGGAAGGAACATTCCATTTTAACCTACATTTATTCATATTCTGTGCTTTTAGGGAGATAAAAGTAGAAGAAAGAAAGAAAAAAACCAAGATGATGTTAAGGTATATAGTTAATGATACGAGTGAAAATGAATTTACTCTCTTTTATTAAGTTTCCCTTTTACTGAAAATAGGTTTTTTCTCATATAGAATATCTTTGTTAGGTTTTCCGCCTTCTATTCCTTCCAGTTCTTCCCCATCTCCTCTTCCATATGGATTCATCCCATTTCTGTCTCTCGTTATGCTGCTAAGGGATAATAATACATAATAAAACAAAATAAAAATAACAAAATTAGCACATCAGAATAGAACAACAACAACAAAACCAGACCAACAAACCAAACAAACAACAAAAAAAAAAACAAAACAAAGAGAAGAAAAAACCTCCAAGAAAAGATACGAGAAATAAATATAAACACAGAAAAATACGTTCATTTGAACACTCAGGAATCCATTTTTTTTAACCATAACATTTACTTCTTAGAGTATTTCTACCTTGTAGATTAAGGCAACAGATAGGCTTTAGAGCACATGGAAGTCTATCCTCACACTGTATAGCTAATAATCTCTAAATACAATTCAGGATTCTCACAAACTTCTTTGTAATTTATTTATTCTTCTAATGGAAAAGCTTTCTCTCTGCCTCTCTCTTGATGGTTAATGAAGATGCATTATTCAAAGACTGTTAAAGTTAGCTTATATCTTTCCAACCTTGCATGTTTAGGAGAGTAATACTTGACTGTTGCTTCTACACACATGCAATATAAAGCACAATGAGACACACACACACACACACACACACACACACACACACACAATTTTTAATTATAGAAATAAAACATCATTGTAATACAAGAACAAAAAAAGACATAAACCAATGCAATGTAATTCAGAAACTATGTATTCATCTACGGTCAATACATTTTCAGTAAGAGTTGCAGAATGCATAACAGAGAAAAGACTACTTTTTTTAATAAATGAGTTGAGATACTTGGATATTAATATGTAATAAGACCTTTACCTCACACTGTAATATACAGATATGAATTCAAAATTATTTTAAAGCCAAATGTGAAACAATGAACTGCTAAAGAAGACAGAATAAAAGTGTCCTAATAATTTTCTAAGTAATAAAATAAAAATTAATATGTGAATTTAAAAAGCTGCAAAGTGGCCCTTCCGCCTCTCTCCTGGATCTGAGGCCTGAAGCAGACACCCGCCTGGTCTGCTTCTGGGGGCACCGGATCCCTCCTGACCCATCCTTGAGGGTGCAAGGAACCCAGAGCAGTAGAGAATTGTATATTGCAGAATGCACAGCCTTGGTGTATCTACTCATCAAGCAAAACGAGCGGACCTATTCAAATCTCCGGTGTCTGGGAGTCCCATCTGGATGCAGTGAAGACACGGTATTACAGTATTGGAGGCTTATCAATTTGCTCTTCCCCCCACCCCTCTTCTGATGTCTCGACGCCCGTAATCAGCTTGAAGAAGTTAAAGAAGAGTCAGCGCCCCTATTCTCTGGGCTTGGGGACTAAGGTGGTTAATATGGGGCTGTCTCTCTGGGGAACAGCAGTGATTTTGTTGGAACAGGGAGGATTAGCTAGGATTTATGGCATAGCCATAACCTATTGGTAGAAATCTGTATAATTTAGTATCAAGATGAAGTTATAATTTCTTAAATGGTACAAAATTCACTTGGATTTCAATTTCAGGGTTTTCGCTGGTATAAGCTTCTCATTGATATAAAAGTGAAATGAATATAGATACTCTCATAGGCATTGTGCCTGTATAACACATTTAGAAATACAAGACTTAGACTCAGTCCTTCTATCATTTTTTAACTGACTTGAGATGACTAGCCTGTGAGTTAAGGGACTATAGCAAATTCATGACTTTGAGTTTATTGTTAGGGTGTTTTCTATATTTCATTTAGAAATAGCTGAGAGAAGATAACAGACAGCAGTCCAGGTTACCTTACATGGATAGTTGGATTTCAAAAGGTCAGAAATCCATAGAATTGACGTCACAAATATTTCTATATTAATGTTCATTTTGATTAGAGACCTGTCTGCTCCTGACAGCTTCCTGTCTTGTATTCTAAGAAGAAATTGAGCATCATTGGAGTTACTCCAGTTGTGGTGAGACAGCCACCAGGCAAGAATGGCCTCTCTCCATCTACAGAAAAGGACACACTTGCAGAATAGTCGACTGATTATATCTGCCTAGACAGAGTAACCAGCCCTTAATAATTCTGCAGCACTAAAGTCTGTCAGATGAGTTTGGGCCAGAAGGCTGAAGATTTGATGCTCCAACGTTCGGTAGTATAGGGGCTGTCCAGGTGTTCAGCGGTCTCTATAAATTGGCTAAGTTTTAGAAGCTATGCTTAGTGCTTCCCATAAATTCAGTTAATTTAGTCATTCTGGATTTCTGACGGCATTGAAGACCTATAGACTCATAGCCAATCCAGGCTATTTACCTTGAGAGAAAAGATCTAAGTAGAGGGCTGACATTCATTCTAGAGCCAAGAAAAAGCCAGGTTCAAAACTAAGTGTTCTAGTCAAGAGAGACGGCAGAGGTTCTGGCTAGTCAATAAAAAGATGGACTGGGTATTAAAACTATCTTGTACCTCACTGGTACAAATAGGAATAATTGTGCTCTAATTGTATTCTGAGAGAAAAGCTTTATTTTAACAGGAAGGGTAATATGTAGGAGGAGCTAAGGGGAAAGGAGCACCGAGAGGAAAAGATGGAGTAAGGAGAGGAGAAGATGAAGTAGATGAGAATATCGGTAATGAGAGAGAAAAAGAGAGAAAGAGAGAGGGGGCATGGAGGCAGAAGTTCACGTGTCTCCACTAGTCAAAGATAGTTTACGTAGCTAGGTTGGGCATTAGGTTACACTTCTGATTGAGCATTACCATACTTACAAAGCCCTTGATTAACATTTAAAAAGTTGTATAAAAGCCAAATGGAAAAGTGGGTGGGCACGGGATAGGGGTTTTCTGGGGAAGGGAAATGGGGAAAGGGATTGGCATCTGAAATGTAAATAAAATATCCAATAAAAAAATTGAAAAACAAAATGAAAAAAAATAAAGCTGCAAAATGAAAAAAGATTTTCTTTTTCCAAAATATATTCTAGTAACTAGTTAATACACAAACCATATTTAAATAATTCAGTTGTCTAACAAGAAAACAAAAGCTAAATGTTTTCAGGTCTTGTTTTCAGCATTCTTGAGGTATATGTAGTTCTACATGTTGGGTTGAGGGCTCATGAGCTTTCCCTGTCCATGTTGACATGTCTATCTCTATAGTCCATGCTCAGTCAATGTTTTCAGTCATGTTAGTGAGGCTTTATGGAAAACCTTCTGGCATTGCTAGGATGTACAACCTTACAGCAAACTCTCTGTGTCCTGGCTCTTACAACCACTTGGCACCATCTTTTACAATATCACTGAGTATTGATTTTTCTCATAAAGAGCATGCCAATTGGTTATTGAATACCAAAATCTCACCCTTGAAAACATTCATATAAGTAAAATTGTCTAAACTGAGAAGGTTGTACATACTTAGGCATGAATATACTGTGTGTGTGTGTATGTGTGTTCATAATAATGTTAATGTAAAAAAAGGCAATGAATTTGAAAAATAGCAATGAGTGGAAATAATGGAGGGTTCAGATGGAGGAAAAGCAAGGTGTTAAATATGCTTGGCCATGACAAATGACATGATGAGGAGGTGTGACCTTGTTAGAGGAGGTGTAGTCTTGTTAGAGAAAGTGTGTCACTTTGGGCTTGGGTTTTAAGGTTTCCTCCTCTATTCAACCTCTGTCCATTGAGAAAGAGAGCCTCCTCCTGGTTGACTGTGGATGAGTGTCTCCTCCTGGCTGACTTTAAATAAAGAATTCTTGGTTCCTCTGGCACCATGTCTGCCTGGATACTGCCATGCTTCCCGCCATGATGATAATGGACTGAACCTCTGAAACTACAAGAATGCCACAATTAAATATTTGCCTTTATAAGAATTGCCTTGGTCATGGTATCTCTTCACAACAATAAAACACCAACTAAGGCAAAATGGGATTGTAAATGTTACAGTGTTGAAGGGAAAGATGTCTTAGTAGTTTGGAATACCAAACTACCAAAGAATACCATAATGTCCCAGTGCATAACAAACCTCACATGAGATTTATTGAGAAAGACACAAGAGAAAGTTTGTCTCTGTTCTACTTGACCAAGAGCAGAAATGAGTAGGAGGCAGGATTTATAATGTTTCTTGGGGTGGGGGGTGTTTTCCCAGGTAGCCTAGGATTAATGAGATTTTGTGGCTTGAGCTTGAGGAAAGCTCAGGGATTTGCTAGTTTTCAAGTAGAGGGTTTGGTGTGTGTTCAATTCCTAGAACTGAGCTCAAACTTTTACCATGTGGTTATGAATCATAATGTAAATCTCTATGTTTTCTGACCCTCAAAGGGCTTGTGACCCAAAGGTCTAAAACTTTGGTGAACAGCCTGTGTCTTAATGAGCTTCTGTCCAAGATGAATACATATATACATACATAAACATAACAGCAATTAGCAAAGAGGAAGACCATGAATTTGAAAAAGAATAAAGAGGTTTATGTGAAAGAGTTGAGGTGGAAAGAAAAGAGGAAAATGAAATAATTATAATCTCAGAAAGTAAATAGATATTTAAAAATGTTAACTTGCTTAAAAGTAAATCTCCGATGCTTATAATAAAACCCAAATAAAGAGGACTGCAATAGTTTGGGAATTCTTAATCATAAAGTTGCAAGAAATCTAGCTGGTTTCTAAATTCATTTAAAATATATCTAACTAAAAGGAACAAATAAGCTATTTCATAATTCACAAGTGCTAAGCAAATATGACATTCCTTTTAAATGTTGAAAGATACAACAAATGCATTATTAAATACAAAATATAAGCATTAAGTGACCTTGGTATGCTTACATTTTAACAAAGATATACCTTCCCTAAGTTAATTGTGAGTTAAAACTTTAAAGTATGAATTTGATTTAGGTAAGTTCTGGATTGTTTGAGACTAATGGCAGTGTGGGTTATCACCTCTGGCTTTCACTTCCACTTTCTGCCTTACATTTCCCCCTTCTTACGTTTGTGACTGTTTTCAGATTTTTTTTTTAATCTAAAATGTTTGTCTTTCATTCTTTTGCTTTGAATCTGACTCACCTCAAAATCTACTTTAGTCAACAATTCAGTTTCTTACTATTTATTATACATTAATTTTATACTGTATATTGTTCCCAAATCCCCCCAAAAATCTGTTTCTTAGCACAGTTTGTTTTCCTACTATCCTATACTAGATTTCTTCATTTTACTGCACCAATATAAATTGTTGCTTTAACGTTTTATTTATTGTTTTACATTTTGATTTTTTAGGAGTACTCAACAATGAATTTATTATGATTGGGAAGACTGTTAATTTTCAGGCTGCTACATTGTATTTTATATAGTTTCAATTTTCACTTTTTATGATAAACTATGATAATTTGCATATGATGTTAGTAATTCATAATAATGTAAAAATTTTCTCTGCTAATTTTCACAAGCTGTACTTATGGGAGTTTGAATATTCTTGGCCCATGGGAAGTGACACTATTAGGAGGTGTGGCCTCACTGGGGAAACTTTGCGACTGTCTAGGCAGGCTTTGAAGTCT
Source organism: Rhabdomys pumilio (assembly GCA_030674055.1). Classification (NCBI taxonomy): domain Eukaryota; kingdom Metazoa; phylum Chordata; class Mammalia; order Rodentia; family Muridae; genus Rhabdomys; species Rhabdomys pumilio. The sequence continues at coordinate 44,083,574 of JANHMN010000015.1, read as the reverse complement.
TCTAATGCTCAAATTCTACAAGGTGTGGAAAAGACCCTTGTCCTGGCTTCCTGCTGAAGATAGTCTCTCTTGGTTGCATTCAGATCCAGACGTAGAACTCTTAGTTCCATCTCCAGCAGTGTGTCTGCCTGTATGCTATCATCCATCTTGCCATTATGATAATGGACTGAACCTCTGAAACCGTAAGTCAGCCCCAATTATATGTTATCTTTTATAAGAGTGATTTTGGTCATGATGTCTTTTCCCAGCAATGAAACCCTAAGACAGTACTTGATATATGCTCTCTGCCCTTGTTATTTACTGAGAAACTCTACTGGAAAAGATACTTTTGTTATGAGCTAGTAATATATAATTCTTATTTGCCTTTGAAAAGGTTAGTCGTTTTTTATTTATTGTTACAAGGGAAAAGAAATTAGTTTTGAAACTAGAGGAAAACATAAGCTTTATGTATTTTCTCTAGCTGAGTTAATAATAAAGTTAGCATGTGGAACAAAGCTAAATTACAGCAAGATGATTAATAACGTTTACATGTCTACCAAATTTGGAAACAGCTTGGCTAATGAGAAAATAGAATTTCCCAAATACTATGTACTTACCTAAATTTAGACCTTATTTAAAAATAGTTAATTCTGTTAGCTGTTTTCTGAAATATTTTGGATATGTTTTTCCCTCTCTTTTTCTTGTATATCTCATGATTTCCTCAGGCTTAAAAATCTTCCTGTTTCAGACTGCAAAACATGGAGTTTAAAGGAATATCTCATCACACATAAGCACAAATACCTTAGAGAAAATATTACCAACAAAATTATAAAATATTGGGAGAGATTATGTTAAGTACTTTGATGTAACTACATATATTAATGTGTTTATCAGATTCAAACTTTGGCTTTTTTTTTTCTTTTAACTAATTTCACTATTATAGATTCTCCAGATTTTCTCTAAATCTTAAATCAATTTCAAATTTTAGTTTTCAAGAAATTCATTGTTTCCAAGATTGCTTAGCATACTATTCACATCTGCTTTGTATTAAATATTTGTCCCTTCTGTATCTCCAGATATGTCTTCTGCATATGTATAACACCACAACCCTACTCTATTTCTTGCTCATATTTCTCTGTGACATTCTCTGTCATTTCATTTTGTAACTTTTCAATTTTAACACACTAATGATTACTCTTTGTAATTTTGTTTGCTGCGCTAATTTATTAGTTTTTGTTTGTTTGTTTTATAACCATATTTTACAAAGTTTTATTTGAAAAATCTAAATAAAAACCTATTGCAATGTTTTCCTAATACATGTTGGGAAGAGCATAAGATTCCCTGAAGCTAGAGTCAGAGAATGTTGTAACCTGCCTGACACATGTACTTAGAATCAAATTCAAGTCCTCTGCAATAGCCGTATGCACTTATAACCTCCCGATCAATCTCTATAGTTCATGTATCTTTTACAATGTTTTAGTTAATTCTTTGAGAATGTAATTAATTATATTTTGATTATATTCACATTATGCAGCTCTTTTTAGATCCACCTCTAATTTTATACTGAGTTATCTTTGTCTTCTAAGTGTCTAAAACCCCATAAAGTCCAATTAGTGCTCCCTACACACTGGCTTATTTGATTACCAGGAATTACACTTTTAAATTAACACACACACACACACACACACACACACACACACACACACACACACAGTAACTCCTCAGCCAGGGGTGGAACTTTGTGACTGCCTTCTTCCTCCATGTTCGGCTTCTGTTTCCCTTGGTCTATCATAAACTGATATCACAATAGCTGTGAGTTCACATGTGTATGTGCTCTGCCATGTCTGCAAGGCTTATTTCCTTGTAGCCTTTCACCATCTCTGGCTCTTATGTTCTTCCCCTTCTTCTGCAATGATGTTTTAGCCTCAAGAAAAAGACATATGATATGTAGTGTTCACAACTCCATAGTTTCTTATCCTGTGCATTTTGACCAGTGTGGTTTATGATAATATATACCTGCTACCTGAAGAAATTCCTTGGTGAAGCTTGAGAGATACGCTCATCTGTGGATATAACAATAAATAGCTAGGAATGGGTTTTATACTAGAGTATTAATAGTGGGTTCTCCTCCAGAGTTTGTAACCTGCCTAACCACAGTTTCTTAGCTCCATTATTGGTGACAGATATGGTTTTCAACTTATGCTACAAAACCAATCAGAAAGTCATTTGTCACTCCCATGACACTCTGCCACGATTGCATCAGTGAGCATATTGTACTAGGCCAATCATTACTATTACTTCCATGTTATCATATTATTCAGCTGGCAACCTCTAAGTACCAGCACTACTACTTTCGTTTTTGTATCTTATCTGAGGAAGATGGAAGGAAGGACTATTGAATCCTCCCTTTCTTTAACAGTGAAGAAATTGGACCGTATGGTCCATTCACTACTTTAGTGTTGCAACCATCATCACAGCCTCATCCCTTAACTAACAAAACGCCTAGCTAGTCATGTTTTCTGATCTTTCAAGCCATTTCCAGATTGGCATAGAAAATCACCATGTTTCTGGTGCATATATAGTATGATAATTTAAATGAATATATTTGGGGTCCAGGACCAAAGTGAATCCAGCATTGAAATCAGGATGACTAAATCACTAAATCATCATCACTGATTTTTCTTCTCTTTGCTTTGTCTTTATTTAGTGATAATTTCTTAGCTCCTAAAATATTCTTTATGTTGTAAGCTGTAGGCAATGTTTTATGTTATTGTGTTGCTTTGTACTATATTTGAGGAATCATCACATGTATATTTTATAGATTTAGTCATCCAAAGACAGAGCTTCAATACCCAAATATTAGAAATAGGAGGAAAAGATTCAATAACTCTTTAAACTGACTCTGTAACTTGTGCCTGGGCACAGAATAGTCTGTGATTTCAGATTAAAGCTTGTGCCTATAATGTGACTCTTGATAACACATTTCAAACAGTCATTGCCTCATTCTAGAAGTACAACATTCAAAGGTCTTGGTTTTGTGAGTAATCAAGACAGAAAGTATCTCAGCATGATTAAAACATCTACAGAACAGCAGGTAACATAATTATGATTTAAAATTATTTTTAATATTTTCTTCAAGGAGATATGCTTAATAATGCATATTCTATTTCATGCTTTGTCTTTCTTGCTTGCTTCTTTATTTCTTGTTTTTGTTGCAGTCCACAGATAAGTTCTATGTGTTAATTTTCTTTTTATTCCTGTCTAATTGTGTTTGCTAATGTTTTCATGTTCTATGATTATTTATTAAAGTTATTGACTTACTTTTAAAATTTTCATCAAGTAAGTACCTAAGGGAGCACAGATTTAGGTGGAGAGATACAGGCACATTGTTAGTATGGGATTCTGTCTTTCCTGTAGTAGATCAAAAGAATATTTCCTGGATTATATTCAATTTCTAGTTCTCCTATGTCTACCTCCCATGTGCCAAAATTATAGCATTGTACCATCATAGATAATTTATTTGGTTCTGGAAATAAAATCCAGTACTTTATCAATTTCAAGCAAGCATTTTACTAACTGAGCTAATCTCTAGCTTGGCACATGGAAATGTTGAGTTTGTGGATGACTGACTGTATTCTTTTGATTTTTGTTTCACTCACTGAAAGAATATAAGGGAGAATTTTTCCCACTCTTGTTCCTAAGTGGTCATATAATTACCAGTCATTGTCATCTTTGAGTTCACATTTCAAAGTCACTCATTTTGTTATTGATTCATAGTGATGATTCTCTAGCGTATACTAAGATGGATGGATTGGTCTACCTGTGTAAAAGTAGTGTTTATTTCTTCCTGTGATGGATTGCATTTGAGAGCAGTATCTAAGCTGTATATTGCTTGGGCTAAGCCCAGAATGTTTCTTTCTCTGTTCTATATATTTCTAGGCATAAACCTGGAAGCATCTAATCTTTCAAGCTAACTGATTCAATCTGGCTTCTCTCAGCTTCTCACTGAATTGCTCTGCTTGACTTCGAATGAACTCTGGGAATCTGTTCTAATCTTCTTATTCCTTCTTACTTTCTGGCTTCAAATGATTCTGCAGAACAAACTGAATGAAACTAAACTCAATTACACTGCATTGTCTCCAGCACTGACTGAATTTATTCAACTCTCCACTCAACCTCTGTGGTACTCTTAAGTGACTTCTCTTTCCTGTCTGTTCTTTTGAGAGTTGGGCAGATTCTATGGTTCATTCTATCAAACATTTCTCTGATTCATCACATTGTCTGCCACTCAATTACACATCATATTCAAACATGACTACTTCCTTCTACAATGTAATTTCACATTCATTGTTTGCGATTAAAAGTATGTATTAAGGGTGTGTCTGTATTCCAGTCAGAGGGATTAAAGGCATATCATTCCAACCTGATCACAGAGACCTAGAAAGTCTTTGGATATGACCCCCTGTCAGAGCAGCCGTTTTGCTGGATTAAAATCAATCTACATACCTGAACCTTCTTTTGACTTTCTTTGCATTAATACAATAACAGTTTATGCCCTCCTGTAAGAAACAAGATTTCATCTCATAGCAAGAATTTGGACCACACTACTGACTGTTAGAATAGGAATGCAATAGATACTTTCCAGAAATATTTTTATTATACTTATAATTATGTTTCATTTATAATTTCATTATGTTTATACATTTTTCTAGGAGACAAGTGTAAATAATTAAAGGCAACAATGTTTGTATTGGGTGATCATTAAGAATGGGGAAATAAATACCAAACTGAAGAAAAATGAACATGCCTTTAAAATATCAATGAGTGTACTATAGAGAAAACACAGTGTATAAAAGCACATGAATTCAATCCCAGGAATCTATATAAACATTAAGTGAGAGAACTGACTCCACACGGTTGTCCTGTGATCATCACACATATGTCGTGGCACACTTGCTTCCAACACACATCATAAACACACTAATAATAAACATAAATTTTAAAATATATATCAATGGGAAAAAAGCCATTATTTCATATATGTCAAGGTACACAGCTTTATGTTTTCTGCCTCCACTTCTGGAGACTCATTTTTCTTGCCATGGGCAGTCTAAAGGTATTACAGAATAATTCCTTGTTCTGTTTTTGTTTTTATGTCCTTATTTTGAAGTAAAATTATGCCTATACTACAAATATGCTACACAATTCTCCTGGACCCTTCTTCCAATTTCTTCATATATAGGTTTGTTTTATAATCACATTGTATTTTATGATTTCTTAAAATATACACTTGGGCAGACTCTAATTTTGTTCTCCTCTATTTGAGACTGTAAGTTACACATTATAGAACATAATGTCAAACACAAAACAAACAAATAAACAAACAAAAAACTATAAGAACTCTTTCTTTCATTATATCACCAGGTACCTCAAGCACACTTGTTAAGGACAATGAGGCAATTTCATGACTGATGACTCGTCACTCTCACATCATCCTTAATGTTCTCAAATCCTATTAATTATATGCAGATTTATATGGCTGTCAAATACAACTTCCTGAAGCACAACTCCTCTTTTAGCACTATCTTAATTTTCTACCTGTCTTTCCCTCATAGATTTATTCCTGGTGCTATGAAGGCATACTGTAGTTACCGAGTTAAGAAAACCGCCATTTTTTATTGTATTATGCTCATGTGGAAGAACATTCATTCACACCTCGTTCGTTGCTTTTCTCAATTCCTTGCAGCATTGTGCCCTGCAAAGAAAGTGGGAAAAAAAGATATGTACACAGAAGTATTTCCAAAAATTATATCACAGTATTAATCTCATTAATCATCACAGTGCCATGATTAAGACATAGTGAGTTGACCACAATATGTAATTAAAGGCTTTCTTTTGATAATGATGATATAACTGCCTTTTATTACTTGAATACATTTTAAGGTATTTTTTAAGGTCACTCTGTCATAAGAAGTCTTTTCTTTTCATAGTTTTCTGTTCAGTGTATCTGATTTAAAATTTTTTCTTAGTTTATGCCACAAAATTTGAAGAGTTCATCCTGAAGTTTTCTCTGCATCTAAATTGTTATCTTTACATTAATTATACTTGAGCTCTTGGTGAAACCATATTATAAAATATGAAACACTATTGTTCTAGAATATGTTAGTGTCGATTAAAGTATTTTGTGAAGTGAAATATACACGGAATTTATTTTTAAGTTAACCAGAATAACAGGTAATTTCCAATTACAAACTCCAAATACAATAACAACCAATACTCATATTTTTCACTGAACTACTTGAATTTTGTAGGAAATATTGATTATCAGCAAAAGAAATAAAACAGAATCAAAGTTGATAAAAATACACTAATATTGATTTTCTCTTAAGTATTTTTTGCTGAGACAGATATTATTTAAAATTAAATGAAAAATTTTTTCTTATTTAACCCAGGGACACAAATATAAATTGTTAAATTCTGTAACTAATAGTGAAGCTACTCTTTTTTAATTACTAAGGTTTCTTTTTCAGCATGCGCAAACAACTTTAACTATTTTCTGCTTCCCTTCGCACCTGCTCTACCCCTTTCAGCTATCATTTTCCTTTGATTTACATCCAATAGCAGAACCTTTCAGCAATGCTTATTCAAGTGTGTTTCACATTAACGATCTTAGCCTGCTAGAAATCCAATTACATATTCTTACATTTATCTCTGCTCCATAATGAGTAGGGTTTGCATTAACCATGTGACAACAAAGGTTTATTCCATGTTCAAGAAAAATCATAGCTGAGACTGTTCTAAATAATATAGTGTTTGATATCATTCTTAGTACAAAACAACAAGACAAAATATTAAAATTATCAATACATTCATAGTATATTGTATCACAGTAGGTGCATAGGGCTGTATTAAAAGTAAAATATCCTTTCACTGACAGGTAAAGAAGGTATCTACAGACCTATGTAAACATATTTGAGGGATATATAGATGTTAATTTATATATTTAATTAAATTTAACAATTTAATTAACAGAAATATCTGTTACTTTGTATGCTAATGAAAAATGCCTTCATTTAAAAATGACATTGGAATTGTAATCTAAAAGATACTCAAAGGTAAAGAAGAAAACAAGTGGAGTTAAGAGAAATGGATTATAGAATTGAATCAAACTCTCAATACTGCCTCACCATCTGAGTGCTGGTTATCCAGGTATTTGTACCAGGCTTGTATATCTTATCTGTGATGATTCATTTTCATAAAAATGTATCTTGATTGCAAAGAGAGTGAACCTAACTCTAACCTAGGCACTAACCTTAACCTTAATCTACTGTGTATCAGCCTGTTTAACCAGTTCTTGAATGAATATTGTAACAGCTTACTTGCCTTGTATTTTCCACAGGTTTTACAGTCTAAACTAAATACATATCTTTAAAATTAAGTTATGTACTTTTCCATGCCCTGACCCAGAATAATGCGTGTTTTATATGACCATGTTTAGAAATCTTTTGCTGAAAAAAGCCAAGAGGTGAAAAACCACAAATGTCCCATAAACACTAGAAATGTGGATACGGATTGGTAACATCTGAGGCTTGTCAAGTTGTAGGTCAGTTAGAATCAGGAAAGTTAACTTCTTTCTTTCTATAATTCAAGTAATTTTATTAAGTATCCTTCATTTCTTTCCCATACAGTGTTTCTGTAGTGTTTAATAAATATAGAGCAAATACCTTTGTTATGGGCAAGCAAGACATCTCTCTCTTTTTCTCTCCCCTCTCTCTTTCTCTCTTTCTCTCTGTCTCTCTGTCTCTCTCTCTCTCTCTCTCTCTCTCTCTCTCTCTCTCTCTCTCTCCCTACACACACACAAAGACAGAGAGAGACAGAGAGAGATAGAGAAAGACAGAGACACATGACACATTGAGGGGGGATATCAGATACACACAGAGGCATAGCACAGTACAGCACATAGGCAATACAGAGGGACAAATAGACACACATGAAAGACAGGCTACAGACAGGCCTTAAAGTTTTAGATTCTGGTAAGACACAAGTCACAGAAGTTGACAGTTCAAATTTGGACTGATTGCAAATGAACCAAAGCAGAAGTATCATTTTTCTTTCTTTAACGAAACACCAACACAATAAACCTCAGACAAAAAAAAATCACACTGCAGTCCAGCTTGGAGAAAATTTGAGGACATTACTCTAAATGAAATAGGTCAATTACATAGGACAAAACTGTAAAATTTCAGTAATTCATCTAAAGGAGTAAATCCCACAGAAGCAAATAGAATTGTGATTTGATACAGTAGTGTAAAGAAGGAAATAAGGAGTTTCTAATTAATGTTTATAGAATTTCAACTATGCAGAATGGCCGAGTTACATAGATATGTCACTATCAACTTCCTAGATAACAATTCTCTATACAGCATTAAAACTATGAGAGTTTATAATTCATATTATGTATCCTTTGTTTTTCAGAAAGAAAATACTCTTATAGCTAAAATAACTTAATTATAATAGTCTTAATAATTATTTATGCAAATTTTCATATCCATATTATTTCTAAACACAACCTTTTAGGGACCCTGATATTTCTAAATATTAGCTAGCACTAATGCTAGGTATATTTGTACAGTTCATTTCTTTTCAGTAACTATATGAGACTGCTAAGAAATAGGATAGTCTTTCAAGCTTTAATAACCTCCCAAGTAACATTAAATTGGTACCTATTAAACCGGGAACTGTGTAATCAAAAGAGAATGGAATTCTGCCGTGTGAGAAATACAAAATAGCTCTCTAGGTGGATGAGAGCTAAAGAGTTACATAACCTTGAAAGTTCATTATGCAGAACAAATATCTTCTTCTTCTTCCTCCTCTTCCTCTTCTTCCTCATCTTCTTTCTTCCTCTTTTTCTTTTTCTTCAGTAGCCAAACAATTTTCCTCATCTAGGAAATAATTTTAACTTTCAAATGTGTATAAATATTGCTGACATACAAGAACAACAACAGCAAGAAATGGGCAGAGCTGTCTGTGAGGAACTTTCCTACTATCAGAAAGCAAGACTGCAGATATTGTCCACTTACATTAACTTAACACATAGTTCATGGAAAACAAAGTTCACTGATATAATGTCTTCCAAGGAAATCACTGGACATGAAATTTGAATACTATATTATTTTTATTTGGCTTGTGTATGTTTAAGGTATTGAAATGTTTCTAGAAAAACTAAAATTTTACAGTATGCATTTTTATCAATTTATTTATTTGTTTTATGTATGAGTACGCTGTTGTTCTCATAGGACACACCAGAAGAGAGAACCAGATCCCATTACAGATGGTTGTGTGATACCATGTGGTTGCTGGGAATTGAACTCCTGGAAGAGCAGTCAATGCTCTTAACTGCTCAGTCATCTCTCCTGCCCCATGGTATGCATTTTTGTTGGTTTCCGTCTACTACAAAACTTTCACTTGTTTCAATTTCACATAGACTGGCTTTGAATTCATAAAATTCATTCTAACTCTGTTTGCTTTTACATCCTGAGTACTATGGGTTTTTAAGTTAGGTATTTTATATGTGATTAGTCTATTTCCTATATATAAGAATTCAAAATTATTAATGTCAGAATAATAAATGTATTGATGACTTTATATATTGCAAATATATTTGTGTATTATTTATTGATAATTATATATACTCATGTGAATTATACAGTTCAAGCCTATGCTTAACCATAGCCATACATTTAATAAATTTTAAATTTTAAAATATTACAGTTCAACTTAAAAGACAGAACTTAGAAAACCTTGGGAAAAATTCAAAATTTTAGTTTATACAAGAAATGCTCATATACCTTGAAAATAAAGCACAAAATTCCAAGGGTAAAGTAATTTTCTTTCCTGATATTTATAACTTCCTATACTTGTTTTAGTCTTCTGTACAACCTGTTATTTTTCACTACTGGCACCTCTTGAGAACATATCTCCAGTCAAAAGCAATTTCAAAGACTGTTAAAAATACAGGAGTCTCAGTAATGTTGTTATATTGCATATAAATAATTTAAGTGAGGGCTGCTCATGGCATGCCACTTTGCCATAAAATAGATTTTAAAGTTACCAGCAAAGACAAAAGTACACTTTCAAAGCAACCATAATGGAAAATATATGACTAATCCATTACTCCACTTTTTGCTGTATTTATTAAATAATGCTTATTAGATGCTTTGATATTCTACTAATGACAACTAAAGAGTATATATAGCTGTCTGAGAGCAGCTTACAAAATAACTGGGGTGTTGTTTGACTACCAAATCTTAAGAAATAATCAGGCCACATATTATCAAAAACCAGTGCTTTGAAAAGACTTGCAGCACAATGAGACAATTTGAAAAGATTTTGCTTTCAAAGATTTTTATAATTAAGAGTATTATTATCATTTCTTCACAGTCATTAGATTATTAATATTCATAAAATTTGTATGTTAACATTTTATTATAAAACATGACCTAGTGGTCCATGATTTTCACTTCTGGCTCTTCTTGAGAACATGTCTCAAGTCAAAACAGCTTGAAGAAAATTGTAAATATATATATAAATTGCATAGTTTTAGTAATTTTCCTTAACCCTGCTTAAGTGCTAATATTTTCATTTTAAATCAACATTTTCAACAATAAAAGAGAAATGTCAATATGAACCTTACAGCTTCGTCTTTCAGTTTTTACTTATTTAGATTGACAGGAAAAAATCAAATACTATGAGAAATCAACAGAAAAGAACTGAAAAGATATTCCATATATTTTATAGCAAATTTATACCATACCTTTAAAACAAGAATCATATGTGGTCATTTCACAGTGGGTCCTGCTAATTGTGACATCAACTAAGTGTGGAATATGTATGTTGTTGCGTAGGATGGTCTCCAATGCTCCATGTAGCCAAAGATGACATTGAGTTCCTGAACCACCTGCCTGCATAAAAGTATATATATATATATATATATATATATATATATATATATATATCATATATCATATATATATATATATAAAATCTCCAGTAGTATTTTGATAGGAAATTTAAAACAGGGAGAGAAAGATGGTATAATGAATTTAGAAATAACACTATCATACTATCATAAAAACCACAGTAAGTTTATAATGTATGATCCTCTTATATCATTAAAATTAAAACTCTGTTTTTATAAATGAAGTTGTATTCATTTCATGACTTTATTTTGTGTTAAAAAACGAACAACTAGTGTAATTAATAGCTAAATCACATCTTCATCTCGTAGAAAGCTAACAATAGAAAATTTTGTCATTTTTTTTTTTACAAAATTCTTTCTATCTTAAAGTACAAAATAGTAGGTTATATCTATACTTAATATTGTTCGATATTCTTAGCAAAATATGTAACATCATTATCAATTTTTTTAAAGAAATGGGATTTCTCAGAATTTGTCTTGTGGCAGACTAGGCAAATGATTATTAAGCTTTCTTTCTTTCTTTCTTTCTTTCTTTCTTTCTTTCTTTCTTTCGTTTATTGACTTTAGACAGATGATGAAATCCCAATATATACTTTTATGCAGGCAGGTGGTTCAAGAATTTAATGTCATCTTTGGCTACATGGACCATTGGAGACCATCCTACGCAACGACATACATATTCCACACTTAGCTGATGTTACATCTAGCAGGACCCACTGTGAAATGACCACATATGATTCTTGTTTTAAAGGTATTGAAAAAATTTGCTATAAAATATATGGAATATCTTTTCAGTTCTTTTCTGTTGATTTCTCATAGTATTTGATTTTTCCCTGTCAATCTAAATAAGTAAAAACTGAAAGATGAAGCTGTAAGGCTCATATTGACATTTCTCTTTTATTGTTGAAAATGTTGATTTAAAATGAAAATATTAGCACTTAAGCAGGGTTAAGGAAAGTTACTCAAACTATGCAATTTATATTAGTGTCTTTGGTAAATAAAAATTGTGAGAAGACATTGTTTTAGACTGGGATCTTAAAATAGGCATCAATCAGAAGGCTGAAGTTTTCATGCTCTAACGTTCGGTAGTATAGGGGCTGTCCAGGTGTTAAGCGGTCTCTATAAATTGGCTAAGTTTTAGAAGCTATGCTTAGTGCTTCCCATAAATTCAGTTAATTTAGTCATTCTGGATTTCTGACGGCATTGAAGACCTATAGACTCATAGCCAATCCAGGCTATCTACCTTGAGAGAAAAGATCTGAGTGGAGGGTATTCAGCTGACTTTCATTCTAAAGCCAAGAAAAAGCCAGGTTCAAAACTAAGTGTTCTAGTCAAGAGAGATGACAGAGGTTCTGGCTAGTCAACAAAAGGATGGACTGGGTATTAAGACTATCTTGTACCTCACTGGTACAAATAGGAATAATTATGCTCTAATTGTATTCTGAGAGAAAAGCTTTATTTTAACAGGAAGGGTAGTATGTAGGAGGAGCTAAGGGGAAAGGAGCACTGAAAGGAAAAGATGGAGTAAGGAGAGGAGAAGATGAAGTAGATGAGAATATCGGTAATGAGAGAGAAAAAGAGAGAAAGAGAGAGGGGGCATGGAGGCAGAAGTTCACATGTCTCCACTAGTCAAAGATAGTTTACATAGCTAGGTTGGGTATTAGGTTACACTTCTGATTGAGCATTACCATACTTATAAAGCCCTTGATTAACATTTAAAAAAATTGTATAAAAGCCAAATGGAAAAGGGGGGGCAGGGGATAGGGGTTGTCTAAAGAGGGGAAACGGGGAAAGGGATTGGCATCTGATATGTAAATAAAATATCCAATAAAAAAACGAAAGAGAAAAGAAAAAAAAAAGAATGTCCTCAAATTAGGACAAAATTTTTTTTCTTATAAAAAAACAGAAGCAAGTTACTGTGATGCTTAGATTTGTTTTTATACAGAAATCAATCCAATCATTAAAAAGCTTTCACTTTTTGCCTAAACTATTTTCATTTGCATTATTTTCTTTGTACATGAATATTTAAACAAAAACTAATTTTACAGCAATCAATTTTGTGTTTCAATTACTTGTCTCTCTGACCTTTCTCTTGTATCTGTCAGTTCAGTTGTATAATTTTTCTGAGTAAAATTCAGCAACTGTTTACAATAAAAATACTCAAGGTCAAAAACAAAATAAAATAAAATAAAATAAAATAAAATAAAATAAAATAAAATAGGCATCAATATACCTCAACAAACCGACATGAGAACAGATATATCATGTTTGTTAACAAAATTGGAATTAAAAAGAAAAATAGATTATTCATCAATCTAAGTAATATTAAACAAAACAAAAAAAAAACAAAAAATATACAAACAGGAAGTGATTCTGGTCTACTGAAATCAACAGAGTCAGGAACTTCTAATTCTTTAATGTTCACCAAAGATAGGGAGGGGAGAGGGAGGAACAATGCCGAGGTAACCTAATAGTAGCTATCATTTTCCCAATGGGTCTGTGTCTGCATGATCAGTCTCATAGTTGTTTACTTTGCTTAATGATAGAAATCTTATTGAATATTTTATCTGCTTGCATGCATGTTCCATAGTCTTATCATGATTTATATTTGAAATACATTTAAAATATCATAAAGAACTTAAAATGAGCAATGAATAACTTCAAATCAAGGGTGAGGTTCTTCTGCTCATGGGAGCCTGTGTGACTATTTGGGACTCATACTCTGTCAGCCTAAGCAGTAGAGTGGACAGAATTGCCTTGGTTAACTCAGCTTTCCTAGAGTCCCAATCTTTCAGCAATGAAATGTATGATCAGTAAGCCACCACTTGTCCCTCAACTCAAATGATATCCTTGATGATAATGTGACATATTAATGTCACTTCTGATTTTTGTCTATTACATTTACAAATGCTGTTATTATTTACACATACATATTTTATAAAGACAAATATTCATTCTCCTCAACTAATACAATAAAAATGTTTGTATTGTGTTATACATTGAGTAAACTGTTAGCTTTAAAAATGACTAAATTTAGAGATGGGGAGATAAATCTGTCCATAAAATATACTCTGAACATGCAAAAATACCTGTGTTCGAATCCCCAGAACTGGCATAAAACTAACTATAGTGGATTCTCCTTGTTAGTTTATAGATGAGTAATTCAAGACAGATAGATCCCTCAAGAACATCAGCCTGTAAGTCTAGCTAGATCTAAAACACTGAGAGACCCCTATCTGAAGAAGAGTGATTGAAGAAAGAAACCACATGTCAATTTCAGATGTCAATTTCTGCTCTCTACATGAACATGTTTATGTATGTCCACAATCCCATGTCACATATCCATACCTCTCTCTCTCTCTCTCTCTCTCTCTCTCTCTCTCTCTCTCTCTCTCACACACACACACACACACACACACACACACACACACACACACTCACACTGTTCTTAAAAGACAGTGTCTTATTTAGGGTTTTATTCCTGTGAAGAGATATCATGATCAAACAACTCTTATAAAGGAAAAAATTTAATTGGGGCTGACTTACAGTTTCAGAGGTTTAATTCATTATTATCATTGTGAGAAACATTGCAGAATCCATGTACGTACACATGATGCTGATGGATCTGAGAGTTTTATATCTTAATTCATGGGCAAAAGAAGGGTTTCACATTAACTGTTGCTCGATCATAGAGACCTCAAAGCCCACTTCCACAGTGACACACTTTCTCTAACAAGGCCACACCTACTAATAGTGCCAGTCACTATGGGCCAATGCATTCAAATATATAAATATATGGGGTCATACCTATTCAAATCACTACAGAAAAGTAATCACATAAACCTGAAGTAGATACTTTGCAAGGTAATATGCGTTGAGTTGTAAATTAAGACAGAAATCCAATCTAGAAGTAATAAAAGTAAAATCAGTTTTTGTTGGGTTTTTTTTGTTTGCTTTTATTTATTTATTTATTTTTTTATATTGTGATGGCAAAAATAAAAGCTAATGCAAAGGACAGAGTTTCTACCCAGAGCACCTCCAATGAATGGTAGGCAACAAGCAAAGATCAAAAGACATACAGCACAGGTGGGAAAGGGTATCCTAAGGATCTAAGAAATAAAGAACAATCTTGCTTTTCCAGTGTGATGTGGTGTTCAGGACTTGCTATGGTGGGAGAACTGGGTTCTGGTGATGCCAAGTAATCTTCTAAGAGGAAACACTAAGAAACTGATGTTCAGAAGAGATTGAATCACTCTCTGCAGCTCCATCTTCATAATCTACATGACTATAATATGCAGACTGTGTACTACATTTGGAATAGGGAAGACATATTTTTCTTTATGAAACTTGGTAAATATATTGGTTTTTATTTGTTTTTGTTTGCTAGTCAACATAACAAAAACTGGGTTGTCTGAAAAAGGGAACCACAACTAAGAAAATGTCTAAATACAATTAGCCTGAAAATAAGTCTGTGGGGGCATTTACCTAGTTAGTGATTGAAAGTGTCCAGCCCACAGTGGGTGTTGTGATGCCCTGGCAAGCTGTCCTGGAGTAGACAAGCAAACAGGATAAGCAAACTAGAGATAGCAGCATTCCTCAATGGCCTCGATTCTACAGGTTTCTACTTGAGTTCCTGCCTTGGCTTCTTCAATGAATTATGACTAAGTATATGTTAATTAAATAAATGCCACCCCCCAAGTCATAGTTGTCATCACAGCAATATAAACTCTAATTAAGTCAGTAAGCAACCCAGTATAACTTTTTCTTTTGAACTGGAAAAGAATACTTATACATTTTTCCTAAGACCACGATGATTAATATTATTAACAAATATGCCCATAAAAAAGGTCCCATCCAGGTTCAGAACTAAGTGTTTTAGTTAGGAGAGATGACAGAAGTTCTGGTTAGTCAACAAAATGATGGACTGGTTATTAGGACTAACTTGTACCTCACTGGTACAAATCAGCATAATTATGCTCTAATTGTATTTTAAGAGAAAAGTTTTATTTTAACAGGAAGGGTGATATGTAGGAGGAGCTAAGGTGGGAGGAGTACGGAGAGAAATGAAGGAATAAGGAGAGGAGGAGAAGAAAGACAGGAGAAGCTAGGTGATGAGAGAGAGGAGAGAGAAAGAGGGGAGGGGACATGGAGGCAGATGTTCACGTGTCTCCACCAGTCAAAGATAGTTGATATATCTAGATTGAGTATTGGGTTACACTTCTGACTGAGCATTACTAAACTTATGAAGTCTTTGATTAACATTTTAAAAAATTGTATAAAAGCAAAAAGGAAAGGGGGGCATGAGATAGGGGTTTTCTAGGGAGGGGAAATGGGGAATGGGGATGACATCTGAAATGTAAATAAAATATCCAATAAAAAAATAACTGAAGTGAAAAAAAAGAACAATATTATTAAAATATATAACTTTCTATTTTCAAAATTAAAAAAAGGTCTACATCACTGGAACTTAATAATATTTGAAACATAAATAAATACAATATCCAATAAAAATAATTGTATTTGAAATAGGAACATAATGTCATTATCACCTCATTAAAACAGTCAATATTAAAATCAGTGGATGCATTGAATGTACATCAAGATGTAGAACAATTATAATTCACACATTGCTTGAAAGAATTTCAAGTGGCATAATGACTTTGAAAAACAGTTGAGCGGGTTTTTTTTTAATCTTGTGATATGTGTGTGTGTGTGTGCACTTGCACCTGTATGTGTGTGCATGCTGTGTATGAGTGTATGTGTACGTGTGTGTGCATGATGTGTGTGTGTGTGTGTGTGTGTGTGTGTGTGTGTGTGTACCTTTAGAGGACAGAAGAGTGTATCAATGCACCTAGAGCTAGAGTTACAGGTAGTTGTGAGACTCCTATTGCATGTGCTTGCAACAGAACTCAGGTTCTCTAGAAGAGCATTAAAGACTCCTAACTGCTAAGTCTTCTCAACGATTTTGATATTATCTTTGTATTGAAAGACTAGAAATGTTGTTTAAATGTTCTAGGTTCATGTCCTCCATAAGAAACAGATTTCAGAACCGTCTTGGTTGTTCATGCTTGCAATCCTAGGACTAGGGATACAAAGTAAGAGCAATGTCATGAATTTTGAAGCTATACTAGTCTACATAACAAATCCAGGCTAGCCACAGCTACATGGAGAAATGCTATCTCCAAATAAATAAATGAATACAAGGAACAAAACTCCAACAGAAGAAGCACTGCTTTTGATTAGAGATATTTTCTTTAACTGTAGTTTTGGAGGCCAACAAAAATGTTAAGATGTTACTTATAGGCAATTTATAATCTTGGTTCTAATTTCTTTCAAAACCATTTCAAAGAAGTTTTATAACTTTAGATTTCATGGTTTCACCTAGGAGACATAAATTATTTTTGATGTTTTTAAAAAGTGGTGTGGGATACAAGTTGCTTATGAATTCAATCTTAGATGCTACAAAACCTTACAGAACTTTATTTGAGACATTAGAGAATTCAATTTGTGTTCTAGGTAAGTGGGGAATAAGAACCTATGTATTAAGGGAGGACCCAGGTATTGGTGACCCACAGAATATAGAAAGAAATGCAATTGTAGAACAAAAATGTTCATTTCCAAAGAGTCTTAGTGACTGCTGTTGACATGAAACTTCAGGCCCTGAACACAAGGTAACTGTTTCATCTCCTCTGTCAGTCTAGGCGGTGCTGCTTTCAAAAGGGACTGGTAACATTCCAGATAGAAAACTACCTAAGTTGTGCTTCCATGATGCTGGTATTAACCAAATCAAAAGTCTTCAGTGTGATTTGTCTCAATTTACATTTTATTTTCAGAGTAGGTGAGTTAATTTTTTGTACATCATTTTCCTCTTTGGAGGTTTATTCTTTCTAATTGACTTATCTTGTCACATTGAAAAATTCAGTAGAGTACATATCTACAGGTCTTTCATTTTTATGACAATACTTGTCTTAATAATGGAAGTTGAACTGTACGTATTGAAGTGAGATAATATATATCCTTCTGTTTTGAATTTATTTTCCGAAATGTTTTGGGTTTTAAAGTTGCTTATTATCATTTTAATTTAGAATTAACATTTTAGTTACTATAGGGATATTTACCTGGCATTTGAGTGCAACATTATTAAATTTATATCCATCGATTCTGTAAAAATTTGTCTAGTACTAATATTTATTGTCCAGGACAGGAATAAATGATTCTTTCTCATTTTTCTCAGTACTCTATCTTAGCATTATGTTGTAGTTTTATGTGTACTGGTATATACATTGTATTAATTGTTTTATTTCATGCTACATTTATATATTTTTATAAATAGTAATTTTATCTTTTTGAAAATTCACTTTTTAAAACAGTTTTTGGATATTTTATTTATATTTTAGATGTTATCCCCTTTCCCCAATTACCCCACCCAGAAACCACCTTTCCCATCCCTCTCCTTCTGCTTCTATGAGGATGTGCCCCCACCCACCTACTTACTCCCACCTCCCCACCCTCAAATTTCCCCTCACTGGAGCATCTAGCTTTTATGGGACCAAGACCTCCTCTCCCACTTATGCCCTGCAAGGCCATCGTTCCCTACATATACAGCTGGAGCCATGGGTCCTTCCCTATGTACTTTCAGACCCTGGGAGCTCTGATTGGTTGTTATTGTTACTCTCCCCATGGGACTGCAAACCCCTTCAGCTCCTAATACATTAGTAGTAACATAATGTTTGAAATGCCTAGTTACAAAAGCTTCAGTTTGAATACTCAAAGTTAACAATTTGTTCAATAGAGGATCTAAAATGTAGTGAAAAACAAGTGGAATTCTATGAGACCATTCATATTAAGGTTGATTTTAGAGTTCCTATCATACTTATGAGTCATAGCCACTTATATAGTCTTAAATATTTAATTATTAGTGACCAAACTATGGTCACTTCTCTTATTCCCAAGATCAGAGCCAAAATAGAAGGAATAAGGATTCTAAGTTTTGGATTTTTCAGTCTCTTGATTGGCAGAAACTAATTCACATAAAAAAATTATAACTTTACTTGAGAAATGTTTCTTGTGTCCAAGGTTTGACGATAAATGTACACTAACTGCCAAACTAATTAAATATGTACATCATCATAGGTGCAGAACCAAATTATTATTATAGAGTATTTCATATATTAACATTTTCCAAAACTGCACTCACTAGTGTGCACTGAAAACAAAAATCCAGGGTACAACTTGCATTAGTTCATCTTAGCAAATACCTGCCACTTTGAAAAATTAATAGGATATACTATTTTTTAATCTTTTCTTTTATAGCAATAATTTGTTTCTATTCACTACAGAAATTTTAAAACCTTCTTATTTGTTGAAATAACTGGTTAGCTTTTTGAC
This sequence comes from Rhabdomys pumilio, assembly GCA_030674055.1. Classification (NCBI taxonomy): domain Eukaryota; kingdom Metazoa; phylum Chordata; class Mammalia; order Rodentia; family Muridae; genus Rhabdomys; species Rhabdomys pumilio. The sequence goes on along the minus strand of JANHMN010000015.1, from coordinate 44,064,229 downwards.
TGAATCAGTTGTTATGTTTTGTTATTAGGTTTATTCTTTCTCATGTGAATTAATAATTATAGAGCCCTCTCTCTCTCTCTCTCTCTCTCTCTCTCTCTCTCTCTCTCTCTCTCTCTCTCTGTGTGTGTGTGTGTGTGTGTGTGTGTGTGTGTGTGCACGTGAACTATTTTGTTGTTGTTTCCTACAGAAATTTTTATTTGGCTTAACTTTTTAAATCTATTATTATGCGTACACAGAGAAATGATTTTGTGACTGCATTTCAAACAAAAAATTAGAAAAAGGTCACAATATCCTTTATTACAGAGAAACAAGAGGAATGACCTAACAATCACATAGGTCATTGTGGCCCAGTGTGGCAGGTTTCTGCACTATGCCAAATAAATAAATAAATATAAAATAAAGTAGAAAATAGCTTCTGAGAATTCTTCTCCATTCTACTATTCATATGTGGAATGTAATCCATAATTTATAGGCCCAAGACACTTTCTGTGTGTGTGTGTGTGTGTGTGTGTATGTTTGTCAAATAGTGCAACCTGAATCACATATTTTTATCTAATTTGTACTTCAATATCAATAAAAGTACAACCTCTTTAGATGCCATTCTAGACGGCCAGAATGAATCCCTATGCCCACCCCAGCTCTATCTTCCATCCCCTGTGGTGATAATCCTCATGCTGGTTTAACAAACTCTTTGTTTCATATACGCTGGCTCAATTGTACTTTTAGAATGACTTCACAATTTTCTAGAACTAGTTAAGACTAGACTTTTTATATTGGATATTTTATTTATTTACATTTCAGATGTTATCCCCTTTCCCCATCCATGCTGCCACCCAGAAACCCACTATCCCATTCAGGTAGAAACTGATGTTGATTTCCTCATAATTTAAGTTAGCAAGAAGTAAAACTAAAATTGCCATTTGGGAAGGAGAAATATGATGTATGCTTTACAATATGTACCAAAGACTGTGTACTAACGATTCTCTAAAATAATTGTATACAATAATGGTTTTAAATAGCAGGAATAGTCAAACTGCAATGAGAAAAACAAGACAAGGACTACTGTGAGGAGAATCTTGGAAAGCAGAGAAAAAATTAATCAAAGCATTGCAAGCTGCTACATACAATAGTAATAGTATTAAATCATTAAACCTTCAAGTTCCAGAAGCTTTAAATATTTATGAACTTACAGTTTAATTCATTTGTGTCTTATTAGATTAGGTTTTGCTTATGCAATTTTGTTCTGCAGATACTTCATTACTATTCTTACTTTTGCTAACAAAATATTTATCAATCTATAAGAGATGAGAATGCCTAAAGCACCTATGCTTTGTGATGAAAACTTTAGAAGAAAACCTGATTTCTTTTCAAAGAGAAAATATATGTGGTTAGATAGCTCATGTTACAAAATCCTTAACTGGGTTCAAATAGATAGCCCAGAGCTATTATGTACTATTAATAGTTAAAAGACAAAGAGGCTTATATAGCAGTTGAAAATTTTCTAATTTATGATTGAGTTGCTAAAATTGAGTCCATAGTTTTTTTTTAAGAGTCTAACACAATTATCGCTATCTTCCAGATGATGTCAATCACTAAGTATGCAATAAATTTTAATATTGAATTCATTTCAGGACCATACACAGCATTATTAGGTTATGAAAAATTTCAAACCTCTGTCTTGTCATTCACTTCTTAAATACCACTATGTTTCTATTCCCCTGTATTAATTGTATTCAAACTTTTTCCCTAATATGATACCTGGTAAATATATAAAACACAATTCACTAAAATTTATTTTTTGGAATTGTAACTTATTATGGACACTTTCATGTGATCTATGTATTGAATGTACAACCAGTGCCTATTGTATACATTTATGCATTGAATTACTAAGAAATGAATATTTCAACATTTTACATGTTTCCTGATTTATAAAATAAAGGCAATTTCTTGCCATTGGGAAGGTATGTTTATACCTATTCTTTATCCTACATGGTATCATTTTCACAGTATACTTAACCTTCAGCAATTCAAGTCTCATTGTGATGCGCAGAGGTCCTTGCAGTCAAGTCTCCCTTACATTAAACATGACCATTGATGAAGATGAAAGGTTTACTGTAATTGTAGTAACTGTCATGCTGGTGACATTTACACAAACTTAAATACAAATAAGTTTAATTTGAATTCACACACACATACACAGACACGTATATACAATTATATATTACTTGTGAATTTCTACAAGTCAAGAAATCTATGTTTTGCATGTCATAACCTGAGTATCTGTCATAATATTTGTCACATAACAGACATTTTTAAAATTCTAAATACACAGAACCAAATAAATATTACATAAGGAAAAAACTGCAAAATCTATAATGATAATGAAAGAAATCAACAATTAAAATGGTTTTTCTATTGTATTTTTGAACTTACTTACAATATAACATCAACTATGTACTCACAGTATATGAATGTGGCTAAAAGTAGACATCATCCAATGTAAAGGCTACAGTGCAACACCTTTAGAAAAAAGATACTCAAAAAGTCTCACTTCCCGTAGGCAAAATAGTCAATTCTAATTACTTCACTACTGTCTTCTTCACATTTTCTTTCTTTTCCGAGAATATATTCCTTATCTAACAGTGTCATGAAATTATTTCAGAATGAGCTTTCCTATTTTCTCAAAACTCTTATTAAAACTGACAATACAAGAGAAATTAATATGAGGCCATATAAAGAAATGCATTACAAAAATATCACATTAAGAACTTAAGGAATTCACAATCACTCAGTCCTTGGATATAATCTTCTGCCAGACAGTGAGAAATTACCAAGTCTCCTTGGTGTTGATTTTTAATAATATAACTATGTAATTTAAGGATTCCTACAAAAATATCTCATCTCTGGCTTACTTCATCTATTTCTAAAATGACGTTCTGCTGGTTTGTCTAAATTTGAGCACATAAATGTGCATTTTAAAACACAATTTATTAGACACCAATCATTTTCATTTTCCCACATGATTTTTAAAAGTAGTCATTACCTGGTGTAATACAATAAATGTTATCTTAGTGAAGTTTCTATTTTTTCTAAATTTTAAGTATGTGCAACTTCTTTCATTAACTGATGAAACCTTTTTATTAGAAGTAATGTTAAATGATATGACTGATGTTTTTTCGTTATACCTTTGGGATTTTCTTGCATTAGCATGGCATCATATGCTATAAACATTCTTCAGTGGCTGGAACAGACAGTGTTTATCTCATTTAATATTTAATTCCACATAAAACTCACAGGACATTCATTATAAGCACACTGACTGTGTAGAAATTATTGCCATGGTGCATTTTGAATCCTAGTCAAAATTTTCTTTACTCAATACTGATTGGATAAATAAACAAAAATAAACAGAAATCTCAAAGTCAAGGATTTCTGTCATAGCTTGGAGATAAGTTATTGGAGACTTCTTGACAGATTCTGGATCTCAATTAAGTGGTATATTCTTGGTACTCAAATTTGTAAAAGTATCATGATTACATAAATGTCTGAAGCTATAAAGAAGCAGCTTAACATTTAGGTTAGGAAAAACACTATCCATGTACTTATACCAGGAGCATCCACTGAAACAATCTTGTTGAGATGATAATATTAGTAACAGCAGGGTTGCCGGGCGGAGGTGGCGCACGCCTTTAATCCCAGCACTTGGTAGGCAGAGGCAGGCGACTTTCTGAGTTCGAGGCCAGCCGGGTCTACAGAGTGAGTTCCAGGACAGCCAGGACTACACAGAGAAACCCTGTCTCAAAAAAAAAAAAAAAACAAAACAAAACAAAACAAAACAAAACAAAACAAAAAAACAAACCAAAAAACCAAAAAAACAAAGTAACAGCAGGGTTAGAGAATTAGCTAGTGGAGCATATGTTTCATATTTCATTCCTTACATTATTATGTATTCCTGTTAAACTGTAAAAGTGGCTGTTTTCTCAATAAAATGTTGCATTTTCATGGATGTAAATGTGAATGATATAACTTATACAACTAATATCATAAGTATATCATTAGACATTATATTTCCTTTTACTAGAAATATTCATAATGTTATCTTTGTTATCTGTGTGCTTTTTGTTCAACACAATTACAGACATTTAAATGAATGGTGTTAAAATGAAATAACATACAGAGAAAATAAGATAAGTAGTATGTTGAGAACTGCACAACAGTATCCCCTATAACAATTTGTGAAATATTGGCTGTGTCAATTCAGTCATAGAAACAAAACATCCCATTTACTTAGGGATGTGTAAATCTATGCTAACTGAGATATGAGACATACAGTTCATGTGTTTCCTTCCCAGTTTGCTCTTTATTGTGATATCACACCATAACAAAACAACATGGAGAGTCAAGTGTTTCTTTGGCATTTAGATTATAGTATATATCATCAGAGGAAGCTGAGGAAAGAACTCAGGAGAGTGAAGGTGGGAGGTGAATCAGAGAAGAGAAAGAATAGTGTTTGCTGTCGTGCTCCCAATGGTTTGTTCAGCTTGCATTCTTATGTAACTTGGGAGCACATATCACTGGCCATGGTGGGTTGAGCACAATCAGATCAATCATCAATCATCAATCAAGAATAGACACCCACACTTGCCTGTAGACCAATCTGGCAAATAAATTTTCTCAGTTGAGTTTCTGTCTTCCCACATGACTCTAGTTTGTGTCAAGTTGGCAACCAAGCAGCACAGTATGTCTTTACATGTATGTTTTACTATGACATGCACTGAGTATGTTACCCAAAAATAATAATGAAGACCTGAAATTCCTGCATTCAGTAAGCACAGGCAGGAAGCTCATTGAAAGTCTAAGACCAGCTTACCTACATATAAATTTGCTGGCCAGCCTCCTCTACATAGAGAAGGAGACTGGCTCAATTAAAAACAACAACAACAACAACAACAAAAGCAACAAAAACAAAACAACAGCAATAACAAAAAACACCCCCAAACCAACAAATAAGCAAAACCTGGAACACCAACTTTGTATCTTTCTTAGCCAATTCAATTATGATAAAGTTTGAGATTTGAAATATTCTCAAGAAAGCAATCTCTTTTGTCAATGTACTCTTTTTTTCCCTAGTAATTTTTGAGACTTATGTATGTTAGCTAATGCTTTCAAGAAAGAAATGTTTGGTAGGTAGACAGTTCCATGGACTCTTCCTTTTTTTATTATTAAACTTTTGTCTTTGTTGATGTTGAGGCTACCAGATAATGTCAAAAAACTTAAGAATACTTACTAAAATTTCCTGTTCATTAGAAGAGCTATGCCTAATTCATTAGCAACTTCAATACATTTTATCCCTCATTTCCTTTCTGTTTTCTGAATCTATATTTTACTATACTAAGATAAACCAAACATGTCTTTGAATTATTGAATGAGGTGTTGAATTCTCATCAGTTTTCTTTTTAAAAAATTATGTAACTTTATGACAGTTCCACCTCTTTTGTGGACAGTTAACCTATATACTTTCATCTACTCTAGCATATTAATGGCATCAGTGTACTATAGCAAAAATTCACCTGAACATTGTGCCAGTTCCTCATTTAGTGGTCTTTTCTAGCTTTGTTATCCATTTTCACTTAGGTTAATTATTAAACATCTTATAATATTTTACCATTTTAATTTTCTATTTATCAACATCCTATATCTGATTTTCTTAAAGTGCTTACTGTTTTTCTTATTTCTATTGTTACATGTGGGCATTCTTTTATTTTAGTTTGATCTTACTTCACTGGACTTGACTGAGATTATTCTATTTTTAGGGATTTTAAAAAAGCTTGAGTTTATGAAATATACTCATTCATATTTTTCAATCTTTGTAGTTTTGACATTCTAATTATGCAATTTCTCTTTTATCTTTTCTCCCACTAAACCCTGCCATGTATCCTTTTTTTCTTTTTCTCAAACTGCTAGCCTCTTTTCATTAACTGATTTTAGAGGTATTTTAACTCAGCAATGTGGATTCTCTTGCAAGGGATCATATTCAAAGAACTTCTATGTCATCCAGCTGGAATGCAGACATACCCTGGATTACAGTTTGATCTGGATAGAATACAGACATGCCTTTAGTACACAATAGAAAACAGTGAAATTGTTATTTTATCCCAAACAATGAAAGTAAGGTTAGATATAAAAGGAAGCAGGCATGACTGAAACTAATATCAAATTGAGAGAGGGCAGTTCAGTGATTATAGTTTAGCTGTGTTCAGGAAACACAGTGGAATTCATTGAGTGGAGTTTAGCTAGGTACCATTTAATGGAGTTCAGTTTAAAGGCAGTTTTCCCATGACAGTTTTACAGGGACAGGCTTCAGGTGCAGACAGAATGAGCCAGAGAATGAGAGGAGCCAGGAGATTAGAACACATTTCCAGAGTTAGTTTGAAGTTAAGTACAGTCATTCAGTAAGGAGCCAAGAGAAACCAGTTTGAATCAGTCATCATGGAAAGGAATTTGAGCCAAAACAGTTGTTTTGAACCAGCCAGACTCAGTTCAGAAAGAATTAGAAAGGGTGAGTTTGTTCACCAGTAAGCCTGCGAGATGACAATTACATCTCACAAATAAAAGTTACTTTTACAACATGTATGTTTTAAAATTATTTCTCTTTAATATATACATGTCTCCAATAGGCCACTAGAACCCTTGAAATTTTTGTTAAGTACTAACTTTTAGGTGGATGTTGTAAAATGTCTATTTCCTTTTATCCTTTCACCATCACTTTCTGCTCACCAAATCAGTTACTCTACCTTTTCAGTATTGATAATGAATACACTATACAGCAAAGTAAGTTCTAGAGAACCAGATTTGAATTTTGCAATTCGTTTGATAACTATCAATGAACTTGGAAAGATGCAAATGCAATGAATTTACTTATAGTTTTTATTCTTTAATGGCTTCTTATTTTCATTTTGGAAGCATAGAGATATTAATTGGTGTATCCTAAACTTCAGGGACATAAAATAAGCATGACTACCCAAGAGGAAAATGATGTCTGGTTTATAGGTTATGACTCTACTTTCAATACCTATACTTCAATGTGTTAATTAAATTCATTAAAAAACTTTAATTACCCATTCACCATACATTTCCTCTCATTTTACCACAAATATACTATCATATTTTACCAAGAATTTGATTTTATATTAAATATACATGCTGCACATGTTGTTTTTAAAATTCCAAATATATCTTTTATAAAAAATAACCTGTATAGACATATGTATTTTTTTATTGTTTCCTAAACGTCATGCAAAATACCTGGGATTTTCTAGATATTTAGGCATTTTAATAATCTGATGGTTTCTTTTCTGTCTGAAGGCTTGAAGGGAAAATGAAAATGATAGAACTATATGATAATCTTAATGTTTAATTATTTAAAATTGAGCATGTTTTTAGGATTTCTGAGGTTGCTCTTATTGCCTTCTAAAAAAAATTAAATATATGGAAATGAGAAAATTGAAGTATTCATTCAATAAGCAGATATTAGGGTGTGAATGATGATAATGCATATAATTTTGTATTTTTATTAACAACTTTATTTTATCATATTGTTTCTCCTCCTCTAACTTCTCCAAAATATTACCCTCCTCCCAATTTATTTTCTTTCTTTCCATCAAAAAATAGACATCAAAAGCTGTAAAGAAATTATAATCCACCTACATGGCTACTCTGATCACATCCAAGACCTTCAAGGTCCATGAGATCCCACTGGAATGCAGACATATACCACTTAACATACACCTTTGATCTCTTTAGCTGGAATCCTTTAGTAGACACTTTTAATCCTGAACAATGAAGTCTAATTGAGGGACAGACAAAATGCTGAATCAAAGAAAGATTTTGAAGAATAAATCACAAAAAGGATGTGACCAACTCTCAGATGAAAAGTTATTTAAGAGCATTGCAGGATGAAAGAGTCAGTTCAGTCAGTTCAATTGAGTTGAGTTCATTTTGTCAGTAAGTTTAGAGTTGAATGAGTTGGACATCAGTGCAGTAGGTGCAGGGCCCTGAAGTTGAGTTTGTTTGTGAATTCATGCAGTTCACTACAGGTCAGCAGAGGCAGTTGAAGCCCGAGAATAAGGAGTCAGAATATTAGAACAGAGTTAGAAGCTAAGCAGAGCAATACAGACAGAAGTGGAGAGAGATGGATTGAATCATTTATCTCAGAGAGTCTGAGCCACAACAGCTGAGTTGAACCAGTTGAGCCAGGCTTCAGAAAGAACTAGAAAAGGTGAGCTTATTAGCAGTAAGCCTCTGAGATGACAATTACATCAAGCAAATAAAAGTTACTTTTACAAAAATCTAGCCACAAAGACATTTGCTGGACAAGAGAAAATCAGTACTCCCCACCCCTCCCCACCACCACCAATGGAATGTCACTGAGTATATGAACCAGACTCCAGTTCAAACCTGCTATCCAGGGCAACATAAAACATACAATATTTCCAAAGACAATTCTTTCTTTCTTTTTTTTAATTGGATATTTTATTTTCATTTCAGATATTATTCCCTTTCCCTGTTCCCCACCCCCACCAAGAAACCCCTATCCAATCCCCCCTCCTTCTGCTTCTATGAGGATGTGCCCCTACCCAACCATCCACTCCCATCTCCCCACCCTAGAATTTCTCTACACTGGGGCATCCAGCCTTCACAGGACCAAGGACCTCCTCTCCCACCTATGCCCTACAAGGCCATCCTACCCTACATATACAGCTGGAGCCATAGGTCCCTCATTATGTGTTCTCAGGCTGGTAGTTTAGATTTTTAGCTCTGGTTTAGCTCTGGTTGGTTGGTATTGTTGTTCTCCCCATGGGGCTGTAGACCCTTTCAGCTTTCTTCAGTCTCTCTAACTCCTCCATTGAGAACCCCATGATCAGTTCAATGGTTAGCTTTGAGCATCTGCCTCTGTATATGTCAGGCTCTGGCAGACCTCTAAGGAGACAGCTAGATCAGGCTCCTGTCAGCATGCACTTCCTGGAATCCATATCAGTGTCTGCCTTTGGTGACTACACCTGGGATAAATTCCCAGGTGGGGCAGTTTCCAGATGGCCCCTCTTTCAGTTTCAGTTCCACACTTTGTCTCCATATGTGCTCCCATGAACATTTGATTTTGCATTATTTCCAGGGATTAACACCTATAAAATATTACTCTTTCATATATATTTCTCATTATTCTTCTAATTTGCAATGTTTAGAAATATTGTTTTACCTATCTGAATTATATTTATGCATCCTACAAATGTGGTTTGGAGGAGGGATACTAGGGATATTAAATTATATTTACGTGCAGAAATCTTAGTGGTGTTCATTTAGCCCAGTTCAGTTGTTGGTTCTTTGACCTTTGCCATTTCCAGTTTGGCAATGTGAGCCACGGAAATTGGTCTCAGCACATTGTCTCCCCAGTTCAGCAGAACTCACTGTATTCATCATTGTAATTGGTCCTTATAGCATCTACCTGTTTAGCTCAAGCACCTTTGTCTTCCAAGTTAAACTGTGTAAAGATAAGAAGGGTGCATATCTTTCTGTGCACCAACTGTCCCAGGGTAACCTTCCACTTGGTGATGCACACAGGACAAGCAAGAAGATATCTCAATGGTGCCTACCTCCTGGGCAATCACCACCAGCTGAGCCCTTTTGTTCTCCACAAAGGTAGTGATTATGTTGATCCTTGCTTGAAAGGCACATGGTCTCTTAGAGGGAAGATCCTGTTTTTCACTCTCTCTCTTCATAGCACTAACCAACAGCCTTGCTTCCTCTCCTGATTTTTCTCTAGCACATGTGTGAAAAGCTTATGTGGAAAGTTTAAGGAGCTGAGTAGCTATTTGCCAAAGACAAGGCATAACAGTAGATACTTTGAGCTACTCACAGAGGATGCCCCTTTGTCAATACCCCTAGACCTCTGGGCTGGATGTCCTTCAAATGTAGAAGACCTTAGAGCTTTTCTCAAACAGAGGGTTCTCCCACTGTTTTGGCCTCCTTTTTGTTGATGCCTTGGGGAGAGGCCACCCTCTTCCCACTGGCCTTCTTCCCTTTGGGCCTTGTCCTAGGCTGGAGAAGAGAACCAACTATATGAGTTTTAAAGAAAATAATAGAATTCGATTCACATCTCAGTAACTATTAACATCTTTGTTATTTAATAGTTCTTAGCTTTAACTTTTCTGGTTTAAAATTGTAAAAAATAAATTTCTTACTTGAGCCATTTTGAAGACTAACTAAGCTACTAATGTCATCTAATTAGCACATGATACATGTTGACGTTTGTTTCTCCTAAGCCTTTTTATATATCTATTGAGCTATTTTTTTATGTATGCTTTAGAGAGATGTGTGTTAGGCACTTTGTTTTGACCATTGACTTGCTAGTGTTCATAAGACTTGGCTATTAAGCCCTTATTAGTTATATAATGTATAAATATTATTTATTCAGTTGGTACATTGCCTTTTCATTTTGTTATTTCCTCTGTTGTTAAGAAAAACATATTTCATTTATAAGATAATCCATGGAAATAATTACTTCTCATTTGTTCTGCTTATTTATATGAAATAATTGAATTGCATATAACTGAAGTAAGTTTACTTTAGCCTTAATAATCATTATCTTTTTGTTTATTTTGTTTACATGTACATGCATGTGGGTGTGTGCCCATGTCATGGTGTACATACCAAAATGTGCATGTGGAAGTCAGAGGACAACTTATAAGAATATGTAGGAGAAGCTAAGGGGGAAGGAGCACCGAGAGGAAAAGATGGAGTAAGGAGAGAAGAAGATGAAGTAGATGAGAAGCTAGGTAATGAGAGAGAAAAAGAGAGAGAAAGAGAGAGGGTGCATGGAGGCAGAAGTTCACGCATCTCCACCAGTCAAAGATAGTTTACATAGCTAGGTTGGGTATTGGGTTACACTTCTGATTGATCATTACCATACTTATAAAGCCTTTGATTAACATTTTAAAAAATTGTAAAAAAGCAAAATGGAAAAGGGGGCACGGGATAGGGATTTTCTAGGGAGGGGAAATGGGGAAAGGGGATGGCATCTGAAATGTAAATAAAATATCCAATAAAAAAAAAGGAAAAAAAAAGAATCTATTTTCTCCATCCACCCTGTAGTTTCTGGGGATTAAACTCAGTCCCTTGGTCTTAATGAGATGCACCTTCACCTCTTAAATCCTGTGTTCAAGCTCATATTTTGACTCAAAGTGTGATGCTCTTGAGTGTGTGTGTGTGTGTTTGTGTGTGTATGTATGTGTATTTGTGTGTGTGTGTGCATTTTACCTCCATATTATACAGATAGCATGAAGGTGGTTGCTTTATATCATATATATAAACATACATATGTAGAGGTCCTCTGACCTCCACACGCACACTTTGGCATCTACACCATAGCACAGAACCCCACCCACACACCTTTCCTTTTGCAACATCAGCAGCTAAAACCTATCAATAAAAGTTTCCAGTTTGTGAAAAGTCTCTGCACAGCAAATGACACCATTATTTGGACTACAGACTGGGAAGATTTTTATCAACTACACATCAAATAGAGTACTAACATCCTAATTGTACTTAAAAAAACCTTCAAGAACTAGATATAAAGAAAGCAATTAAGCCAAATAGAAAATGGGATACAGATCTAAATGTAGAATTCTCAAAAAGGGAAATTATAATGGCAAGAAGCACATAGAGATATTCTCAAAATTCTTAACGAGAATGAGGCAAAATGATTTTTGAGATTTTTAGTCAAAATGGCTAGGACAATTATGATGAGTGACAGCTCATGCTGGCAAGAATGTGGAGTGTGGAATTGATAGCACTTATCCCTTTAACCTTGCTGGTTAAAGTGTAAACTTGTATAGCCACTATGTATATCAGTGTGGTGAATCTTCCAAAAATAGAAATTGATCTACCTCATGATCCAGCTGTACCTGAAGGATGCCTAATCCTATTATACAACCCTATCTCAAACATGTTTTCTGCAGCTCTATAAGACTAGCATTTGCCACTGTGCCTTATTGGTGTAATTTTTTAAAATATTAACTTATCAAATATATTTAGATTTATTTATGACCTTTTATGTTCCATTGATTTATG
>JANHMN010000015.1:43986520-44052090 GCA_030674055.1 Rhabdomys pumilio | reverse complement strand
AGTAATGTTTTGCCTACACAGAGAGGTTTTGTTTTTTTTTTTTTTTTATAGTTCTTAACAAACATATTACATTTTGTCTATTTACTTACATGTGTATGTATATGTGTGGTGAATGGCACATGTGTCCCATGTCATGCCATCATAAACTTTCCAGAGCAAATTCTCTCTTTCTACATATAGGCCCTGATGATCTTTTCTACCTTTCTCCACTGAGCCAGCTCATCAGCCATCTTATTCCACTCCCATTTACATTTTTCTTCTGTGAAATTTTTATATGAACTACTTTATACATGCTTATTGATTTTGGTACTAAGGACATTTTAACAATGGAATTTCTTCTGACCAATAAACAGAATATTTCACTTATATTCAATTTTAGTTTCCTTATCAGTTTTTATGATTTACAGTTAACAAAGGATTCTCCTTTTTGATTTAATTTATTCCTAAGTGCTTTTGATGGTATCAAAATGGACTTGTTTTGTTGATGTGCAATTCAGCTAGATTGTTATTATATGTGTATGTTAATAATTTTTTAATGATTTCATAACCTGGAATTTTTCAGATTTATTAATTCTAACATGTTTTTGAAGTCATTGTCACTGATTTTGATTTTCAAACATTTTATTGGGGATTTGATATCTTTTACTGTAATCATTAATATACTTCAAGTTAGCCTGATTCAGTCTCTAGGGTTTTAGAAGAAGATGCCAGAAAATGTCTTCATTAATCTCATCAGTACTAGCTGGAGTATCAGCCCTTGTGCAAAGTCCATGCTCTGCTAATCCTACTGGGCACAAAATGGGAAGATTCTTGATCTCCTACACATTCACCATTTTTATTACAGAAAGACAACTCAAAGTTTTCAGACTGACCTCAAGTTAAGTTCACCTGACATTTGCTCCAGGGAGTGAGAGCAAGACACTACTTTTATCTCATCAAAGAGTAAACCAAACTGATCTTTGCTGTAGGATAAAAAGGCTGTTTTCAAGGGATGTTTGCTATAAAAAAAAATGTTCTTGAAATAAGAGCTCAGATTGAAGGTGGACAGTACCCTGTAGGGATGTGTAGAAAGGTGAATCTCAGAATTTTTGGCCGAGAATCATTATTTGAGATAAGATATTTTTACAGTGTAAGCCAATATATAAGTGCATTTTAAAAGTGTGTTGATCATGTTGAGTTAAAGGACTTTTTTTCTTTTTGTCTTCCATACCTTCTGTCTTTTACATGGATCTGCCTCTTCTTTCCTAAGCCCTAAGGGGAAGGATTAATGAACATTTAGGACTGAGTGTTTTAATGTGTCTCACTCTCTGAATAATGTCTGGCCATGGGCTTCTGTATTTGTTTATGTCTTTTGCAAGAAGACATTTCTCTATAAAGGCTGAGAGAGGATCTATGAGTATAGCAGAATGTTTTTAGGAAATATTTTATTGGTACTTTTTTGTCCATGCTTTTTTAGAATGGTACTATTTTAGCCTAGGCTTCTGGGTTATCTAGTCCAGGTTCTGGGTCACCAAAGAACTGTTGTGTATGAGTTGCATTTTGTGGAGCAGGTCTTCAATCAAATCAGATACTGTTTGCTCAATCCCACCAGATAGGCTCTCATTGCACTAGCATAGCTCACAGGCAAATTGCTCTTTCTATCTCTATGAAGAATAGATTTGGAAATTTGATGGGGATTGCTTTGAATCTTTAGATTGCTTTTGGCAAGATGGCAATTTTTACTAAATTGATCCTGCCATCTTCTGAGATCTTTTTTCAATTCTTTCTTCAGAGACTTGAAGTTCTTGTCATACAGATCTTTCACTTGCTTGGTTAGATTCAGTCCAAGATGTTTTATATTATTTGTGACTATTGTTAAGGGTGTCATTTCCCTAATTTCTTTCTCAGCCTGTTTATCTTTTGAGTAGAGGAAGGCTACTGATTTGTTTGAGTTGATTTTATTTCCAGCTACTTTGCTGAAGTTGTTTACCAGGTTTAGGAGTTCTCTGGTGGAAGTTTTAGGGACACTTAAGTATACTATCATATCATCTGCAAATAGTAAAATTTTAACTTCTTTTTTTTTCCTATTTGTATCCCTTTGACTTCCTTTTGTTGTCTAATCGCTTTAGCTAGGACTTCCAGTACTATGTTGAATAGGTAGGGTGAGAGTGCCTTGTCTAGTTCCTGATTTTAGTGAGATTGCTTCAGGGTGTTGGTTACTGGCCTACTGTGTTTTGCTTTTCCTATGTTTAGGTATGGACCTGGAATTCCTGATCTTTCCAAGACATTTACCATGAAGGGATGTTGAATTTTGTCAAATCCTTTCTCAGCATCTAGTGAGATGATCATGTGGTTTTTTTCTTTGAGTTTGTTTATGTAGTGGATTACATTGATGAATTTCCAAATATTGAACCATCCCTGCATTCCTGGGATAAAGCCTACTTGATCATGATGGGTTATTGTTTGATGTGTTCTTGGATTCTGTTTGCGAGAATTTTATTGAGTATTTTTGCACTGATATTCATAAGCAAGATTGGTCTGAAGTTCTCTTTCTTTATTGGGTCTTTGTGAGGTTTAGGTATGAGCATGATTGTAGCTTTATAGAACAAATTGGGTAGTATTCCTTCTGTTTCTATTCTGTGGAATAGTTTGAAGAGAATTGGTATTAGGTCTTCCTGGAAGGTCTGATAGAATTCTGCACTAAAACCATCCTGTCCTGGACTTTTTTTGGTGGGGAGACTTTTAATAACTATTTCTTTAGGGGTTATGGGACTGTTTAGATAGTTTATCTGCTCCTGAATTAATTTTGGTACCTTGTATCTGTCTAGAAAATTGTCCATTTCATCCAGGTTTTCCAATTTTGTTGAGTATAGGCCTTTGTAGTAGGATCTGATGAATTTTTTAATTTCCTCAGTTTTTGTTGTTATGTCTCCCTTTTCAGTTCTGATTTTATTAATTTGGATACTGTCTCTGTGCCCTTTGGTTAGTCTGGCTAAGGGTTTATCTATCTTGTTGATTTTCAAAACCAGGAACTGGTTGACATTTTGTATAGTTCTTTCTGTTTCTACAGAAAGTATAGTTTGTATAGTTCTTTCTGTTTGGTTGATTTCAGCCCTGAGTTTGATTATTTCCTGCTGTCTACTCTTCTTGGGTATATTAGCTTAAACAGACCTATAATCCCTAGTGAAAGAGAAGCAGTAATTAAATTCTCTCAAGAAAAAGAAAAATTCCAAGGCTATATGGTTTTAGTGGAGAATTCTATTAGACTTTGTTTTTTTTTAAAAAATTAATTTTTATTGAATATTTTACTTATATTTCAAATGTTATCCCCTTTCCCCGTTTTCCCTCCACCAAGACACCCCCCATCCCATCCTCCATCTTCCTGTTTCTATGAGGATGTGCCCCCACCCTCTCACTCACCCACTTACCCACTCCCAATTCCTCATACTAGAATTCTCCTACACTGGGGCATCCAGCCTTCACAAGGCCAAGGACCTCCTATCCCACCTATGCCCTACAAGGTCATTCTCCCCTACATATACAGCTTGAGCCCTGGGTCTTTTCCTATGTGCTCCCAGGCTGGTGGTTTAGACCCTGGGAGCTCTGGTTGGTTGATACTGTTGCTCTCCTTATGGGGCTGCAAATCCCTTCAGCTCCTTCAGTCTTCTCTCCAACTTCTCCACTGGGAACCCCATGATCAATCAGTTCAGTGGTTAGCTGTGAACATCTGCCTCTGTATAGTTAATGTCAATATTTCTAGGGCCATTCAACAATATAGAAACACAGGGACATTGCCTTCCTCACTCTTAACCACCACAAATCCTTAGAGAAGATAAGGTCTTCTTAAGTCCTATTCCATTTTGTTAGGGAAATTAATGGCCCTAATCCTATTTAGTTCACATTAGCATACTCACAGTTGTTGACTATGAGAACAATGTCATGCCCAATGGAGAACATTCATAACATTCAGTGCAAGGCCATGTAGGGCAACTTAACAAGACCTGGTTTCAAAAGATAATTGGGGAAACAAATAGCACCCTCAATGCTCAAAATATTTTTTTTTAATTGCTAGTCAAAGGAGTCTCATAGTTATCTCTAAACATCATAGACTATTTCAAAGGATAGTGGTTACCATTTAGAGCTTGATAGCAAGGCCTTATTGCAGAAGACACTACTCATCAAACACGGGGAAATACTAGTGCTCAACAAGAAGTTCTTTCTGTACTTAGTAAGATTTAGTGCTGAAAGTTACACTGTGCACAATACTCATAGAAAATAGTAATATTCAGCCACAGACCCTTTAAGGTATAACAGTGACTTTCCTACAAGATAAATGGTATACTGGTGAGACAAACAGTATTGGATTACTCTGTCACCTTTTAATTGACCTTACATTCCCACTTTATAACATAGAACCTATGCATGGCACTATTATAGTAGCAAATAACCTGAAACTAGAGTGGTCATAAACAAGGGGAAACCTACTAATATTATTCATTGAAAGTAACATATCAATGAAATGACTCCTAAATAACATATAGGTACACCCATAGATGAGAGCATCATTCAAACCTTATCAGAGAAGCTTCTTCTTTAAATAAATTGTAGCCAACACATATCACAGCTGAACATGGTGCAGAGAATCAGAGACTTTGGGTTGTGTTTATCAAATGTCTATGTGGGTTGTGTTTATCAACCTTTCCTCTTAAGCCTCAAGTATCTGGGAAGGAGAGGATGCAGAAAGATTGTAATACCCAGAGGTAGTAGACGACAGTAAGAAAACAGGGTTTTTCGGACAAAACAATGACAGAGACTAGAAGTGTACACTAGTCCTATACAATTTTATAGCAGACCAAATCCCAGTATGAGAAAGGGAAAGTAAACTCAAAGTCACATTCCTAAGCAGGAATCATTTTGAGACCTGTTGAAAAAGAGAAAATTTTCTCTAATGAAGTGGTAATGAAAGTATCAACCACACTTCAGGACAGACCTCATCCACAGGGGTCCTTGGCCAACACAAACAAACTCCATTTTTTTTTTGGCTGCTATTGTTTACATTTGCTTGTTTTGATTATTGTTTTGGGAGGTTTATTTGTTTCTTTTGGTTTTTGTTTGTTTGTTTTTCTTTTCTTTTTTTTTTTTTTTAGAAAAAAAACATGGTTTGGTGATGTGTAAGATGGATAGAATCTTAGACAGAAAGAATATGATGAAATATATAAACAATTTCAACTTTGGAAAATATATTTATAAAAGGAAGTCTGGCAGGTTTGGGAATATAGTTCAGTGAAGGAGGACTTGCTTAACATGTTCAAGGCCCTCATTCAACCTCCATTATCACAAAATAAGCCCAGAAAAATAACAAATATATATATATATATATACAGGGAAGTGTTGATATTTATGTCAAAACTGTTGAATACTGATTCTATGAAAGAGAATATGTGTCAGTGTCTGCAAAAGTAGATAAACAAATAAAATACTATTGACTTGAATCCAGAGATTGCTTTGATATTCTTCATAAAGATTTTTTGGAAACTAGAATTATTTATCTTTTTTTAAAAAAAAAAATAAAATATATTATTTCCTGTTTCTGATGCAAATATAATTTTCCAGGACTTTCATATACATAGAAATTATTTTACATATGTGCATAATGTATCCTTGTAAGCTCAGAACATAAAATTTGTTTTTTGCTTTGATAAAATATTTATAAATTATTTAAATATGTATAAATACAGAAGAAGATGTAAGCAATTGTAGTTATATTTATATAAAAATGATGAATGAAACTCAGTTTGTCATCTGGTATATAAGACTATATGCATTTGTTATATAAACTTCCTATTCATGGTGCTATCCCACAGTGACCTAAATTTATTTAATAAAGTACATGGTTTTATCTAGAACATTAACACTAGGCTCATTTCCCTAATATGTTGATAAGAAAATACTTGCAACTTACACCAACAATTCAATATAACTCCTTGATAACAGCAAAATGTTAAATTATTCATCTTATTAAAACTGCTTTGTATAGTTTTTATAATACATATGTTTATGTTTTAATTAAGTGCTTAGATTAAAACTATACAACCATCTTTATTACTTTTTAAAACTAAGGGAGGGACCAAGTGCTTTCAACAATGTCCATATGTCATCCTCTGCTTTATTAATTTATATTGCATCCTCTTATAGGTTCAATTTTTAAGTTCAAATGGAAAATATTGAAGATAGTTCTTAGTTGAAACATTTCAGAAATGTTTATTTTCTCCAATATCTTAAGAACATTTGACATCTTCCTACTGCAAAGTAATCAAAGTTACTAAAAGGTTAAATAATATTGAAATTTTACTTCTATCTTTAATGAGGTATACTTGACAAAAATCCTGTTTTTATGAATGCTACCATATAATGATTTGGTTACTTAAATGTATGATATGATTGTCAAAATTAAGCCAATTATCATAGTCATCAATTTGTACTATTAGTCTTGTGGAGATACTCAGTCTGAGAGCAGTGAATCCTTTTTGATTCAGGGTGAATTTGACTTACGTGTCTAAGATCCCTGAGAACTAGAAGGCCAGCACAGTCATCCAAATCAGT
Source organism: Rhabdomys pumilio (assembly GCA_030674055.1). Lineage (NCBI taxonomy): Eukaryota > Metazoa > Chordata > Mammalia > Rodentia > Muridae > Rhabdomys > Rhabdomys pumilio. Next base: position 44,045,508 of record JANHMN010000015.1, on the reverse strand, counting down.
GGCTTTCACACTCTTTTATCTCAGATTTACAGAAAGAAATTCATGGATGATAGTGTGAGTTTTAGACAGAAAATTATTATAGATTCATAGATGGTACCTCAAGGAGAGAAAGCAAGAGAGGAGGAATGAGACAGAGACAGAGACAGAGACAGAGACAGAGAGTCAAAGAGAAACTCTGAGAAAGAGAAGCTTCTATAGAGCTGCTCCTGATCTGGGGGAATTTAAAGGATTTATGCGAGAAATGGGTGAGGTCTGGGGAAAGAGATGAGCTAATGAGTTCAGCAGGGCCATCTGCAAGGTCTCTAGCTGTTTCCTCTTCTTTTCAGACGGATGTAGCATCCAGGTGGAGGTGGAGGTGCTCATTAAAGAGAAAACATAATGAGAACTGGAATCCAAATTCTTTCCTGGCATCCTGACCTTCAGCAAGGACATTCTTGGTATGGCTGCTTTGTAGTTTTCAGCCATATCTGACCAGTTTCTACCTCTGGTTGTCATCATCATTGTATATGTCCTCTTAAGATAGGCTTTCAGGCAAACTTCAAATATAAAATATAATATTACAAGTAGTAAAGTGAGGTTTTATTTACATTAACACAATTTGAAGCATGCAAAACATAAAATTTTTTATTGTGAACTTGAGTTATAGTTATCCAGCAGCTAATATTTTTGATAGAAAATGTATATAATCTTTTCATTTTAATCCATAAAATATGCATATTGCAATCATCAATGATTGTTGATTTATCCTTACCTTAAGTTTACTAGTGAACTGATAACTAGATAATTTATATTTTAGTGCTGTATAAATAAAATATAGTTGACTACAGAGGTTGGAGCTAGGTTAATATAGATAGCATTGCAGAGATCGAAGGTTACTATAAAATCACAATATCTATTAAATAACAGATTTAAAGTATGGTGTCTATTTTATTGCTTCATGATTTTGGTTTTGTTGTAATAATTATTGTTGTTTTGAGACATCTCTTACAACCCATAGATTCACTGACCTTGAATCTTGTCTAGGAGTGACCTTGAAATTTTGATCCTCCTGCCTCCATCTACTGAGTGATAAAACACAGCTTTGTTTTACTATACCTGGCTACGATATCTTTTAATATCACTTACACACACCAAAAAATAAAAGCTATACCCTGCAATAATATATAGCTTGGAATAGAGTGGGGGAGTATTTTCTGTAAGAAAATAAGTGCAATTCAAAGAAGGTACTTATGTTTTAATGGACTGTTGTAGTATAAATTAACGGTAGATATTCAAATAGCTACATAAAGTCTGCATTGACAGATAATCACATTTTCTTGCATGAAATGTCGACTAAAACTCTAGAATATAAAATCACTTTAGTTATAATAACAGTGGTTAAAAATTCAATATAATGAATTTTTGCTTTTGAAATGACATTTTCAATTTCCATTAAGCTTGATAAGATAAACCTATTATATGAGTGCTACCAAGAAGAATTATCTATCATAAAAAAAATCTTTTAAGGCTTTACTTAAGCAAGTGCTTCATAAGAATTCCACTTGAACTAGTCACTTGTGAAAATCAAATTGGGCCTTCAATAAATTGATTTTTTTTCATTTTACGTTCTAAAATTTAATAGTTCAGGTGAGACAAGTAATGATTTTTTAAAGAAGTATTATAACCATAGATTTGTAAGATTAGCAAAAGGTTAGTTTTTCCTCAATGAATTGTGACTTTATATAATGTATAGAAATAAAAATAATGTTTCAATGAAACAAAGTACATTCATATATGTGAATATTAAATTCTTGTGTATACATCTACTGTGCATTAGGCATATTCATAAAGAAATAAGAAATCTTTTATCAGACTTAAGAGATGGTTTCACTGTTAAAGGCTAACTCATGACCAAAAACATAAGAAATCATCTATCTAATTTTTAGGCAATTTTTCTATTTTCTGAAGGTTTTTATAATGTAGAAATTTGTCATATTTAAAGATTACCAGAAACCACAGAAAAATAGGCAACTATGAAAAGAGCTTATGCAATGATTCCCAGAAAATCAAGGGCTAATGAACATGAATCTGACTGTAAGTTATCACAGTTTTCAATTTATATAAGAGTAAGAAACTTCTAAATACCATAAATCTGGTATAATACTCACTGCTTGATCCAGAGGAGATAGTTATATAGTTTCTATACATAGTATTCTTTAGTTTTAAGCTCTCCAAAATGTATGTCTTTATAAGAAATGTCCATAATGGTATAGATATTAGGACTTCAGTTGTGAATAAGAATAACCTTACTGTAGTTACAGAGAACAAGAGAGTTCATTAAATGCCTTCAAAAGAGCTAGAGATCCACAAACAGGGTAAAACTATATCCATGTACATCAACAGATAAAAACCTAACACCTGAGAATAACAGCTGCCAAAGGGAAACCTGGAAGCTAGTGAGTGACAATGACCCAAGTGAAGTGTGTTGCTGCTGCTGTTTGGATGTGTCCCAAAAGCCTAGGCAATCAATCCAAAATTAGACAAACAAGACTACAACACTAACTACCTTCTGCACATCACAGGAAGCCATTAGCAATAGAGTCAACAGACATTTATCATCTATGTAGCACAACTTCAGTTAAACTCTTTTAAGTGTGTGTGTGTGTGTGTGTGTGTGTGTGTGTGTGTGAGAGAGAGAGAGAGAGAGAGAGAGAGAGAGAGAGAGAGAGAGAGAGTCTATATTATAAGGTAGTAAATTTCCATATAGATGGGTTTTTTTTGTTTTGTTTTTTGTTTGTTTTTTTAAATTGGGTATCATATTTACATATCAGATTTTATCCCCTTACCCCACTTCCTCCCACCACCCAGAAACCTCCTATTCCATTACCCCTCCTCAAGATTCTATGAGGCTGTTTACCCGCCTACTCTCCGCCCCCAGTTCTACTTAGAACGAGTAACAAAAATACTCAAGGGAACAAATATGGAAACAAAACATGGGACAGATGCTCACATATAGATGTTTTAACATAACCTTTTCCTCCCTTCATTCCATCCAAACTCCTCTATGTAGAACCTGCCATGCCCTCTCACTCTCAAGATAGCCTTTTTCTTTTATTATCTATTGTTATTTATTATTATTAACAATACATCTGTATGTATGTGTGTGCATATAAGTATGTATATTGTATGCACAAATACATATGATTATTGCCTGCTGAGGCCTTTTTGTTGATAGCTTGTATATTGTTTCAAGGTTGAGCATTTGGCATTAGACAACCATAAACCATTGAAAAGAATTTCTTTTCCCAGCAGTCATAAGTTATCTGTAGTTCTTTTCCTAATGGTAAGACCCAGAGAATTATTTCCCCTTCCATTTTGACATTTTCAATGATAACACCATTGTAAAAAGGCTAAATCTCTACAAGATTGCAGAAGTAATGAGAAGAGAAAGACAAAAACAACAGTTTAAGGCTGCTTTATTACATCTCAATACAACACACAGAAGTTATGGAAAAAGAAATTGGCCATTCAGGAATGCTCTACAGTGAGTCCCCAGGGGAAAAGAACGGTTAGTGTGATTACAAGAAAGAGTGGAGAAAGAATGGGAGACATTAAACTCAGACATGAACTATGATGACTTGAACTCTTAAACTGTTTTATGCTTTTCAACTGAACAGCATAGAGTGTGCATTTCAAAGTGTCCTATGACATATTCAGTGAGACATAGGCCAATGTGAAGACTAGGATACTTACAAAAAATATATATGCTCAGTTCAAGGTGATAGCATAGTGGTTAGAAGTGCATATGCTTTCAAGAAATATTCTTTATTACAGAAATGCAGTATAGTACAGAAAGCAATGAATTCAATGTGACACCAAGATCATAAACATGAGATCTCATTAAACTGGAGACAATGCATTTAAATATTGCAAAGATTTTAAGGAAAATGTTAGGAGCTGGGTTAGAGTGGGGCAGGAAATTTTGCCTATGCTCATCATGTTAAATAACTAAAGTAGATGGAAAAACTACAATGCTGTAAGGTAGACACTATTGCTACAACAAAGAGTGAAGGGTAGTAGTAAGCTATATTACTCATATTCAGGCAGAATTACTTTTCCCACACTAGACTCATGGATTATTTTATCATTCATATTCTTCACTAACTGCTATTTTTGATAAAAATATTACCTTTGTAATTATGAAAACTATGTGACAGGAGGCATGCAATAACATGATTTTGTGTATATACTGTTTGTATATATCAAGTTTGTGAATGATTTCATATAGACATACAAATGCTATATATTACATAATGAATTTTATAATGGCTTATATTATAAAATGTTTTAGAAGTTTTTGAAGTTAAAACAATTATCTCTTTATTATTTTTTAAAGATTTCATATATGAATATTATATTTACATTATTTAACTCCTTCCTCTCTTTTCCCAACTCCTCCCAGGTCTTCCCTATACACATATACATAATACCATACAAACATGCATATATCTATATCTATCTATCTATCTATCTATCTATCTATCTATCTATCTATACACACACACATACACATATGTATATGTATATACATATATACACACACATATACATATATAAAATTTGTGTGTGTTTGTACATATGTGTGTGTGTTTTGTAGCAGTATGCTCCAAGATAAATACATTGCATCTTGGAGGGAGCTTATTAAATCACATGATGTTAAGGAGGATCTTAAACATTTTATCCTTTAGATAAGTTCTTTATGTTCAGGAAGTAAACATCTCAATGGCTTCAAGAAGTTCCTGAAACTGAAAATAGTCACCATGCCCCTACTTTTTCAAGCATATATAATTAGTAAGAACCATTGTGGAACATTCTTAGATAAGCTGAGCTGCCTAGGAGAAAGAAGCAAAAACTAGCCAAGCAGCTTGAAAAATGCTCAGAAAAACTGAGCTACCTAGAAAGGACACACTCCAACATAGTGAGCTGTATAGAGATTGTGTAGTAAATACTGGGTTTCCATGAGCTGTCATCTATGTTGACGTGAGCTATGCTTGTTCATAATAGCAAACCCTCCACCTTATTTTCATAAACCTAATAAAACTCATTGATTTAACAAGGTCGAAAATGGTAGTATCTTTATTTGCATCTATCCTCAGCTTCCTATCTGGGGTGAGTAGATATTCCTTTCAAATCTCCCCAGGAAAAGAGTTACACAATGTATATGTGTTCTATTGATTCAATTTAATGTTGTTCATATGTATTTATGGCTAAGACCAATCACTTATTGGATAACCTTTTGAGTGCTATATCCTGGGAGCAAGTTTATTCTGACTTTCTTAGAAGCCATGGATTGCCTATAGCTATTCACTTAGGAATAGGGACTTGTGAAATTTTCTGTGTATGCTGACATTTCAATTAACGCTGTCATTGTGCAGGTCTTGTTTAAGCAAACATGTTGTTATATTTCATGGATATAGCTTTCCTGTCATACATATCTAGAAGATACTCTCTTGCAACATACATCCTGATCATCTTACTCTTACTATGTTTCTGTTATAGGTGTGTATTATATACATATTTGTGTATGTATATGATAAGCTTACAGGAGTATATATACACATATTTTGTTGTATTTTATACATATATATGTATATATATATACATATATATATAATAGGATAATATATGGGACATATTGTGTATTAGTATTTACAAAACAACTGTTTTATGTAAAGGTATTTAAATAGGAAATAAGAAGCCATATTATCTTGATTTATAGGTAATATGATATTATACATAAAACTTCAGATACCATCAGAAGTCTTCCAGGAAGAATTAATGCTTTCAGCATCATGGCATGGTACAAAAACAACTCAAAAATGAGTCTTTCTATCTACCAATAACAAGCATACTGAGGATAAAGATCTTACAAACACTCCCATCCATAATGGCCTCATGGAAATAAATAAATATCTAACAATGTAACAAACCAAAGAGGGGAAATGATCTTTAAAATGAAAAATTCAAATTTCTGAAAAAAATAAAAAGACACTAGTAAATGAAAAGACATCCTATGCTCATGGATTTATGGAATGAATATTGTGAAAATGAGCAGTCTACCAAAAGCAATTTACACATTCAATATAAAAATCTATATTATATTTTTTATAGAATTTGCAAGCTTTTATTTTAAAACTGAGACTAATTATCCTGCTGTATGTCTTATAGATGTAGTAGGATTTTGATCTCAAAATACATCCTAATTTTAAGAGTTTAATTTTCTTGGTAGACAATTTTTTTAAAGTAAATGAATTTTACATTACAATCTCCCAGCTGTGATATTCTGCATTTTTCTAACGCACAATTTTATATAATATTTAAAGTCTTAATTCCAGAGTATGCAGTTTTTTTCAAGTTATGGAAACATAAAGTCATCACACGCAAGAATAGTGAAGATAGATTTAAGCAGTAAAAGCACTGCCGTTCTGTTTCTGATTCTAACATTTCAGAAACAAGGAAAATAGCTTAAAATGTATAGAGAAAATAATTTGCTTACAGTATTAGCAACAAGAGTCCTTTTAGTCAGTTTCCATATTTCCTATAGAAACATTCCAAAGTATACAATTGAACAAAAGCTAGGAAATGTGTGAATGTGTGTGTGTGTGTGTGTGTGTGTGTGTGTGCGTGTGTGTGTATAGGCTCATTAGCCTGTATGGCCTAGTGAGTTGAACTTACATATAAGTCCCAAGTGATGTAGATCTGGTTTGTGGGGTCCCTTGTTGTACTCTATTGTTTTAGGGACCAGAGCTTAAGGTATCAAAAAGAAAGGGCTATCTTTGTTCTCAGTATGTTGTTTCCTACTGTGCTTGAATTGAAAAATATATAATTTAGAAAGTCCTAATCTCAAAGATCTCTTTATGATTCCATTTTGAACTTGTAAATCTGACACTCAAGAATTTCCTTGTATGTACTAGCCACTAAACATATGTTTATTGATAAAAATAATATATAAAGATTATCAATAATTTTATTTGAATCTGCTCATTTTCTGATATATATGCTAGCTGAAAAATCTATCATCCCAAAGTAAAAGCTGTTAGTTTTAATTGATTATCTATGTAGTGACTTGAAATAGAATGCCTTCCAGAAGCTCAGATATTTGAACACCTGGTCTTCAGTTGGTGATGCTTTTAGCAAAGTTTAAGAGGGGTGACACTAGGGTATAACATTGAATGTGTGCTGTGAGGTTAAAGGCCTTGAGCTTGTTTCAGTCCACTCTCATTGCTTTGTTTGTTGTTGAAATGTGAGAACTCAGCTTCCTGTTTTGGCTGCCAGCCTTTCTCACTGGGATGGAATCTTAACCCTCTAGGATCTAAAGCTCAATAAACCTGTTTTTTTTGTAAGTTGTCTTGGTCAGAGCATTTATCAGAGAAGCAGAAAATTATATAATATCTGTATGTGATTTAGCATTGATAAGTAACAATGTCATGTCGAAATATTCTGTATTTTGGTCAGGATGGAAGTTGTTATTATGTAGATGAAAGACCTCAATAATAGATTGTTTTAAAAAATTAATTTTAAAAAAAAGCACATGAGATTTTGGTGTTCAAAGCAGGAACCTCTCATATAGATATATATGATCCATACCATAAATTTCTGTAAATATTTTTCTAGATAAACTTATTGTAAAACATTGTGATATCCATTGGCTCCGTGGGAGGCTTTTTGCTAGGCCTGGCATCTTAAGGTCTTGAAGACTCTGTGGCAGTGGATCCAACAGTGGGAGGAAGACTGGCAGCAGAGTGATCTCTCAATGGAACAATGCTACCAGAGTCTCCAGAGTAAGGATCAGGCAGCTGGACAATTGCAAATGCAGCAGCTGAGCGTTTTGCCATCTGCAGCTTACCAAGCTAGTATCTGCTGTAAGACAACCTGTGTGGTGTGGAAACAATAGTATTCTTGAGCAAATCATGGATTTTACAAATTTTTAAATTTACATTTGTTTAGAAACTAGCCTGTGATTATCATCACAATGTTCTGCTTGATAAAGTCTGTTGTCTGAAAATCAAAGTGTCAATAAAAATACTCATAATGATTCTATAAATGTTACACTGAAAGGATATTAATATATTAAATAGATTATGCTACATATTACATTGAATGAGACAGGACAACAACAGGACAAATGCACAATTCTGTTTACATACACTCTATTGAAATGACAGTCCAGAAACGAATGAACCTTAGGTGAGGGGAAATTGGGGAAAATAATATTTCATAAAATTATTTTTTTTAAGTTATACAAATGGATAATGGTAATGATTATACAGGAGCATGTAAGTATACAGTGCCTCTGAATACTTGCACATGGTAAACTTGATGTATTGATTTTAACAACAATAAAGTGCAAATTAAAAAAATATTGTAATCAGCCATGATTTAACTAACCTGCATATATACTTAAACATACATAACCAAATAGCAATAAAAAATGACATTTATAGAACATGATAAAATATCAATCATTGATGATGAAATTATACACATATAATTTAACAGCCAATAAAGAGTCATTTGTAAATGAAGATCTTAATTTATCCATATTATCCATTGATGACTGTGGTCAATGACAAGGAGCAATAAAAAATAGCAACACATACCTTTTAATTATAATTTCAATCTAATACTCACAAAAGAGTACAGTATTAACAATATGCACATCTACTTGACATTTAAACTCGTGAAAGATAATTAAGAAGTTCTATTTGCCTTGAAGGATTTGGAGACTTTATTCTGTCTCCTGGAGAACAGTCGGTTCAAGTTGTTCCTTCTACAGTGGAAATTTACCAGGGTGTTGCCATGAATGGTCGACTTAGACACTTTCCAGCATGAAAATTTTAATTCTATCTATACTTTATACTTCATTATTATATAAAGACACTGAAAATTTATATATATATAATTGTCTTACTAGTCCCATCATCATAACTCTTTCTGAGTCATGAAATGAACATTCTATAAAGCCAGCTGTGAGTTTAAATAAATAAAAAAAAACCCTTTGATATTAATAGGCTGAAAAAAAGCACACTAACATGTGATAAATTATATTTAGTGTATGTGTGGCAAGGAAAAGAAAAGTTATGATTTATACTATATTTCATTAACTGAAGATTTCTTGGAAAACATCTGTCAACAATATAATTAATGCTCTAACTACTTATGGCTAAATTGAAAATCTTTCTATACAATGTAAATGATTGACTACTGTTTTTCTACTATGTTTATCTGGCCTTTTTCACATATCTCTACTGAACTGATGTGTTAGTTAAATGAAAGGTTTAATGAAGCTTCACTGGCACGTCTGGAAGTTGTCTGTGCAGCAGCTGGAGAACCTCATTTTTGTAGCCTAGACCTGAAGCATATAAAGGTGTTGTCAGCACTGTCCAGTGGAAAAAATAGAGATCATAATTTATGTCAAGGCCTATTCTTAAACATACTTTTTAAGTTTGGGGTAAACAAAAGCTCGGTTTTATTGAAAATATTGTTTACATTTATTTCATACACAAAATACAACCAAAAACTTGAAAAATCTCACTAAAGGTCATGTTCATTGGACTTGTTAACAAATTCATGTAAGTCTGTACTTGAGAAAGTGGGGCAGGAGTTTCATAATAGCAGAGGCTATGTAGTAAGCTTAAAGTTAGCGGGAGCTACATTCTGAAAGCCAGTTTTATGTTTATTTTTAGACTTCTTCAAAAGTTCATGTATATGTATTTGTGTGAGTATGTGGCACATAAGACGAAATCAGTTAGATTTGAAGTTACTTAGTTCTGAAAACTGAACTTGTGTCTCATGTATGTGTGTGTGTGTGTGTGTGTGTGTGTGTCCATTCTTTCAGTCCTCTAATATCCACAGATAGGTGAAAACATAGTATTTCTTTAGAATATGTTTAATCTTTCCAGAGATGCCAGTTGCAAGATAAATCAGTTATTCTAAAATTAGAGTAATGAGATATTGCTAAACCCACAGATCAATAACTAGTGCTCAACCCTTACCAGAGAAGTTTCTTGTTGCATTAAGATGGGAACTAATACAGACCCACACATGCACAATGTGTAGAGAGTTATATACTTTAGAGTTCTCAGTTCAAAAAGCTTGTATTTATCAATCCCACCCCAAGGCTAAAGAATCTAGGCAGAAAAAAAGGATAGAAAGATTTTAAGAGACAGAGACAAGTGTGACTTCAAAGAAACAGCATCTTCCAGACACAATAGGCTTATGCACAGGTGAGCTCAGAGACTGTGACAGCCTGTACACATCCTACATAATTCAAGCTGACCAAAATCCAAGCACAGAAGAGAGAGAAGGTACAAAGTCCCACCTTTAACCAAGAATATATTTGCAATTCATACCTACTAGGAGAAAGAACATTAGCTTTCTCTCTTATGGTGACACTGAGAAGGTCAACCACACTCCAGGAAGGGCCTCATGCTCAGGAGTACTTGAATATCACAAAACAGATTGTAATTTTTGTATATTTTAACATTGTTCCTTTAGTTTGGTGTTTTTTATTCTTTTGGTTTTTTGATTTGATATTTATTGAGAGGAGAGAAGGAGGGAGGAGGAAGGGAGGATGGGAGAGACAGAGATAGAGATAGAGATAGAGATAGAGATAGAGATAGAGATAGAGATAGAGATAGAGATAGAGATAGAGATAGAGATAGAGATAGAGAGAGAGAGGGAGAGAGAGAGAGAGAGAACCCAGGAATTAGGTGGTGGGACATAAGTATTTGGTAGGCTGTGGAGGAGGGGAAGAATATGGTCAAAATATATTGTTTGAAAAAAAGTTTTAGAAAAAGTTACAAAGAAATAAAAATAAAACAAACTACATCTTTTATTTTGATCTCACATTTATTATTTAAAAAGCAAATCAGTTTTTAAAAGGAAACACATCACCATGCTTATTATAGGGCCTTTATTCACGACCTTGTGAGTTTTAAAGTTGAACAATTAGAAGAAATTTTAACATTATCTGGAGGGTATTTTTTTTTTTTTGTATTTTTCTGTCTTACAGTTACATAGCGATAGCTGGAAAACAGGGGTGAGCGTTTAAAAGTATCTATACTGGAGGCTGATGATATGGTTTAAATAGTAACATGCTTGCCACAGAAACATGGAGATCTAAACTCACCTTTTAAGCACCTATATAAAAAGGCAGTTTTGGAAGCTGAAACTTATACCAGCTCTGGGGGTTAGAAACAGAAAAGTCTTGAAGACAACTGTCACTCCAGTTTAAAGAGTGAGTTACAGATTTAATGCCTCAAAAATATTTTAAGGTGGAGGAGCTATTCCTCTAAGAAACCAGACCTCACTTGCCCTGGATAATATATAATACCAGGGATGATTTCTCTCCTATTTAATAGGCCCTAAGTCCAATTAGACAGCTATTGGTTACTTCAAAGATATGAGTGTCACTATTGCACCATTAAGAGTATCTTGCTACAGTATGTATTGATATGGTTCATAGCATCACAAATGAATAGGACACCTGCTTGCTTCCTTCTCTTTGCAACGTTCATAATAATTTCTGGTACAGTAAAAATTGGAATACAGGAAGGAGGCTTTCCGGTTAGATCCAATTCCATTCACCAGAATCCTGAGTCCTAAGTGTGCAAGTTTTTCAGATATAGAGATTTGCCTTCAACTTCTTAGAGGCAAACAAGGGCAACAGCAGTTGCCTATACTGTTTGCTGATTCCCTTAGCCTGACTTAATGGTCTAAATGGAGGCTTCTTATGCAGTGACCAAGCCAGCTCAGTCAGTCAACAGGGTCTCAAGTGAGGGAGTGAAGATTGAAAAAGAAAAATAGTTAGACAAATTTATAATGTGACTCCAGCCCGTTCTGAGGCTGAAGCAGCTTTATTCTTTCCATCCTGCTATTATATCATTCTATATATATCCAAAAAAATCGTCAGTTCTTAGATCAAAGACAAAGTAATCACGCAAAGCAGTAAACAAAGAGATCACACAAGATAGTGATCCAGTAGAGTAGTAAACACAAGGATCACACAGGTAACAGTTAAGTAAAGTTGTAAGCAAAGAGGTCACACAAAGTAGTAATTCTGAGAAGTAGTAAACAAATCCCCAGGGTCACTGTTTCTAATATTTTTATCTGAACCTACTTCCTTGTCCCAGCCCAGTGACAAATGCCAAATTCCTAGAAGGGGCAACAAAAGCTCTCAACCATGCACGATACAGATTGTTTTGCTAGGTTCTCTATGGCTCTAGAGCGGAACATTGTAGCCCAAGTGCTATAATTTCATTTTCCAATTTTCTGCTTCACATCACCCATAACAAGCTACTCACCTCTCAAGACCCTTTTCCGTGGTTCCTTTACGCTTCTGAGGTTCTATAGTTTTCCAAGGCTATACATACTCAACCAGGGTACTAACTGTGATAACTGCTTGCAGTTTTAGTATATCAGATCTCTGGTCCTCTTGGAGTTAATATATATATATATATATATATATATATATATATATATATATATATGCCTAATTTTATTATTCAGATACTCAGTTCTTTCAACACCATAGTTTGAAAATGCTTTCCTTGGAGTTAATATATATATACACACAAGCCTAATTTTATTATTCAGATACTCAGTTCTTTCAACACCATAGTTTGAAAATGCTTTCCTTTCCTAGAAATAATGTATTTTTGGTGTCTTTGTCAAATACCTATTTTATTGCATTGTTATCCATGTAGTTTGTTTCTTTGCCAGTCCCACACAGTTTTTTTCACTATAGATCTATAATTTACACCAAAAATCTGGAACAGCATCCCAGCCAGTATCACTCTTTTCCCTCAGGATGTTTTTTCCTCTCTGGGGTCTTCCCTGATGCCATACAAATTTTATGATTTAGTTTTATTGCAGTGAGTGCTGTGGATATTTCCACTGGGATTTCAGTGGGTCTGCAAATTACTTTGGTTAGAATGCTCTTTTTCAGAATACTAGTTCTACCAACCTATTACCTGTGGGTTCCTTCTATTTTCTAGTATTTTTCTCTACCTCCTTCTTTAGAAATCTAAAGTTCACATTTCAGAGCTTTTACTCTTGTTTGGTTAACTTTATTCCAGGATATTTTATTGTCTTTGAGGCTGTTGTGAATTAGAGGGTACTCATGCTCCTTTCTCAGCATGTCTTCTCCTGGTGTAGGAAAATGCTACTGATTTTTGCAATTTTTCATCTTGTACACTGCCATTTTGTTAAAATTCACATATTTCTAGTATTATGCTGAGATTATTTGGAATCTCTTATGTATAATAGTATATCATCTGCAAATAATTTGGCTTCTTATTTTTACATTTGTATTCATTTAATTTCCTCCTCTTTCTCATGTTGCTTTGTTCACTATATGGAAAAAAAAGTAGAGATACTGATATTTGTGTCTTGTTCTTCATCTTAATGGAATTTCTGAGATTTTTTTCCTTTTAAGATAATGTTGGCTATAGATTTATCATTTATAGCCTCTCTGCATTAAGGTTGGAAGGAGAAAAGGAAGGGAAGCAATGTGGTTATATTTTAATTGAATATATATTAAGAGACTAAGAAGAGTATAATTATACATGTACTTATAACTGGCAGCAATGAAGTCTTTTAAGATGCTTTCTGCTCGTTAGCTTTAAAATAATTGCTCAAAGTTTTAAAAAGCTGAACGCTCAAGGACAATTTTAGTTCCATGCATGGAAATTGTGCAGTTCTAATATGGTACAGTTTTATGAGAAAAAAATATTCTTTACATGTTTTTGCATCCCCAAACCATTGATAATAATTTAACAAAACTAAAAAAAAAAATCTAACTGGCACATGTTCATTATGGTCTCAACAGACATTAATAAGATGCAGTTGAAAAATAAAACCTACCATATGTTCACGTTTTAAAACAACAATTTAAAAATGACAAGGCATTAACAGTGATGTAACTGTTTCTTTATTATCTATCACCAATTAGAACTAAGACTTAGACAATAAGAAAATTCTTGAGTCCTACTGTGACAAGTAAGTGGACTTATGCCTGAGCAAGCATTTCCTCATGCCCGGGGTTTCAGTTCCAGTCAGCTGGCAATACCTCATTGCTGAATACTCTAGAGTACTCAGACACAGAATGCTGTAGCGTACTCATAAAATTCTCATGGTTTGGGATGAGGAGGCATATAAGAAAAACTTTTTTTGTTTAGAATCACTTAGTTTTCTGGATTCAGATTCACTCATAATCACCTAGGACCAAGTTTAATTCAAGAACATACTTCAGATTTCACTGACAATAGTTTTGTTTTTCATATTAAAGACAATGGAATGGTTTAAACTTTCAAACTGTGAACTTTCCTTAAAAAGTAATTTTAGGCAAAAATATAAATTCTATGCTAGAGCAAAGAAGAAATTTCAGGCAGGAATCTAAATCTTAGGTTAAAACAAAGAAGCAAGCTTCAGGCTTTGGGCTAGGACAGGGAAGTAGGCTCAGATATTTAGGTGATCCTGATAAGCCCTTAGAAATAGTAATCATAGGACTCTGTTTATTGTCCTGCATCTTCTTTGACTATCTGGGTTTATTGTCTTGCTTGTTCCTGGACTATTTGCAACTATTGTATTGCTAGTTACTCAACCTAGAACTGACCTTAATACTTGCATGTAATTTAAACAGTATAAAGGCAAAAAAGGAGGAGAAGGGATGGGATAGGTGATTAATGTTCGGGGGGAATGGGGAAAGGGGATAACACCTGAAATGTAAATAAATAAAATATTGAATAAAAAATGGTTAAAAACTGAATCCCTTATTTTGAAAATTCCATTAGATAAGTGTCTTATAAGGTGCAACAAGGCAAAGCAGATTATAAGTGTTAAACACTCAGGTTCAGACACTGACATGCACACATATAATTTCAAGTTACAACATCTATTGAAATATAATTCTATTTAGCTTGATGTTCCATAACTCACCTTAAAACTTGCTATTTCAGTCTTTTTATTATGGATATCAACAATAGTTTTCTGGTGGGGGAAGCTTTTGTTTTACTTCCAATTGAAAAATTACATCACAGAGAACCTAAATGTCTAAAACGTTTAGGGGAAAACATTCAATTCTACTTTCAAGTTGTTTTAGTGTAGTCTGGAGGTTAGAGGCAAGGGTAAACTATACAGTAATAGCATGTTTATATAAAGGCTAGTAATGCTTAGTGTATAGCTTGCATAACTTGCATAGGAAAAGCACCTGTCAGAGATGGAAAGTTTCACTTTCTAGAACATCTGTGTCCTAAGTTGCTTTCTATTGCTGTGCTGAACACTATGACACAATGTAGCTTGGAGATAGTGCATTCATCTATGTCAAAGATTGCAGTCTATCATGAAGGAAAGTCAGCCTAGAAACTCAAGGAATGTATCCGAAGGTAGGAAGTGCTGTAAAGGCCATGAAAAATGCCTTGCTCTCCATGGCTTGTTCAGCCTGATTTCTTATACTACCCAGGATCAACTACTCAGAAATGGTAGCACACACAGTAGGCTATCCCTTTCAAAATCAATCATCAAAAGTTAGGGAAATAGCTCACAGATCTGTCAATAGGCCACTCGTATAGAGGCAGTTCCTCAATTGATGTTCCCTCTTCCAAGATGATTCTAGCCTGTATCGAGTTAACGAACATAAATCAAAGTTTTGTACACATGTACCATTATCATCCTCAAGAATCCCAGTAATAATAACCTCACTATTTCAGATAAAATAATATTTAACAGTGTTTAAGCCATTAATGTGAAGATGTAAACTTTATTATCATAAATTGGTAATCTGCGTTTTAAACATCTTATGTTACAAGAGGACTAGCATAATGAAGACTTTAATTAAGATGGAAATAAAAGAAAATTCTAATTATTTTATCAGTATGATAATAACTACAGCATAAAGAGCTTCATTAATGGCTTTTACTGGCACTAATAGCATGCTTAATTTCATCAATTTAGCTTAAGTTGCAATAATAAATTCCCTTACATTTGATATAGCAAAGTATTCATAAGGATGGGTGGGGGAATTTTGGGTAGATACAGCTGACATTTTTATCCCAATTAATTTCTTTATTCTATAAGTGTTTCTTAATGTTATTAAATTATATTATAAGTTAGATTTTATTAATAGTGTTTTACAACTGAATCACACAAATGAAAACTCATGCACTCATTTTATAGGGAGAATAGTAGAGAAAGATACATTAGTTCCTCTCATCGCAAATCATATCCAGTATTTATTTGTCCTATTTCTTGATTGTCATTCTGACTAGAATGAGGTTTTATATTAAGTAGTTTAAATTTGTATTTTTCTATTACAAAGGGTGAATTTCTTCCTTTGAAAAATGTGCATTTCATTTCCTATTACTTGATCAACATGTTTCTTTCTGTATTTAAATTTTGTAGTTCTCTGTTATCTGAATATTGGCCCTCTGGTAAATATATCTGGCAAAAAATGGCCTCTATTTTCAAAAGCCTCGACTGGGTTTGAACTCTCAGTTACCTGTCTTGTTCTCCAAAGTTATGGGATTATAGTCCTCAAAAAACATCTCATCAATATTATCATCAAATATTTTTTGAAAAAAATTAGTAGGTGTTATAAAAATTATTTATAATAACACAGTAGAAATGTAATCATGGAAATAAACTAGAAATTTTTCATGTGGAGTAAAATACGAATTTAATGCAATTTAGCAAATTGACAAAATATTTATAAATTCTAAATAGTAATTAGCACAATATGCAATTTTAATGCATATTCAAAACATTTTTATAAACTTCTTCACATGTAGATGCTTTCTACAGACACAAAACATTACAGAATATGGAAAAAAGTGAAAGTTCTCAAGTTATTTCATGAAGACTACATAACTGAGAAGGATTTTATGAAGATGTAAAGATACATGTCAGTTTCATTTATGAAAATACAACTAAATCCACAGTATACCAGTAAATCAAATTCCATCACATAATTACAACAAAATGTTTTAAGTTAATAAAATAATTAGCAATTTTATCAAAATATAAAAAAAAGAGAAATCTAAATGGCTAGTAGCATATGACAAGATAACCTACCATGAAATAACAAAATTATAATGAAGTTTTATATGCACACATTTGAGCTGTCAAAATTTTAGATACAGATCATATCAATTCTTTCTTATGTAAAATGGAGTTACATACTGTTGATAAAGGTATGTATTGTTATTATCTTTACAAAGACCCTTCTTGACGATGTGTATCAGAGATGACCCAGGGTCCCATGTGGGATATACTATCAATAGAAGTATATAATATATGCCCTATAAACATGTGTAAAGGGCATTAATAGTATTTTTATAATAGCACCACAATAGAATCAAATTTATAAAGTGGATATATGACAACCCCTTCACAGAAAAATTCACTAAGTAGCAATCACATTGAACAAAGCACTCGGATGCACAGTTTTGCGAGTTAAATCCCACAGATAGTGAATGGATAAAGCTGCAGAACAAATGGTGTTTTCTATAAAAGTATATGATTTATAAATCACCTTGACATACGTGGAATTAGGAACCTGAATTGAGGAACTGGCTCCATCAGATAAGTCTATGGGCTTATCTGGGGGAATTTGTATTGATTGCTCATTGTTTTAAGAGGGTCCAGCCTACTGTCCCATCCCTGAGCAGGTAGGCCTGGACTGAATAAGAAAGGAAGCTGAGCAAGTTAGGGAAAGCAGATCAGTAAGCAGCATTCATTCCTGGTCTCTTCCTCAGTTCCTGGTTTCAGTTTTCATCCTTGAGTTCTTGTTTTGTTTTCCTTTGATAATAATGGACTATATGACAAAAGAACAAATTCTTCCTCCATCTTTTTTGGTTATAGCATTTATCACAGCAGTGGAAACCAAACTATAACAAGTAATAAAGTCAGAGTGGTAATAACCTTTACATTTGTCGTGGTGTAATGACATATTTTAAGAAACTACTGGCAGAGATGGCAGTGCCTTTTTTCTGGAATGAGGTCATCTATCAGTGTAGAGTTATGATGTGCATATCTCTAGCACTATGTTGTAGACTGATAAAAGTTATTTGTATTAAAATATTGCTTAAGTAGAACATAAAATATAAAGGGATATTATTAGTATCATTTAAAGTTAATCAGGAAATTCAGAAATTCATCATTGTTTGTGGGTCCCTTGTTCAGGAGGGTGTCCCACGATGATCTCCTGACTGGGGACAGGGTGAGAGCAGGGAGGGCTCGCTACTGGCTCCGCACTGCCTCCAGCCTGCACCTCCACTGTCTGTAGATATCTGGCCCGGCCTGATAGGGGAGGTCGAGGCCAAAGGACACAGAATGCTAGCAGGAGGGGAGATTGCCTGCCCCTGCCACTGCCTCTGCTGGCTCACCCTGTCGCTGACTGGTCTCTCCCAGGTGCTGCACCTGTCTCTCCGCTGAGCCTGGGTCCAGGCCCTGGCTGGGCCAATAAGAAGCCGGCTAGCTGGCAAGGAGGCAGCTTGATGTCCCAGGCAGGTTCTGGGAGAACGGAGCTCTTCCCCAAGTGTTACAGCTCTTGTGACAAAAACTCTCGGACACCAGGATGATTCTGGAGCGCACGCCTTTACTTCCCTTAAATAGAATCCTTTTATACAGTTTTGGGGTGAGTTAGGGTCTGACAGCAGATAATGTCTATTGGCTTGACCTGAGAACTTGGAGATACCTCATCTGCATCCGGGAGAACCTGAGGGACCGTTCCTCATGACTGATGGTCATAAACCTCTCTGTGGGAGGGGTTGTTGGAGGACTGAAGCTAAGTGAAAGGAACCAGGGCCAGAAAGCAGAGCTGCACTCCTGCCTTCCGATAAAGGTTCCGGGGTTCGAAACTCATGCTCAACCACCCAGCTGCTTCTCACAGCCCACTGCCCTACAATTGTTCACACTGATTAGATTAGAAAGATATTTTATTTATTATCTGTTTAAACTTTTTGCTGATTTATTTATTCCAAACATCGTATCCTAAAGGAATTGAGTAAGCAACCAAATAGCAACAATTTAACTCTCACAACTATGAAGTAAATGTTTTGTTGACAAAGTTTGTAAAAATAATGAATTCAGAGAGTCAGAATGAGGTACTAGTGAAGTCGATAGGTACTCATGCTGTGTATATTTACAAGGCCATCGATAGCAAACAGATAATGCTGTTTTAAAGTAGAAGATTTTTCATAATTATTCTTTTTCCTATGCCCTATTATTTTATATAAAGTATAGCAATTATTAAAGGGTTGTGGGAGTTTATGTGGGAGTTATAATTTAATATTGCTGTTGTCCAAGTCAGAAATCTTGTAGTAAATAGCTTCTTATATCTCGCATTTACTCAGTCAAAAACTCTTGTGTATCTGCGTCAATAATTTCTAGTCACCTCTTGTACATTTCATCGATATCTATATTCATCTTTTCTCAGTATGTGCACAATCTCTAAACAATTTTCACATTCTACCTTACCCAGTTCACACATTCTTTTCTGTAACACAACTTTCTGTAACTGCCAGTTCTGTATCACTACCTCTTTTAAAATGCTCAGAATGATTTTGGAAAGATGAGAGACTAACACCAGTAATCTGCCTGCCCACCTTAGCAACAACTGCACAGACAGAATTTGTTTAGTGGCATATAATACAAAATAACAAAATGCGAATAATAAGGCCTTGATTTTTGAATAATGAATTAGTTAAATATGATACAAATATTTTTAAAATGAGCAAACCAACAAAACCCTCAGTAACTACCAGTATTATTTGCAGGTTTTAATTTAGTAAAATGAGAAGCTATTGATAGTTAATTGTTTCCTGGAGGGAGAATTGATTTTGTTAATGGCATGACCCCAGGTACTTTGACTGTCCTTTGGTTAGTGACCACATATCCAAAACATATAGGCAGCAAATTTATAGCTCATGGGTTGTTTTTTCTTTCTTTCCTTCTTTCTTTCTTTCTTTCTTTCTTTCTTTCTTTCTTTCTTTCCTTTTTCTTTCTTTTGTTCTTTCTTTCTTTCTTTTTTTCTTTTATTGCTTACTTGCTTGTTTCTCCTCTTCCTCTTCCTTCTCCTCCTCTTCTCCTTCTTTTTCTTCTTTAGACATAAAGTTTGGTTGGGTGTGGAATAAAAAATAGATCTGGGGGAAGTTGGGGGAGTAGTTATTATGATCAAAATATAATGAAAGAATATCTCACGAAAATAATAAAATATTTTTAACATGTAAGAAAAAATTTACCAGAAAATGTGATTGTCTCTCAAGAGTAACTGGGAAATGTAAAATTATAGCTGCACTTTATACAATATATTTTCTTTGTTCCAAGGGTAGCTTAGAATATGTTATATTGATTTACCACTCATTAAAATTGGATTTTTGATTAATGTGTATTTATTAGAATTGAGGTCTATTAATCTCACTTTATACTGAATACAAAGGTCTAGTCTAATAAAGTGACATAATTGAATGATGACATAATTTCAATTAAATAAGTAATTTGAAACTATTTGTCCTGAATTGTTTTGATGAAAATCCCTGACTTAAGTCACCTACATCTTTATATTTAGTAGGTTGGTTAACAGAAAAAAATTACTCTCTCCCACATCAAGAATTATCTGTAATAAGATGCATAACTCTGATCTTTGAGGTAAATACACTACACACCAACAGTTGTCTTCTGAGTGGACTCATTTGTTTTTTAATTAGTTGTGTTTCTAATTCTAAGTTCAGCATACAATTTACCATTTCCTAAAATTATTCTGAGTTAGAAATACATATTTGTTTAGTTACAAAAATGAAATGTAACAAGTTTAAGGAGAAGTACAACATAGACAGTTTGCAAAAGCTGCCACGAGGAAACAGCCTTCTGTCTGTACTCAAGGGAGAGGACAAAGGTCTCTCCTCTTCTTATTAGCATATCAATGTTCAGGAACTAGGCACAAGCAAGTGTGATTCCATTAATTTCAATTATACCTCTAAGTTTTACTCTCCCTAAATGTAATTACATTGTGGATGTGTGACTTCAAAATATGAATGTGAGAGCAATGCATTGCAGTACCTAGGAAGTTCTGATAGAGAGTTCAGATTGTCTCTATAAGGGACAACTGATTCATTCTTGGAATGCTACATTTTTGATAGCATCATTTATCATACATCATGACAACTTCCCTGATAATGTAGCATTCTTCTATTTCTCTATGATGCTCCTTTGCACTTTATGGCTGCTCTGTTGTCAGAATATGATAATAGATGTATCACTTTATGAATGCCTTCTCTGTTTTCTACTTGTGTGGGGAAGCATTTGGAGATGTTATTCATTTTTATCTGCTTCTTTCTGCCTAACTCATGCTTATATACCTACAATTAGTACACCCTGCAGCCCCTTCACTTCCAGAATCTTTAGTTTCAATTCCTGAAGAATTCTGGGAGGAGTGCAACGAAGAAGTGGGATCGTATATTATCAAGATGCATTGTTTGACTACATAAATTGTTAAACTATAAATTCTATAAATTTTAAGGTATTCGTAAAATAATTTTAAAGGAGAGTGGTGGTGTGTTACTTCAAGGAAATCATATGTTCTTGATACAGCAGCACAGCTGCACATATGAAATCAGAGCAATTGATACAGCATGGCCAAATCCTGGGTAAGCACAAGCTAAATAAATGCCTCACATGGAGACAGAACTTGGCCACAACGTCACATCCCTAGTCCTGGAGGCACTGGCAATTTTTTTTTTAGATGTGAAAATCTTTATGGGATATTTTATTTACATTTCAGATGCCATCCTCTTTCCCCATTTCCCCTTCCTAGAAAACCCCTTTCCCATCCCCGCTTCTCTTTTTTGCTTTTATACTTTTTTTTAATATTAAAGGCTTTATAAGTTTGGTAATGCTCAATAACAAGATGCCTATACAATTAGAAATGTAACCCAATATCCAACCTAGATATATCAACTGTCTTTGACTGGCAGAGACACACGAACATCCGCCTCCATGTTCTACCCCCCCCACCCCACCCCACCTCAGTAACTTAGCTCCTCCTCTCCTTCTCCTCCTCCTCTCCTTACTCCTCCTCTTCCTCTCCTTACTCCACCCACCTTAGCTCCTCCTACATATCTCCCTTCCTGTTAAAATGAGACTTTTTCTCTTAAAATACAATTAGAGCGTAACTATACCAAGAAACTAAGTATTCTCTATGAGTGTGGAACTGGGTAACTCCACGACATTCAACTGGAAAAACCACATACCCATGAATATTTTGACAGGATAAACTGGTTCAAGTGGGTTTAAAAAAGAAAAGAAAATATATAAAGATGGCGGCTCTGGGAATACTTGAAGGAAGAGGTGGACACAATCAGAAAGATTCTGTAGGAAACTCTATAAACACACACACACACAGATTGAGAGAGGGGGCAAGAGAGAGAGAGAGACAGAGAGAGAGAGAGAGAGAGAGAGAGAAGCAGAAAGATGAGATTTTACTTTAAAATATAGATTATTAATTTATGAATCCCTGTGTTCAAGATTGAGTACCTACATGTAATAAAAATGAAAGATGAGAAAAGGGAAAAAGAAGCCTTTCTTACCTACAAGAGTGTACCTTCCATACACTATAGTCCAATTAACCACAGCTCATTGTTTTGGAGATCACAGCAGGCTCTCTATGTTGTCTCTATGCTAAAGAAAGGAGTGCCAGGTTGAACACAGAAAAGAATGAAAATGATGTGCAGAAAGAAGCTATCTGTTTTTGCTTTTTTCTTGTAACTTTTCATCTTACTGCATTGAGTCACTTCCTGCTAAGTTTCTGCCTCAGGTTTTATTAAACTTATATGTGTTCTTGTAACAAATTCCACCTTCAGCAGCATTTTAAAAATTCACAAGGGTGATAGGAACAGACACGCTTTATTTGCTCCAGAGATCACAGTAAAGGCCAAATAATGGATTTTTTTTCAGAGATACAGGTATTGAAATATTTAGATTTTTTTCCCTAGGCAAGTAAAACTTTTAAATAACAGAATAGGTGACCTTGTAAAGCTTTCTGATCACTAGCTGAGTTTAACAAGAGGCTAAGTCACCTAGTGACAGAGAAGGCCAGAGGACATTTTTTTTTCTTTTTTAAGGAGGATGGGACGGATAATTGAAAGTATCTTTTTCCACATAAAACTTGATGGAAAGACAATATGATTGGAAAACGTATTTGTTACAGTTCTCTTTTTAACAATGATGGTGAGGAGTCGTGTCATACATAATGACATTATAAGTATTTTCAAGAAATCAAAAGGAGTATATTTGAGAAGCTTGTGTTTAGTAATTAATTTAATAGTTAAGGTGGCAATATCACATTGCATTGAGGGTCATACAGTTCCACATTAATGAACAGAAAAAAATAAATAGAAAGAAAAATGTACAGAATAGACACTAAAATATAAATACACAATAATAGGATATAAGAAATCCTAGAGTCAGTATTGTTATTAGAGGTTAATCAAGGGAAACAGTCATTTTTAAAGTAAGCTTGAATGTTTCAATAGTTTCTTTTTCTTTTCTCAAAAGAAAATCGATAATCTTAGAAATGTTTTAAAGCTGTACAAAGAATAATTCTTAAATTAATCAGTTACAAATAATATTTACCTATAATAAATCCTGGGTATCAATACTACTCTATGATAAGCACTGTTGAAAACATCCTCTTTGTTTATTATAGTCACCTAAATAGAAATCCAAATTTTACAGACAAGAAAATTAAATCTCAAAACGTTCACTTTCTTTATTAATGGCATTGGGGCATAACAAGGATTGATAATCAGGTCAAATTAGGGCAAATTAAGTAAAGGTTGACTGATCTAACCAATGAGCAAGTAGACTGAAATGAAAAAGCATTATTTATCTCACATTACACATTTCATTATGATTTTGGTAGAATAGGTGTCTTGCCAATAGATATTCAGCAAACAAGACGTTTGATCCAGCAGCTTTCTAAAGCTTTAAGGTCATGAAGTTTAGCTAGAGTTTCAGTGTTTATTTACATTGATTAGTGTCGAATGAACATAGAAATTCTGAACGACTGAATGAGTTTGAGATTTAGTCTGCATGGAGCATTTATCAGTTTCTTTGGCAGTTCTGTGGCACACAGTTCTGCTTTTTAAGAGAGTTTGAGATTGTCATCCATAACCTCAATGCACATCCCCAACTAGTTAATTGAGATTTCGTGTCCTAATCATTCATTATAGCCACTTACATGTATTGTGGCATATGAGGCCAGGCTTTATTATTTTCATTTAGAAATAAAAGACAGAAAAGCAATTATTTGGTCTGATGCATGGAAAATTAAGTGGATGCACTCAGCAAATGAGCCTTTCCAAAAACCAGTCCCGAATATCAATCATTCATGATTCTTATAGAATGGGTCTTTTATAGTTTGATTCATAAATGCCTTCCAGATGATTGCTTCACCAGAATTTGATGAAACTGTTAGGAGATGGGGCTTACAGGAAGCAAGTTGAGTTTTTAAGATGTTCCTTTGAAAGGACTGAGATTTTAGTCTTGTTTTCTGTTTCCTGGCCACTGAGATTTAAATAACTATCTCTGCTTTACAATTTAGCCATGTTCCTCAAAAAACAAAACAAAACAAAAAACAAAGAAACAAACAAAACACATGCCTGAGTGACCTCAATTTTAAATTGTCAAAACAGTGAACTCAAGTATTTTCTCCTTTTGAATTGATTAATTTATTTATTTTTCCACAGTAGCAAAACATTGACTGGCTGGGAGTTGGCAATTGGAACTTGTGTTATGGCTACGACTGCATCTTTAGACAGAACCATTTGGGCCAGAATGCTACTGCCTACAATAGGTTTGATTCTCCCACAACATTCATGAATCAAGAAATTTGGGTCAAATAGACAAAAACACCTAACTAGCAATATTGTTACTAAAAATACTTACAGAATCTGATAATACTCCTAGAGAAACATTATTTGAATGCTGTTTACTCAAAATCCAAATTGGCACTACACATTGGAAACAGCTTTCTATTTTTAGTTAAGTGCCTTTATATTATTCATACAATTTGCCCAATAATTTTAACACAAGAAATAAATTAGAGGAAATTAGTCAAAGAACAAGCTCTAAGCAGAAATATGTCCACCATGAAGTCATTTATGACTTGAAAAACTGAAACTAATACGATTTCCCAAATGAGAAATATGTTGAAATAAATACAAACCCTATGAAACATTGTACAATTGCATTATAACTGAGTAAAACTTAATGAGTCCTACCTATGTAGTTTGTGAATAAAATTAGTTATTCAGTTTTCTCTTCAGAAAAGATAATAACTCTGATGACTTGGATTTATTGTCAACTTGACGGAATCCCATGGAAGATGGGCTTGTGACATAAATATCTACTGTTATTACAATTGCATTCATTGAGATTGGAAGACCCACCCACTGATTGTCTGGGTCCTGGGGTGTATAAATAGAGAAAGGGCACTGAAAAGCAGCATTCAGTCATTGTTATAAGTTCAAGATTGTAGATCCAAAACAATATGATCAGCTACACTCAGCACCTGCTGCTTTGCCTCCCCCACTATGTTGGGATATATCGTGAAACTGGGAGCCATAACAGTCATTTACTAGTACGTTGCTTTTTTCAGATCACTGTACCACAGAAACATGGAAAGCAACTAAGAAAGTGGCACTAGGCATGCTTTTGTTGCTCTGGTAAATCTGAGGGTTAGGATCTTAAGTTTTAGAACTGTTTGGAGATTGAATTGTTAGAAATATCCTAGCAATGCATAATGGCCATTCTTTTGAGAATTTAGATGGCAAAAATTCTGAGAGAAAGAGGAAAAACAGGGTCTAGTTCATGATATTTCTAAATGGATTTACAGGATTCAATGTTTGGTCAAATCTTTTCTTCCCTGCAGCTTCTGGAAATATTCTTTCATTTCCAAACGATTCAATGATGGACTGATATAAAATGTACTTCCAACCCATAAAAGCATCTATTCATAAGAATTCCGGGAGCTGGGCAGTTCAGCCTAGCATATTTCTCATTTTCTTCTTGGGAATATACGTTCACTTTGCCTCAATAAATATGTTTTGCTCATCTCCTCTGTGTCTGTCCTTTAGTTATTTGTCCAAGAAAACAAAGAATTTTGACTGCAAGGCTGTTGACACTGTCACTTGTACTAACAGGAGAGTATTTAAATGGTGTAGAAAAGCACAAGGAAAAGCACAGTATCCAAAGTCTTATTTGTGAAAGGTCAAAGATTCCAAACAGTTACAATAGAGAAAGTACAATCTTGTGGATAACACCTTGTTGACATGCCGAAATAATATTGTGAAATAAAAGCATCCTTTGTTCTCTCAACTGTCCTGCCTTGGCTTGGTTTAAGAAAAAGTGAATGTGACTCACACTACTTACATGCAAGCTGTTCATATGATTTACAAATGTTCTGGCATGATGCTATGGTAAAAAAAAAATGTTGATGCTTGGGATGCAAGCAAGAGTTAAAATTTGCTGAAGTTACAGCTTAAATTCTGTGCTTCTTACCAAGTCATTTTCATGAGTTATGAAGAAAACCATGAATATAGCCATTAACACTGCAGCAAAGTTCTTAAATTGTATTTGATCTTTTGAATATCCAGTAGATTAAAAAAATGTTTTCATAACTATAAATCACCTAGAAGGATTTACTTGTCCTGAATATGCAATTATCTAAAGATAGCTAATCATATTTTATTTTAAAGAATGGAACTAATCATATGGGCAGGTCAGACTGTTCAAAAGTATACATAAACAATAAGGGTGCAGTTTATAACATTATTTAAATAAGAGAAAAACTGTTTGAGATGCTCAAATAACGATGGTGTATAAGGATACACTTATTACAAACAACTGGCATCCTGTGATTATAATTCCAAGATGTATGAGGTAGAAACAAAAGAACCAAAATTTCATGGTCAGTCTTGGCTTCTTAATGAGCTTCAGACTAGAATGTGTCATATATAATCTTATCTCAAACAAGAACAATAATAAAACAGCAAATGATATAAGCAATACAATCTTCTACCTTACTGGCTCTGTACATATATATCATACAGACAGGTTGTTGGTGTGATTCATCAACACGTATTTTAGTTACATAGTTATTTGTTTCTTTTTTGCTTTAAAGCAACTTCAGGTGCAAAGGGGCATCATCTGGTTAGTTATTTGGCTGGATGAATTCATCACTTCCTGCTAATACCAAGTCATTGTGCATGTTTTAAACGCATAGCTAAATCTAGGTATGATTACCTATCTGGAAATTTTACAAACATAGCAATTCTGACTTATGTAAGTGGAAATCCTCCTTGGCTTTTCATAAATAATATTTACTTGGTCATGGGGATACATAAATATGTCTTTAAAGTATGTCAGTTTGAAGTAATTGTAATTTTCACACTCCAAGTACTTCTGAAGTGGATCAACTTTGAAGAGGACAAGTTATATATGTACTACCTTCTTTCTTTTACAGTTCATTTTAAGCCTCTTTTTGTATCTGAGTAGCTATTACAGAAATTATTCCAAAGTGTACTGGTCCTGTACTAAGATTTGTGTATGAATGCTTTCTATGATACGGTAACTAGGAGAAAGCATGTATCCTTTACAAGAAATAAATCACAATGAAGGGTCTTTTCAGAAGCCATTGTGTCTACCTAACTATAGAGACCTTCACATTGAAAGCAGTGGTATTAGTGCCTAGGAAACAAAATCTAGACCTTCTTTAAGGTCCCAAATCAACATATGTAAAATATGTTCTATACCCTTCTTGGAGGCTCTCTGAGGCTTATAAATATTTGATGCGATCTATGTAAATTAAAAAAGAGATAAGTAAAAATATTATAAATGGTGTTACTACCAATTTTTTAGTGACCTACTTTAGGCCAATTACCTTCTATAAAAATTTCATTCATTTGAGTTAAAAACTCAAACTGAAAGTATTAATTAGGGATTTTTTTATATTGAATAACTTTGCTTGTCTCTATTATAATATTGTTTTAAAAACTGGTGAGCTGCAAATTAGTTAGGGAAAGATAGATGCCTTTAAATATCTCAAGCTAATGAGCCCATCTGTCTTAAAAAACCTTTAACTGTCACTGAGAAAGAAAACCTACTTGACAACCATTTATTTAGGCATAAGAGGGCAGTGAGTATTTGCAAACTAAATGTTCTTATATGGTAAAGAATTCTTACACAGACAACAGGGAATGGTTATAACTACTGTGAAACATTGGAACTGAATTAGGGTCAGCATCTACAATGTTCTGGCTAAGAGGGCACGCTTAGGGCCATTATAGTATCTGGAATATATTAGTGTCAGGAGAAAAGACAAGGAAGGGAGACTGAGTGAAATGAAGAGCAAGGGGCCGGGTGATGAAAGTGTTTAAACCTCTCAGTCAATTTCATTTGAAGATTCATCAAGGGGAATGCCGAGAGGAAAAACTGACTCAGAGCGTGTGGATTTTCTAAGATATCCTTGTGTGAAGTATAAAATGTGAAGTCCCTGTGGTGCGCAGCTGGTGTATGTAGGGAAATTTACATCTTAAAGGTCTTGTCTTATATTTTCATAAAGACCCATTTTTCTACCAGCTTCTTGATGTAGGCGAGGCATCTCTTTTGATGAATGGACACAATTTTATGTTACAGAGCAAGATCTAGAAGTAAGGACCGACCTCTCTGAGGCTCTATGTTCTTTTTACTACATGACACAAGCAATTCACTTCCTAACTCTGTCTTTCTATGGGAAAGAGATGGCTCCCTTGCTTCCAGTTCAATATCCACTGCAATTCTTACTGGAGCATTAAACGAGGAGACTCCATGGGCGGCTGGCTTAATTGAAAGAGTGCATAACCATGCTTTGCTAGACTGCAGACTTAGTGTAAGCACCTTCCTCAGCAGGCTGGAAACAACAGAGGTCTGAGCAGATGCTATTTCCTCTGGGCATGATGCTGAAATAGCAAAAAGGATAGGCAATGTGCTGCATCTTATGAGGTTATGGTGGAGTATATGCAGAAGCTCCCTGGAAAGGGCAGGAGCTCATGCAAATGATTTTCATATAATATATATGAAAAAAATATATACTATGATTATGTCAATATTTATAAAACAACAGCAATAATGAAAATATGTACATAAATCTTAGAGAGGTTTAGGTAAGTATTATTTAAATACATACCACCTTCAGAAAAATCACAAGATTGAGTATTGAATCAACAATCAAATATATTCAAATAACTGTGCCATAATCAACCAATTTAAAAATAAACATACATTTTACCAATATTTTTGAGTGATCACATGTAATCTTTGGCAAATTCTAAAACACTGAAGGATTGTTATATACACTAAACCATTCTTGCTTGTATAACCAATATTTGAAATATAGTATAGCTTCTGGTTGTGCACATTGCCTATTTCCTGGGTTATGGTGTAAATATAGATTTCTGAAAGATGTATCTTTTTATTCATTAAGTCAGTTTATATTTATTGAGCTACTATACTAGAATAGCTTAGCTCTATTTTCATATTATAGCATTTTATTATCCTAGGTAACAAATTATCTCTACTAGAAATATTCCCTCAACTACAGCCACAATTTCAAATAGCCAGCACATAGGGAATGCTGACCATGTGCAGACTCTCAGGTCAAATAGTCCTCTTACATGCTTGCACCAGGAACTGTTCTCATTGTTTTTCTCCTCAGTAATATTGTGACATTGAACTTTAATAAAATCTAAGTTCATTGAAGTTATATTCAGAACATTAACATTCATAAGACAAAAATGAAACAGAGATGAAAGAAGAAATAATGATAAAAGTGTACGTTCAGGTGCTGTCAGGAGAAAACAGGCTTCCATTTTTATCTTCCAGTACGTTAGTAATAATCAGTTTAAAGTAAACTTCTTAAGATTAAGAATTCAGCATTCACTAAACACTTGATTTGTGAATGATAGTTAATTCTGTCAGCTATATTAACGTGAAGCCCATGGTTGTCTTGTTTTATTCCTTTTCTGTGACCTCAATCTGGTAGAAGTGAACATTCAAATTTAAGATATTTATTTAGTTAATTGTCAATGACATAATATTTCTGATGAGGGGGATTAATCATAAAAATTATCAAGCTACTTATATGACTTCCTATACTTTTATGTAACTCTATTTTTCTTTTATTAAAAATAATTTTTTCTCACATCCTCATTATTGATTCCCCTCTCTCTACTATCCCCAGCTTCTCCCAATCTCCCCTCTATTTCAAATTCACTCCTTTCTGTTTTTCAGTAGAAAACATACAGACTTTTAAGGCATAATAATAAATAAAACAAACTATAATAAAATATATAAAAAACCCAATGACTAAAGCTCTAAAATTCAAGAAAATAAACAAAAAAGATCCAAATAAAAAATAGCTCAAGAGAAGGTACAGAAAACAGAGACTCACTTGTTTACACACTCAGGAGTCCCATAGAAACACTAAATTGGAAACAATACATTTATGTGAAGAATCTATAGGGACAAAAGAGAGAAGAAAAATATATGGCACAAGAAACCTCCAATGATGCCATTGAGTTCATTCTCTGCTGGCCATCTACTGCTAAGCATGCAGCCACACTTTAGAGTAGATTGTTTTCCCAGTGATGCTCTTTAGGAGAAAACTAAATTTTCATTTGCAAGTGGTTATACATTAGGGATTGCTTGTGGCTTTAGGGTTGGAGATCGTGTCCACTTCTTTTTACAGCTCTGGATCTCCCACATAGTGCAAATGTGTGCAGGTCCTCTGTATGCAGCAGCAGTCTCTGTGAGTTCCTATGTACATAAATCATATTGATTTAGAGGGCCATGTTTTCTTGGCATCTTCCATCTACTCTGGCTTTTACCCTTTTCACTTTTTCTTCTGCAGGGTTCCCTGAGACCTGAGAAGAGAGATTTGATGAAGACATCTAGTATAGAGGTTACAGCTGAGTGTTGCAAAGTGCTTCCACTCTTTGCATAATGTGGGGTCTCAGTATATGTTCCTATCTCCTGCAAAAGGAGGCTTTTCTGCGGATGTCCGAGCAAGTGACTGACTGGTTTAGGGGTACAGCAGAATGTCCTTTTATTGTTATGTGTTTTGCATTTTTGCTTATGATTTCATTTTTTAGAGTTTTTTTTGTTTGTTTGTTTTTTGTTTATTTTATTGTTTCTTGTTGTTGCTTTGAACATAAGTAGTTGACTTTATTCTTGTTCCCTGGGCTGTCTATACTTTAGTTTTTGGTCATAAAAACAATGACAAGAATGGATTCTCTAATATGGAGTGGGCCTTCAATGAATCAGATATTAGTTAGTTACACAAACAAACTTTGTGTCACCTTAACAGAAGTGTATCTTGCAGTCAGGACACCATTATAAGTCGAAAAGTGGGTGGCTCGGTTGGTGTTTTTATTTCTTCCTTGGTAGTGTGTAGAGCACCATCTTGTATCAAAGATGCTATCACACAGGTGTGAATAAGTACATTTCAGAATAAAACCCATATGTTCTTTCTTATTCTAAGTGAGTTAATATGGAGTTTTCAAAAAGACAGTATGAGGAATTAAAGGAAGACAAGGTAAACAGTTGAGTCTCCAGAAGATATTTTATAAATCAATGGAAAGGGTCATATTTGCTGTTTTAATTAAGTTTAAACTGCTGGCTCTAAGCTTTTTGACAGCCTGAACAAGAGGTTAAGTGTTTTGCACTCATTATCAAAAAGGAAAATATGTTAGCTCTCAGCATAAAACAAGATGTTTCAAGCTGCATCACTTAGCCTTAGTATCTATTTATACCATACACAGTAGGATGACAACCCAAGAAGGCTATTCTCAAATACTAAGAAATGTATGGTGTTGGATCATTGGACCCAGAATATAAGGACAGAACTTTCTTCATTCTGCTGACCTTTTATCATAGTTCAGAATAGACTTCTGAGCTTCATCCACCTAACTCCTAGGAAGATTAGGTTTCACCTAACAGTTGGAAATATTGATATTATGTCACAAAATATAGAAGCTGACATTCAAACTCTATAACCTTCAGGTCAAATTGCATCTTTATCCTTAAAAGATGAGATTTGTTCTGAAAAGTCTACAGTTCCTTTGTGACAAGTGGTATAAAATGTGGTGATTTGTGGACACAGAACAATACAGAAGCCAGTGTAATATAGTGTGACAGCTCAGCAAGACAGAGCAAGAGAGCTAATTTTAACCCATATCTCTGGAGCACCTCCTGAACTAGATAGGAGGGATTCTTAAGGATATCAACGAGTCAAGTGTGTGTGTGATTACAAATTATGAGAGTTAAAATGCTGTCACAAATAAGAACTATTTGTGTCCCTACATTAATACATAAGTAGAAATCAGATGCTTAATTAATCCATAAGTAGAATTCGGTATAAAAACCTATAACTGGCAAGTAATTAGAGCAAAAGATTTTGAACAAATGGAGTGTAATGAAGAGGATATAGACCCTGTTAGCACATGTAATCCAGTGTGTTTCTGGATGAGACTCGTATAATATAATATTTAAATAGAATATAAATTACAATATAATATGTAAACATTGCACTATACTTTGAAGAAGTTTTTTTGACCCTTAGTTCACAAAAACAATTCAGCACAAAATTATACATTAAAAATATATGAAATTGATTCATTATGTTTATAATTCTTTCTCAAGCAAGAGATAAAAGATTCTTAATATTTTAGCTAACTCTTCCTACCTATATGAGTATTTTATTTAGTACAGAGGTATTTTTGAGTCTAATTTTAATCAGCATATGGGTATTTTTGAGTCTACTAAAATTAAACTTTCATGTATCTTATAATTTATAAAAATAAATCTTCTCAATTTACGTACCATTACTTCATTTATATCTTGGTGCAACTGAGTGGAAGAACATTTAGATGGGCAGCTGTGAATGAATATCTGTGTGAAGTTAACTCTGAGAAAGTAGAAAAGCCAACTACATGTTATTAAACTGGCTAAAATTAAAACAAAGATATAGCTGAAAGAAGTAATTTTCAAACAGAAGTTGCTGCTGCTAGGTGTTCTGACCTGGGAGGAACCATTGAAGAAATTTCTTAAAACACACCAAAAGTCAAAGAAATTTATTATCTGAAATACTCATCCTCTTAATACCTTTGTATTTTGAGATGTAACAATGTTTTCTATAAATGCACACCTTGATGAGTGTTGATTGTAGTATTCCTCATTAGAAGAATTCTTTAGATGATGGAAGATTATTTCAGCAACTGAAAATCCATTAAATGTATATCCCACTGTATTCTACGAATCAGAATTTCCCAAGGACAGAATTCCTCAGTGGAAGACTGACAGGAATGAAGGGTGAACTTTTCAGTGATTTATATCACTGTCCATAATGTGTCTGTCATGGTTTGAAACAGAACAGCGTATATACATACATTCATACACACACACACACACACACACACACACACACTCCAAAATCTGGTGTGAGAAGCAGAGCTGTATGAGAATGGTGTCCATAATCTGAACATGGTGGTACTATTAACAATTAGGCACTTCCACGGTCAGTCTGTGGGGTCCAGTGATGATTGGATATGTCATCGCTAGTAGAGGCCACACATTCCCACTATTGCCTCTTAGTTCAGGTCCTCCTCCTGCGCATGCTTCACATCCATGAAAAAAGGTACCATTCCTCCTCCCCTCCCCTCTTTTCTTCGTGGTTCTACCCTAAGGCAGACACTGTATCCCTTCTCTGTCTTCCTAAATAAACCTCTATTTGAGACCCGTTCCATGGTGTGACTTTATGGATCCTTCTGCTTAGGTCCAGCAGGTACATAATTAAAATTCTAACACTAGGAAGGAAGGCTGAGGCAGGAGGATAATAAAGTTAAGGTCAGCCTGGCTTAAACAAGGATATAGGAAGAAGGAAAGCAAGAGAGAAGGGGGAGAGAGATACTTCTGATTTTTACTGATTTTTCTGGCTCTTATTTTTCTGTTGGCTTTGTTTAATTCTTATGTATTAGTTTTCGTTTTTATCTTATTTTATTAATATTCCTTAGCAGCTTTTTGTTATTTTCCAATGAGAGACAGAAAGGGAGTGGATCTGAACGAGAAGGGAGGTGGTGAGGAATTAGCAGCAGCAGAGTCAGGGAAAATCCTAATCAGGATATATTATGTGACAAAATGTTTATATGAGGGAGGCTCCACGGAGTCTTTGGGGGTGACTCTAGATGAGACTCATACTAGTGGTGGCCTGAAGTGGCCACCTCCTCTAGCCACATAGGACTTCCAGTGGAGGGATAAGAACACCAACTCACCTACAAAACAGTTTACACAAAATCTGTCCTTGCTACAAGATATACAGTGGAAGATGGAACAGAGAGTGAAGGAGTAGCGAACCAATGATGGCCCAACATGAGACCCATCCCATTGGCCAGAACCAATCTCGGACTTAATCATACTCAGTTATGCTTGCAGATAGGAGTCTAGCATTACTCTCTTCTGAGAGTCTCCACAGAGTAGCCAAGTGAAACAGATACAGAGACCCCCCCCCCATAGCCAAACATTAAATGGAGTACAAGCTATCTTGTGGAAGAGTTGGATTAAGAAACCCTAAGTGGATAGGAATGCCAAAGGAAGACCAACAGAGTCAACTAACCTGGACCTTAGGACTTCCAGAAACTGAGACACCAGCCAAAGATCAAGCATAGGTAGGACCTAGTCCCCTACCCCAAACCATCCACATATTTGTAACAGATGTGCTGCTTGGTCTTCATTTGGTTCCCCCAGCAACTGGAGCAGGGGCTGTCCCTGATTCTGTTGTCTGCTTGTAGATCATATTCCCCTAACTGGGCTGCCTTGCTTGGTCTCTATTGGAGAAGATATGCCTAGTTCTTCAGTGACTTGATGTTGATACCTAAGAGGGGCTCTCCCTTCTTAGAGGAGAACAAGAAAGGGAGATGGAGGAAAGGTCTGCAGGGCAATGAAACAGAGGAGAGTGCTGTGATAAGGATGTAAATTGAAAAATAAATTAATTGATGAAAACAGTTTATTTTCAATAAAAGGACAAAATGTTGGTTTTCTTTAGCTTCAGTGAAACTTCCTCTTGAAGCAGAGGGGTAAAATAAACTCACAGATATTATTCAAAGACTTTGAAACACTCAGACCTAAATGGGATCAAATTCCTCCCCTTAGGACTTTGGGAACCCATGGATGAAGAGGCAACTGTCTCCTGCGAGGCTCTGCCAGAGCTTGAAAAATACAGAGGCAGATGTTCGTAGCCAACCATTAAACTGAGCACAGGGGTCCCCAGTGTAGGAGTTAGAGAAAGGACTGAAAGAGCTGAAGGATTTGCAACTCCATAGGAAAAACAACAATATCAACCAACCAGACCCCCGCAGAGCTCCCAGGGACTAAACTACCAACCAAAGAGTAACCGTGGAGGGACCCATGGCTCCAGCCACATATAGCACAAAATGGCCTTGTTGGACATTAGTGGCAGGAAAGGCTCTTGGTCCTGGGAAGGCTTGATGCCACAATGTAGGGGAATGCTAGGGTGGGGAGGCAGGAGTGGGTGGGTAGGGGAACTCCGTCATAGTAACAGGGAGAGGGATGATGAAATAGGGGGTTTCTGGAGGGAAAACCAGGAAAGGGGATAACATGAAATGTAAATAAATAAAACATCCAATTTACTTAAGAAAAAAAAAAGAGTGTAAGAGTCAGAAGGGATGGAGGACACCAAGAAAACCTCTAAATCAACATGATTAAAGCTCATTATCATCTTATGGAGACTGAAGCAGCATGCATAGGGTGTGCATGAGTCTGCATTTGGTACTCTGCATATATGTTGTAACATCGTTTTTATTGTTTCTATGGGAATCCTGATAGTGTGAATGAATGATTCTCTGATTCTTATACTTCCTATTCGGCTCTTTTTCTTCTGTGTTTGTCTCGTCCAAATTCAATGTGTTAACTTTGCTTTATCTTATCTTTTATTGAGGTGAATTTAGACAGGAGGGGAGGGGAGGAGAATTTAAGAGGAGTAAAGGAAAGAAAAACTATAATCAGGATATAATATGTAAGAAAAATTTCTATTTTCAATATAAGGAATCATTAAAGTCAGCAACAAATCATTACTGTCACATATATATTTGCCTAGCACCTTGATACATCCTTTACCTATAAAAGCATTGTCCAACAGACATCCTAGTCACAGTGGTTAAATGTTCTTGTTTCATATGTAATATTATCTGATTATTTAAATTAAGTAGAAGGTCTTCATTTTTATGAGTTAAAAGACAAAGAATATTAGAAACTTCCCATTAAAACACATAGAATGTAAGTCCAATGTATTATTTATCTATTCAAAATTTAATTACAAACAAAACTAAGGTCCAGAGGAGTATATTTTCTGGATATAAGACAGAGAAGTAGTAGTGAGTTGGCACTAGGTTTGTTTGCTGAATCATGCCTCCTCATTCATTCAGAGTTGCCTTGTCATTAAATTTTTGGTATTAACAATGAAAATAAAGGAATGCTGGCTGTGATTTATTTAATTAAGTGATAACTAAAAGAGCAAATCAGACACTAGTTTTTCCTTATAAGTACATTCTTTAGATATATTATATAATTTATAAGTAATTAACAAAATGAAATTACCAAGTGTTTCTAGAGTATGGAGAACTTGGATTTTTTTTCAGCCAGCAATTTACAGAGGCTTGAGCTACCCTAGAAGAAATTGCAGTGATTCTTGCAACATAAGGCAGTTGAAAATAAATGTCAATTATTTCTGAAATATTTTGCAAATTTCTAAAAGGTCAGCAACGTTTAAGCAAAGGTGAAAGAATGCTTACATATTAAAGCTGAAAATAGTACATTCAAATTTAAAAATACTTGGAGTTAATGTTTTCTTTTTCTTTTAGATTTTTTTTTGTTTAAGTGTAAAAGAATGGAGGGGGGATATTATATGTGTGAAGGTGCCTAGAGACCAGAGAAGGGTATTTGATCCTCACACTTGAGTTACATGTGGCCCTGAGCTGCAGATGTAGATGTTATAAATTATCTCCTGTCCTGTACCAAAGCAGCAATGACTCTTATGTTCTAGGCCATCTCTATAGTTCCAAATCCTCACTTTGGAGTGTACAGAATATCACATAACAGATAGTTATGCCTTTTGTTATTTTAAATTCGTGGGTTTATCTGAACTCTGACAGTATCCAATGTGTTTAACATTACTATGAAATTTTCAAAATATAAGGAGATTTAGAAGTTAGTAGCTTAATATTTTTGCTCTAAGAGAAATGAGACATAAAACGTGTGTCATTCTTTAACAATTGTCTTTACATACAGAACCCAAATCTAAACCATGTTATTTCAATAGAACCATATTTTCTTTAGTGGTGTTTTGTTGTTGTTGTTGATTCAGGTAAAAAGTATAAAGTAGAAGAGAAGTTATAAAATTAAACATATAATAAATTTTGAAATGTAAAGACCTTGATAGTTGTATGGGAGGGAAATTCCACTCATTTCTATTAAAATAAAGAAACAGATAGACTTTTATTTTGTTACAATCTCCATAATTTAAAAAATAGGAAAATAAGCAGGTGAGGATGACATCAATAATATTAAACTATAAGATATATGATTGGATGGTTTTTTTAAAATAGTATGTTGAAGTGGGTGGAGGAATGGTTTAGTGGATGAAAATGCTCATTGATCTTACCGAGGTTATGGATTTGTTTTCCAGCATTCATGTGATGGATCACAACTATATGTGACTGAGTTTCAGATGATCCATTACACTTTTCTGAGCTGCATGAACACAAGTCAGGAACATGGTATACATACATACATCCCCAAAAAATCACACATACCCATAAGATAGAATAAATGATACAAATAATAATAATAACAATTAATAATAATAATAATAATAATAATAATAATAATAATAATAGTAGTAGTAGTAGTAGTAGTAGTATGCTGTGGAATGAGACTTGGTTCACTTCAGTGTTTTTTTAAATGCTTCCTAAGTTAGCTGAATGTTTGCATTTTATGGCTAACTGCTAATGAGAAGAGAGCATTTTGATACACATTTTAAACCAATCCATGGCCAGAATACATAAGTAACTATCCTTTTCTAATAAGACAAAACCTTTAAAGTGTGAAATATTTGAACTTTGCAGAGATACTGACCAATTTGTATGTAAAAAGATGACCACCGTCTTTAGGGATCATTAAATACAAAGTCTTGAGAAACCACCCTGTGATCCCAAGATGATGTTCAAATTTAAACAAGTTAAAAATGGCACTTGTTTTAATGTTGTGAAGCAACCAAAACCACTCATACTTATCTGTGGATACAAATAATTTTCAGTTTATTAAAAATTATACAAACACTGGTGACAAATAGTTTTATGTCAACAGAAATCATGGTACAAACATATTCAGAAAAGTAAAGAGTAATTATATCAAAAAACCAAAATAACAGAAAATCTTTCAAAAAATGAATACATGGATAACAAAAGTGCTTCCTTTATAAAATAGAGGACCCAAATTCAATGTCATGAACCCACATACTAATGAAAAGAAAGAAACAAATCTACAAAGTTATCCCCTAATCTGGAAACAAGTTTAATGGCATACACATATATTTAATACACATATGCCATGCAAACACACATGCAAACACATACAATGCATTAATAATGATAATTTTATAATATAAAATAATGATTATAAATATGTTTGTATCATGATGTTATGTGATACTGTTAACAACATAATATGAACAGAGAAATGATGTATCAAAATATGACTGAATCTCAACACTATTATGCTGAGAATTTTTGCGAAACACAAAATAATGTATAGTATAATTTCACAAGGATTGAAATTTAGAACAGTTAATTTGATCTGCAATTAGAGAAAGTACCTTGGTATTTATCTCAGGCTAGTCAAGTGAGGGTAGATACTAAGTTGAGAAGAAAAAACTTGGATGGAAACGTGATGGAAATATATTCTTTAAATTTAGCTGTCACTACAATTATAGCTGATCCAACTTATATATTTTCAAATTGGTAAATGTCATGTAAAACACATACTAATGAAATATTAGGAAAATTGCATTACAAGAAATAATCAGATATACCCTTCAAGAATGAATGCTTTTGACTGGCTAAAGATTAAAATAAAAAATATTCAATATCATTAACAGATATTGAATATAATTAAATTCAATATAATTAAACCCAGAAGTCAGAGAACAATTGCTATCATATAATGATTGGATGATTGGTTGTAATTTTTTCAAAGTCTTATAGTAAACAATATGGTAGCTTCATACAGAATTGACGTAAATTTAACCAATGTTTAGACAATTTCATTTACATTTTTAAAAGAAAAAAACTATGAAAATCTTAACAAAAGACACTTATAAGAACAAATTGTCTAAAATGTGAGTAAATCTCAAAAAAAAATTCAAATTTACTCTAACTGTTTAGAAAAACCTATCACCAGTATGTGAAACCTCTTTGCAAATTGGTTAGGGAAATCCAAGACACTCTCAAAGTTACCAGATAATAGAGTTTGTTTTCTTAATTGTTTATTTTATTTATTTACATTTCAAATGTTATCCCCCTTACCAGTTTTTCCTCCACAAACTCCAATGTCCTCCCCTGTCCTCTGTGCTTCTTTTTTTTTTAAATCTTTTTTTTAAATTGGATATTTTATTTACAGTTCAGATGCCATCCACTTTCCCCATTTCCCCTCCCTAGAAAACCCCTATCCCGTGCCCCTTTTTCCATTTTGCTTTTATAAAATATTTTTTAAATGTTAATCAAAGGCTTTATAAGTATGGTAATGCTCAATCAGAAGTGTAACCCAATACCCAACCTAGATATATAAACTATCTTTGACTGGTGGAGACACGTGAACTTCTGCCTCCATGCCCCCTCTCTCTTTCTCTTTCTCTCTCTCATCACCTAGCTTCTCATCTACTTCATCTTCTCCTCTCCTTACTCCATCTTTTCCTCTCGGTGCTCCTTCCCCCTTAGCTCCTCCTACACATCACCCTTCCTGTTAAAATAAAACTTTTCTCTCAAAATACAATTAGAGCATAATCACTCCTATTTGTACCAGTGAGGTACAAGATAGTCCTAATTAATACCCAGTCCATCATTTTGTTGACTAAACAGAACCTCCGTCATCCCTCCTAACTAAAACACTTAGTTCTGAACCTGGATTTTTTTCTTGACTTTAGAATGAATGTCAGCTGAAAACCATCCACTCAGATCTTTTCTCTCAAAGTAAATAGCCAAGATTGGTTATGAGACTATAGTTCTTCAACCCCATCAGAAATCCAGAATGACTGAGTTAACTGAAGTTATGGGAAGCACTAAGCATAGCTTCTAAACCTTGGTCAATTTATAGAGACCACTGAACACCTGGACAGCCCCTATACTACCGAACATTGGAGCATCAAATCTTCAGCTTTCTGGCCCAAACTCATCTGACATACCATAGTGATGCAGAATTATTAAGGGCTGATTACTCTGTCTAGGAAGATATAATCAGTTGACTATTCTGCAAGTGTGTCCTTTTCTGGAAACTAATTTGTCTGTAGATGGAGAGAGGCAATTCTTGCCTAGTAGCTGTCTCACCACAACTGGAGTAAATCCAAGGATGCTCAATTTCTTCTTAGAATTCAAGACAGGAAGCTGTTAGGAGCAGACAGGTCTCTAATCAAAATGAACATTCATATAGAAATATTTGTGACGTCAATTCTATGAATTTCTGATGTTTTGAAATCCAACTATCCATGTAAGGTAATCTGGACTGTTGTCTGTTAACTCCTCTCAGCTATTTCTAAATAAAATATAGAAAACACCCTAACAATAAACTCAAAGTCATGAATTTGCTATAGTTTCTTAACTCACAGGCTAATCATCCCAAATCAGTTAAAAAAGTTAAAGAAGGACTGGGTCTAAGCCTTGTATTCCTAAATGTGTTATACAGGCACAATGCCCACGAGAGAACCAATACTCAGTTCTACTTAGAACAAGTATTGATAAAGGCACTGGAAGAAATCGTGAGACAATTACTTGTTATCTTGAAATTATAGAACATTCTTCTGAAAGTGACATATAAACATAGATGTCATAACAGAAAAAAATTGAAGTAGAATCAAGGCTGTTTACATATTGAAACATGTACATGTTAAAATACCCTGACATATACTTTCACAATAAGTAATACACTCTTGTACTGTGTTTCACTTAGTACATTTAAAAAGAGTTCCCACTTCGTTGCTAGATTCCAGTTTTTAAAACATGCTCACAAACAACTAGACAACATTAAACCTGCTACAGAACCTATGGTGGGAAATATGGCAACACTTATCAGGATTAAGGATGCAATGGAATATAATGTTACAAAATTTATCTTATTGACATGTCCACACATGTAAGTGGTGCGTGTACAAGTTATATTTGAGTTCAATGAGTATTGCCTACTCATGAAGAATCCAGAGCATAAGATGCAATTCTGATAAGTTCTTTTTCTTCAATGTGTTCTGAAACAGAGAGAAAGATGTTGAATAGTCTCAGCATTATTAGTCTTTTGTGGCTCTCAATGCTTGAACAATAAAATATTTTAAAACAATACTCCAGTCTCAATAATAATTATGAGTTTATTAATAAATAAAATTATTTTTCAGAAGTTATATAATTATTAATACAAACATGTGAAATAGGTCTACAGCATTGACAAGTCAGATAAGAAAAAAATTAAATTATTATTCAATACTTCTATGACTAATGAGTTGAAAGCATTAGAATTGGTATATGATATGTTTCTATGTAAACATCACAATGATGATCTGAAACACATTTCAACCCCAGTGTGATTAAGGTAATATTATTTATTTAAAATACTGAGGTGTGTGTGTATGTGGGTTGTCTGTGCATGTGTATGTGTGTGTGTGCTCAGACATATGTGTGTGTGTGTGTGTGTGTGTTTCTGAAAATTATTTATTCAAAACATTCCAGAAAACAGATAGCCATTAAGCATTAATATCTAATAGTAGAATCTATCTTTATTAACAAAACAGAGATGAAAATGAATTATAATTTGTTGATTCCCAAATTTTAACACTTTAGACAAAATGTAATTGGAATATCCTAATCAGTCAAAGGTCAATCATTTGGCATTCCATTTTTTCTAAGTTGTAAAAGTGTATGATTTAATACACATATAATATGTTAAACTCATTTCACCATTTGTCTTTTTATCATCTCTTAAATGAGAAAACATATCTGTATACAGCCAGAAATATTGTTTATTTAAGGGAAAAAGCAATAGGCTACTTTGAATTTTTGAATAATTGGCTTATAATAAAAGATTTATCACCAGCATTACATAGAAAGTACATAGCCACAGCAGTTGTTGGAGAATAAAAATCAATCATATATCAGAGGCCAGAATGAAGTATGCTGCTTTTCTAGTATAATTCTTATATGTATATATGTACACACACACACACACACACACACACACACACACACACACACATATATATATATATTTCATCTAATAGTCATCTAATCAGCAAATAGAGTAAAGAACACATGTAGTGGTGATGCCATTGCCATTGATCTGATAGACTGCCCTGTGAATGCAAAGTGGCTAACACAAACTGAATACCCAACCTTGTACTACGGAGAATGCATTTTGTGTGTGTGTTTGTTTCTGAATTTGGTTTAAAGTATAATGAAAATGACAAGTTGAACTTACTGAAAACCATTCTAGCCCTTTAATGTGTCACATTCGACAGCATTCCCTCCTATCATATGATCATTCGTGCAGTGATATAGAGGATGACAGCAATTAAAGAATAGACAAAGTAATGCAATAAAATAATAAGCCTAAACATATATTTATAAACAAGCATCTCTGAATGCCACTTGAAAGTGTCATTCTTTTCTTTCTATTATCAACAACTATCATTTTACTTTCCATATATTTTACTGGATTTCTAAAGGTAATTCAAACAAAGTTTAAACAGTACTCTGAATTTCAAGTACCATCAGTCAATTCCACAAAATAAAATTTAAATTCATGACATTAATAACTTTAGATTATTTTTGAATAAATCCAGTATATCTTTTAGAAAAAGAATAAATCATGAATTGCTTCCTGAAAGCTTATTCACTGGCTAAATAAAGCCAAGGTTTACTTCAGTTCTGTTTCTAAAAGTCAATTGAATTTTACTTGGCTTTGTGCCAAGCATCTTGATCATCCCAATCATTAATTTTCATTGATCAAATAACATTTATTAGGACCATTTTCTGGGCTGAAATAAATTCTTCTCACATTTTAAAAAAATAACTAAAAGCAAATATAATTAATGGGACTGAGCCAATAAAACCCCTTTTGTTTGAGAAGGCTTATAAATAAGCAATATTTTGAAAACATTTCCTCTCTATTGAGGCAGAGAATTGAATGTGTTTCCTGAAGTTAGGGCAATCTGAAATTTGATTTGTTGACTATGGATCTACTTCAGGAGCATGTAGGTTAAAAAAAAAAAAAAAAGACTGTGTAAAGATTTATTCCAAACAACCTCCTGTGTCTCTAGCTAATTCATTTTCTTTCTCTTGACTTTTAGTATAATAGCAATATTCTGAGAATAAACAGGACATATAATCATGTGTGTATAGGTAGTTAGTTGCACATTTCTCTGAAATAATATTCTATTTTTCTCTCTTAAAATCTTTCTAGATGTACATAGTGAAAGTATTCATGAATTATTGAGATGATAAATTTCTTGTGAAATTTAAAAGTACTCAGACTTTTTGAAGTAAAAAAGAAACTTGTTTTCAAAACAAGTAATGAACTTACCAAAACTCAAATGGAGCAAATATAAATGTGTTTTTCCAAGCACAGGTGAATAAATCTTTCAGAGTTTCAGTGAGGACTGGAGTGTAATTCAAGTTCACTTCAGTGTTTAGCTCTAAAGGTTCTGGGCTGAATGCCTAGCACTGGAAAGAGACAGTAGTGTATGGAAATGAGAGAATGAAATTTTATTCAGGGATGAACTTTATTATTTTATTTGGAGTTCAGTTTCCGGCAACCACATCCAGAGATCACAACAACGTGTAGATTGAGCACTAGAAAATCCAATGAACCCTCATGACCCCCACAGGTAACTGTGTTCATGCAT
Source organism: Rhabdomys pumilio (assembly GCA_030674055.1). NCBI lineage: Eukaryota > Metazoa > Chordata > Mammalia > Rodentia > Muridae > Rhabdomys > Rhabdomys pumilio. The sequence continues at coordinate 44,001,209 of JANHMN010000015.1, read as the reverse complement.
AGATACCACACAGATACACATACCTTTAAATAAAATCTATTTTAAAAAATTATCACTCAAAAAGAGACATTATTAAAAGCAGACCTTCTTTTGGGAAGAGGTAGGAGAAATCTCTTCAGTTCACTACTCACCAGTTTCCACCATAAAACTTTCTCCTTTCCCAATCTTTATTTTCTTTTCTATTTTCTCTATTGAACTTTTTCCCCTCTTGGAATGGGTACTTTTCTTGTTATAAATAATTGGCTACTTTATCATTTAGATTTTGAGCTGCACATTAGATTGTGTTCATACTTTCTTATAAGCCTTCTCAAATATGTTTTATTTTATTTTTTAGTATTACAAGGGAGCATTGTGAAATAAGACTTTTTTCTAAAATATTTATACTGTTAAAGTCAAACTGGTTGCACTTCTTGAGCCTCTCTAGTACTGATCATATCAGAAGGTAGCTCAGAAAATCATTGACATCTAAGCAACTATAAGTTCATAGGCATCACCTTCATCTAGGTGCTCAGTATTGACAGTCTGATTACTTCTTTAGGTTTGCTAACTTACCTAGTGAACATTACCTGGTGTGTATAAATGGCTACAGACAGCTTCTGACATCTGTCTATGCTGTGGGGTCTAGGGTAGTCTCTTGCTCATGTCTGATAAGAATTGAAAAATTGATAGAAATTGAAAAATATCAAAACTACAGGGAATTTTTTTATATCCTATGTCAATAATACAAAATTGATCCTTTTCTTTTGATTTTAATGAGGGGCTATTTTTTTTAAAGTATAAAATCTGTGTTCTACATATTCACGTGGATAAGCTAGCTAAAAACTTTATATATAATCCGTATGAGTAAAAGATAAAAACTAACACACCTAAATCACAGGGCCTTTATGAGTGTTACTGATAAGAAGGCAGCTGGGCTGTGGCAATGCACATTAATCCCAGCTCTTGGAGGCAGGTAGAACTCTGTGAGTCTGTGGCCAGCCTGATCTACAGAGTGAATTCTAGGACAGCTCATGCAACACAGAGAGAAATTTTGTCTCGAAAATCAAATAAGTAAGTAAATAAGTAAATGACTAAGCAAAGAAAGAAAGAAAGAAAGAAAGAAAGAAAGAAAGAAAGAAAGAAAGAAAGAGGGAGGGAGGGAGGAAGGAAGGAAGGGAGGAAGGAAGGAAAGAAGGGAGGAAGGAAGGAAGGAAGGAAGGAAGGAAGGAAGGAAGGAAGGAAGGAAGGAAGGAAGGAAAGAAAGGAAGAAAGAAAGAAAGAATATAGTAAAATTCTTCAATACTGGAGCAGTTGTATCAAATAGTGGGATATTGGTTACTGAAGTCTGATTTTTTTTCTTGAGAATTACCTTGAGCAAAATATATTATACCATAACAACATCCATGTTAATTGATGTGACCTAGGATATCCTCTAATCATCTTATGCTTATTTTCATTGGATATAGGCTTTTATTCTTTGAGCAGGCTAACATACTTTATTTTCTTATGTACCACTTTTTGAGAACAGGCTTCAGACTGGTGGTGAGAGGGTCCAGAAGGAGATGTTTGGTTTTTGGCAAACACCTTCAGGGCATTGAGACAAAACCTAATGGAGGGAGGAGGCTGTGAAGAGGAGCTTGAGCACCCTACCTAAGTCTCAGCACAATGTGGGACAACTGAAGGGTTCCTTGTGGGACCTTCTGGTGAATCATCACAGAGTCTGATTTTGGTTCACAGAAATGGAACAGCTCCAAAGGGAGATGCAGTACAATTTTAAAACTGTAATAAGACTCTACATTGACTTTATTGTAATAATAAGAGTATACAAGGATTCTGAAAATAAAATTATGGCTGGCTAAGAATAATGTTCTCATGAAGTACACAAAGTATACTCAATGACTGCTGTATTTAAACTGAGCTTTCTATATACTTAAAATGAATATTTAAAACATACATGGTGGACTCTATTATTTTAGTGAAGCCAATGACTTGTTTTATTACCTAATGTAAAGATTTTTTGGAAAATTGAAGATTGGAGAGCTGCAAGATGTTGTAGGGGTTAGGGCTGAAGGAGATATTAATGGAAACTATGATTATTTAATGCTTCCTGGAGTCTTTAAATATGATTTAATTTTTTTTAACTTCTTTGTATATTTTATTTTTAGATGGAAAATTAGATGAAAGTTTGCCATGCATGACCATGCAGAAAGTTAAAGAAACTACTGTCAGTCCAACCTAAATTGACTATACCAAACTCTTGTAATCGTGGGATAGACAAAAACACAGAAAATATACTTTGGCTTCTTTACATATCCTATAAATATTTTGTCTTAAAAGATAAGGAAAATAATTATAATATGAATGAATAGTCAATATCTAGGACATATTACTTTATTTTTTCATTAACTTTTCATTTACTTTATATCCCAATCGATGACCCTTTCCTCTCACTCCTGCCTCACATAGTCCCAATCACCTCCTATCCACTTCCTCTGTGAGGAGGAAGGCTGCCCCTGCATATCTCCCCACCCCCATGCTCATCAATCTCTGCAGGACTAAGCACATCATCTCTTACTAAGGCTAGACAAGGTGGCTCACTAGGGCAATGGAATCCACATGCAGGCAATAGATTTAGGGACAGCTCCTACACCAGTTGTTGTGGAATACACATGAAGAATGAGTTGTACCTCTGCTACATATGTACATGGAGGCCTAGGTTCAGCCTGTGTATACACTTTTGGTTGGTGGTTCAGTCTATGGGAGCACCCTAGGGTCCAAGTAATTTGAGTCTGTTTTCCTGTAGAGTTCCTATCCCCTTATGGTCCTCCAATCTTTCCCCCAGAGTACTCTCAGAGTTCCCTTTAAAGTTTGGCTGTGGGTTTCTGCATCTTTTCTTGTCAGCTGCTGTATGAAGCCTCTCAGAGAACAGTTATGGTAGGCTCTTGTCTGCAAGCATAACTGAATACTATTAATAATATCAGGTACTGGTTCTTGCCAAAAGGTTGAATCTCAAGCTGGGCCAATCTTTGCCTCTTCTGTCAGTCTCTAGACAGGGCATATGTTGGGTGAAATGTTTTGTGGCTGTCTTGATGTCCTTATTCCACTATGAGTCCTTCCTGGCTATAAGAAGAGGCCACTTTAGGCCCTATTATGCCCACTGCTAGGAGTCTCAGCTAGAGTCACTCCATAGACACCCTGGAGCCTCCCCAAATAAACTTCTCCCTCACAAAATATATCCTCATGAGGTTTTCCCCTCCCTCTACTGCTCACAATTCCTCCCCATTTCCTATCTCACCCATACCTATTCTCTTTTTGGCTCTTCTGAGAAAACAAACTTCTAAGAGATAATAATAAAAAAGATAAAACAAAAGCTAATATATAAGAATTTTGGATTAAAAGTCATTTCTGAGTATAAATTTGTTCAGTAAGTCTAACCTAACCATGCCTGTCAGTGGAAAACAATGGCCTATGATTACTCTGGTCACTATAAGATAGTTGAAAACATTTTTTTATTAACTTTAGCCATTATAAGCAATTTGACTCTCTAATTAAAACCCTGCAGTAACTAGAATATTGTAAGAATCTAAATTTAATGACTAATTGTTCTTGCTTCCTTCTTCCAGTTATGGTGTTAAGTTCTACAGCATGGAGGCCACATATAACATGATAAGTCAGTTTTAAGACTCCATAGCTTGTGGTTCTCAATTTCTGAGACAGTGAAGGTGTTTTCCATTCTTTTGAACTCTTTTGGGTTCCTTAGATATAGAAATTCATTCTTCTTTCTTTCTATGTTGTTAAATTTCATATGTGTGTTTTGTACTTGTATCATTTCTCCTTTCTCTCATCCCTCCAACCCCTCCTGTATCCCCATTTGCCTCCCTCTCAAATTTATTGTATCTTTTTCTTTAAATAGTATTACTAATATGCATATTTATATTAATTACTTCAAAGTATAATTATATGTACTTAATTTATATATATTAATTTACATATGTAAATATATAAATATGACCTGCTGAGTCTACTTAGTTTTGTTCATGTGTATAAGAATTTAGTGCTAACCACTTAATATCTGATAACCAATTAAGACCTTATTAGGGATTCATTTCACCTGCAGACACCAAACTCCAACACTATTGCTGATGCCGAGAAGTGCTTGTTGTCAGGAGCTTGGTATGGCTGTTTCCTGAGAGGTTCTACCAGCACCTGACAAATACAGATGCAGATACTCATACCCAAATATCAGAATTGCCCCAGCCTGTGGGAGATTTGATGAGACCCTAGGGAAGGGGGCAAAAAATGAAGGGACTAGAGACACAAAGGAGGAGAGCACGTCTAGGGTTCTGATCAAGCTCTTCAATTTAATTTCAGGCAGCAGGTTATAAAGACACAGCAAAACGGGAAGTTTAGGCAAGGGTCATTGTGTAGGGCTATCCCACTATTGAATCCTCATTGTCTAAGACCATCACACTGTCATATCCTGCTCCCAGGAAACTTAATTCTTTAAGTTCCTGGGACCTGAGACCCACAAACTTCATTTCTTATTCTTATCTGACTAGGCTTTCCAGAACAGCAGATAATTTCAAGGTTTTGGCTCCCAGCACATAATGAGACTGGGAACCGCAATGGAAGAGCTAGGGGAAGGACTGAAGGAGCTGAAGGGAAATGCAACCCCATAGGAAAAATAATATCAACTAACTCGACCACGCAGGGCTTCCAGGCAATAAATAATAAATAGCCAACCAAAGTGTATACATGGAGTGATTCATGGCTCCATATCTATCTCTATCTATCTCTATCTATCTCTATCTCTATCTCTATCTCTATCTCTATCTCTATCTCTATCTCTATCTCTATCTCTATCTCTATCTCTATCTCTATCTCTATCTCTATCTCTATCTCTATCTCTATCTCTATCTCTATCTATCTATATCTATCTATATCATCTATATCTATATCTATATCTTTATCTATAACTTTATCTATATCTCTATCTATATCTCTCTATCTCTATCTCTCTCTGTCTATCTGTCTATCTGTCTATCTGTATATCTATATATCTATGTATGTATATCAATGGGAGGGGAGGTCCTTGGTCCTATGAAGGCTTGATGCCCAGCATAGGGGGATGCTAGAGCAGTAAGGTGGGAATGGGTGAGTGGGTAGAGGAGCACTCTCAAAGAGGCAAAGGGGAGCAGGAAGAAGGAATATGGGATGGGAGTTTGTGGAGGGATAACCAGAAAGGGGGATATATTTTAAAATGTAAATGAATAAAATGATTAGTAAAAAAATCTGGGAAAGATTAAGTCTCTCATTCTTATCAATCATTAACTGCCTCATGGCCTTTCATATGAGGATAGAGCCTTGCGAGATAAAGTCATGAAATTTACATGGGAATTTAGTACCATCACTTACCAAACCAGTATAGTTACTAACTGCATTCTTTATACGTACTTGTATACCCATAGGTGACTGTAGCTCTCACCCATAACCAGTAAAGCTTCTTTTTTTTCAGATATAAGTTTCTTAATGAATGTCTGTCATTAAACATTCTTTTGACCCAGGTATGTGGCATAATTCTCTCATTCAACTATTTATGTTCATCTTCTTTCTGTTGGCTTTCTCATTCAACCATTCTTTTAGGACAGAATCTGAATGGACCACATGCTGACTTTTTCTCTTTCAGGATCTCAGACAAGAATATATCCAAAGACTTAAGCAAATTTTCTTCCAGTAAACTTAAGATAGAAGATAGAGGCTCAAATGGAAAATGTCTGGCTCCAAGATATGCATCTTACATTCTCATTTTCTCAAGACTGCTTTATGATTCATCTCTCAATCTTGTCTTTGAGACTCATGGAATAGGCCCCATTTCCAGTAAACTCTCAACTCCTAAGAGAAACACATTTATTAAGAAATGAAAAGAGTTTATTTGGGCTTATTAGAGTTACAACTCAGGAAACACAAATATTAAGCCAACTGATGATGAGTTTTAAAGTCTTTTATAGATTCCAAACAAAAAGAGCCAAAAATAGGAAATGGAGTTAAAACCATTCTTTATACTAAAAAATAAGTTGGTGCACACAGTGTAGTTAGATTTTTTTTTATAATAAAGTATGTGAATAACTTAAAAATAAAGTACAGAGCATTTTCAAAAATGGAGGAACAAGGAATTTCTCAGGAAAGGGAGAAAAAGAGTTTGAGATGATCCTAGTATTTGTATGCATAACTGAATGACCCACTCTAATGAAACATATAGTTCTCAATCCTTAAAATACAGAATGTTATGGTATTTGACACAGTGAGTTTCAATGTGTGACGGATGAGAAAAGAATATACAACCATTCTGGGTTGAACAGTCATTTTTAGATAAATATGGTAAAAACAGATTACTGTATCTTCTCAGTACCTCAGTACCTCTACTAATTTAGCTTATCCATAATCAAGAGAGCAATGACCCAGAGAAACTTTGCATTTGGGATGGCATGATCAGAGAAAAGATCAGGTAAGTAAATGCCAGCAAGCATGTACTAAATATTGGTAAAGAAGCCCTTTCCCAGAACTTTCTTAGGTAACACCAATTTGAATACAATTGCATGGCACAATCTATATATTATATCTGGGAAACTATAAAATCAAAGCAGAATCCCATATCCAGATTTAGGGTACACTGAGAAGATTGTGTTCAATAGCCACATTCTGACATCCATCAAGAATAAACGTTTCTTATGAACTGGATGTAAATGTTTGTCACAGGAGGCACAAAATTGCATCCAAGAACTATCCAGGAACAAAATGTACCTGAGGTAAGAGGCCCTCTGACCTTTAACTTGGAGCCTCTTTCACAGTGCAAGGCACTGTTCACCATACATCACTCTTTTGACCATGTTTGAACATTAGTGCTTCTTTACAGATAAACTAAATTAGTAGAGGTGCTAATTTCATGTACTGTAACACCCTGGATCAGTCGATTTCTTATTAGAGTGATGGTTGCCAGTAAAGATAACCAAACTCTTGGGATAATGCTCTTTTTAATCATCATATAGGAGATAAAAGTAGTAAGTGCTGTCATGCTCTGTATCAAGAGATGAAGGGCCAACAGTTTCTCTTTTGTTGGTGTTTTTTGGATCTTACAGATAATTGAGACTGAAGTCAGAATAATACTAAAAGATTACTATGAGGTACATAGGATAGTTGCATACAATTTTACACAGATAGTACACAGTAATAATTTGGAGCCATGTAAAGGCATGTGCTTTAGAATGATGCTTTGTTTAGCAACACGGCATGGGCATGATAGTGTTCCCACAAAATTTAAATGAACCTGACACTTTCTGTTGCCTGGTGGCTTTGCCATTGTCATTTTATAGTAAACTCATTGTTTTTATGTTTGTGATGAGACAGATTGTGATGGTTAACCTTGATGGGATATACACATATAAATGAAACAGAGAGAGAGAGAGAGAGGGAGAGAGAGAGAGAGAGAGAGAGGAAGGAAGGAAGGGATTATAGAATCATAGAAAGAGCTATGATGGGGTACTAGAGAGAAGAGGAGGAACAATCTCATATTTTAATTAAAAAATAAAATTTAAAAATTATCCAGAAATTAAAAAATAAATATCAGCCGGGTGGTGGTGGTGCACACCTTTAATCCCAGCACTTGGGAGGCAGAGGCAGGCGGATTTCTGAGTTCAAGGCCAGCCTGGTCTAGAGAGTGAGTTCCAGGACAGCCAAGGCTGTACAGAGAAACCCTGTTTCGAAAAACCAAAAAAAAAAAAAAAAAAAAAAAATCACCATTTGGGGGATCTAGCTCCTGGCCATGTCTGTAAATGATTCTGTTGATTAGGTTAATTTATGTGGGAAGATCTAAATTAAGTGTAGATGGCTTTGTTCTATTGCTAGTATCCTCGACTGTGTGGGAAAAAGGAAATCTGAATGTGAATCTTGTGAGTGAATGAATGAGTGAGTGAGTGTGTGTGTATAAAACTAATTCACTTTTACAGCTCTGATAGCATTGGATACACCAACTTTTACCTTCTGCTAATTCAATAGTACATCTTGAATTTCTTCCTGTAATGTAATATACCCCTTTCTTCTCACTGTGTATAATAGCTATACTCAAATCATAAAGAAAATGTTATGCAGTCAATCTCCTAAGTACTTAGAGCACTTTCAAAGTTTTGCTTTTGCTAAGCTACAAAAAGTATTTTCGCATATGTATATTGGAAGACTTGAAATGGAGTCCATGGTATAGATTTTTTGCTCAACTGCTGAGTCACTGATGTTATGAATATTACTTTTGATGAGTACGGTTTTCTGGAATGGTTATAATAATTTTCACTAACACTGTTGCTACAGTAGAAGAAGTTTACTTAGATAAGTAAGAAAAATATTAAACACATGTTTAATCTACTTCTTCTGAAGAATATATTTAATTATTCTCTCTTGTATTATTTGTTAACATGAGTTTGTCTTTCTATAAATTAAAAACCTGTTTTGTTGCATGGTTATCAAACCTTTGTAACAAAAAACCCTGAGGATTTTTATATCTACGAAAACTCACTATAATATCCCTCAAAGGAAACAGAAGAAGGATCCCTGTAGTTCCAACACTCAGATCTCAGGATCCAGGTTTAACCTAAATCAGGTCTCTCTCTCTCTCTCTGTCTCTCTCTCTGTCTCTCTCTCTCTCTCTGCCTCTCTCTCTGTCTGTCTCTCTCTCTGTCTCTCTCTGTCTGTCTCTGTCTCTCTCACACACACACAGATACACAGACACACAGACACACACACAGACACACACATACACACACACATATACACTAACTCACACACACAAACAATTGATTAAGACTTGAAGAAATAGATAGATGTAAGTAAGAGTAATTGCTACTCATCCAGAGGAACTGCACAGTCGCATAACCATATGTAACACACAAACACAAACCACATACCGCACACCACAAATATACCACACACTTACACACCCATAGCCACACATACACACAATTAACCCTTAGTAAAAGAGATGGAATTATGTTCAAAATACTGTCATCTAACCAAACCTCCCTAAAGCCTAAAAACAGGATTTAACCTTGTAAATTTGTAATATACTTCTCTCAATAGTTCTGACAAATACGGTAACTACTTGTCACCGAATGCTGGTGAACACTGAATACTTGACTAGTCCTAAATAAGATGTGCTTTAGGTATAAAGTACACATCAGACTTTAAAGAAATAGCAGCTACCATTTTTATAACAGTTAACTTGTAATATGTAATCACACTCAACTGCTAAGAAAACAATAATTTTATGTTAGAATATTGATTAAAATAAGCTCTCACTCTGACTAAAATATGCCAGTTACAGAAGGACAAATAGCATATTCAGTTGCTCTTATGAAATATCTATTGATGACAAAATTATGCAAACTGGATGCTTAAATACAGTTATTTGGGGTAAGGTGTTTTGTTTCCACTGATGTTGTTTACACAGAATAGTGCACAAAAGTAAAATTATACCTAAGACTTCTAAAATGTATACTCAAAAGTTATAGGAGGGCACATTTCATGATTTAAAAATCTGTAAATAAGTTTGCTCAGCACGTTTTTCCACCATATTTAACAATTTTTTTTGCCTTAGGGTATTAATTTGTTTTTCAGGTTTATATATGAAAATCAATGAAAAAGATCTCATGTAATTAAAGATTATGATTTGAAGGTGAAACATGAGCAAGTAGACAAAACATCACCTATAATTACTTGTCTTGATATATTTCTAAACATTTGCTTGTGTCTAACAGCAATTTGGAAAGTATAAGCTTAAAGTTGCCTAGGTAGAAGTTCTCGTTTGTGCTTGGCAGTGGACACTGTAATGAACTGACAGTATTCATACTGTGCAATTGAAGGCTTTGTGAATATAACATGGTACGATCTTCATAATGTGTTAATTTTCATGATTCTTTCTTATAGGTTGAAAAATTGGAGCTCAGAGATACGGAGAAACTGCCAAGGTGCAGTATGCATGTCTAACTGATGTCACTGCTCATCAATGTTCTGAATGTCAAGATGACTTAGCTTAGCTCAAGTTGGTTCGTGTTGGAAATACCATCATTTGGTCTGTTTTTGGTCTGTTTTCCATGAGGGAAAAGGATTCTTACATTGGATATATCTTATATACATTAACAGTTTTAATTACTGTTATGTATATGTGTGTATGAGTGCAAGCACACATATAACATGTATGCAAGTGAGTTTCTTCTTTCTTTCGACCATGGGTCTTGAGATCAAATTCAGGTCATCAAAATTGGAAAGGCAAATGTTTTAAACACCATACCATCTCTTCAGCCATTCTAAGCGTATCTGTAAAATGATAGGATTAACTGTTGAAACGCCAAGACTAATATCCAAGACTGATATCCAAATAAATAAGTACTAAACTATTGGGTGGAAAAAATAGGTAAACAAAATATAAAATAATTATATTGATAGATTAATGGTGTGACATTGACATCATTGATAATTGTTTTATATATTGTCTTAAAGTTATGACTGCAGTAATAAAACCCCATTACCAAAGCAACCTGGGGGGTAAAGGGTTTATTTGGCTTGCACTCCTATATCACTGTTCATCATCATATTGAATGAAGTCAGGACAATAACTTGGAGGCAGGAACTGATGCAAAGTTCATAGAGGGGTTCTTCTTACTGTCTAGCTTCACATGACTTATACAGCTTTTTTATAGACCTAGGACCACAAGCTGAGTGATTGTCCCACCGACAACCCACCTCCCCATCAACCACATTAAGAAAATGCCACATGGGATTGCTTGCAGCCTGATCCTATGAAGGCATTTTCTTAATCAATGTTCTCTACTCTCAAATGACTTTATTTTGTGTCAAGTTGGCATAAAATTATTCAATGGGTATATATTAACCACTATGTTTATATCAGTCTTTCCAATGTACATTATATAGATTAAAGAGTAAAAAGGAGGAGGTGTTAATTTCATTCTGCACCATAAAGGATAGGAATGTGAATACCCAAATTCTTCATGATATGTTCAAATCAGGAATTATGTGAAGCCGTATACATTTTCCTACCTATGACACATGTAATACTGGGAGTTGCAACAATGCTTTGAAAATAAGCTTTCAATACAAGAACCAGTCATTAAAAGTTCCAACATCCATGGTCTATGTTGAAATCTAGGCCCTACCTCTTCCTCACAAAACCAAAAGCAGCTGATAGCTACTTAGGGAGAAATAATCATTCTTTGAAGGTACAACAACTGTTGTTTTCTCATTCCCTAGTGGATAGCCCCACACCAATGACTGCATGGGATCACTAATTGGACTTAGTGGGAAACAGAAAAAAGAGAGAAAGAGAGAGAGGATACCTAGCTAGAGAGAGAGACAGAGACAGAAACAGCGAGGGAAGAAAGGAGGGAGAAGGTAAAACAGACTTTGGGTTGCCTGCACCCTGAAAGGGAAAGAAGAATTTAGGAGGGGAATTGAAGATGTTGGAGTGGAGAAATTAGGTAAATATGATCATATCATTTTATCCAAGTATGCAAGTATCAAGGAATATAAAAACAATTATTTAGCAGCAGGCCAGTCTGATTGGCAAATACCAAACACAATTCAGTAGCAGTAACTCGATCCAAAAGAAACCTTAAGATTCAGCCTAATTGGCAAGAATATGAGGAAGTGGCAAGAAGCAGCCAAAATATCAGGAAAAGCTCCCTGGCAAGTTTCTCTAAATGAGGTCACTACAAGTTAAGATCAGTGAAGACCATCAAAGTGTTGCAAGGCAGACCAATGCAAGAGCATCCCCTCGTTGTTTGTGGGGTTATATTTCTATTCTTCCTAAACACTATGTGCCTTCTCTAGTATCTGATGGAAAACATCACATGCCTTCTCACAAGACAGTTTCCAGAAAAATACGATGTGTTATTCTCAGCAGAACATCATCTCATTAGACAGTTTTAAGAAAAACATCAAATCAAACAACCGAGTCTCCAAGGAAAACAGAAATTTCCAATTCACATGTGTGCTTTATGAGTTTCCATAGCAGAATATCAGCTTGTATTTAATGATAATATTTCTCCTTTGGCTAAAATATGGCCAGCTTCTCCCTCTAAATTTTATGTGATTTAAAATTTTGTGTGGTTCAACTTTGCCAGGCAATAGTAGAGGGGTGTATATTTTATCTCCCTTATTTAAGCTGCTCTCTTAGCCAGAAATACCTCTTTTACTTGATCTATTCAATATCAGTCTTTGCCATCTAATAAAATTGGATGAAAGAAAAGTCAAGGTACCCTCCGCAGACTTTTCTCTCTACTGTAGGACCAGACATATAGAGTGACAGAAAGTCCAGCAGAGCTTTGATTAGTTGTTCCTTAAGTCAGAAGCTCAGTGTTCTTAGTGTACTCAAGGTGCTCTCTGTTCTGTACACAGGCAGAACTGGATGTCCAGAACCTCTCCTTACATAATTTCAAAGAATAAGGATCATGTACTTTAGCATGAGAAACTGAGTGTTATACAATAACATTTATTTATCATATTTTAGATCTTTTAAGATGACATTTTGAACTATAAAAGAGGCTGCTATGCCAAATACTTAAAATAGACACACCTTTCCTTATGACTGTAGTCCTCTGTCAGGCTGCAGATTTCCTCAGGGTGTCTGATAGATCTATGTAATATATTCCTTAATGTTCCCTATCCCACTAATTATATGAAAAGAAGCCATAAGTCAACCATTTCTGATTTGGTTGACTCCTCATCAACCCTCATCAATTACTAACCTACCAACTAGAATTTAGTCCAGAAACATTTGTTTTGAAATTCTCCAATTGTGATGATTTCTCTCGCTTTCATTATGTATTCACTAGGTTTCTAGTCAGCCAGTGAAGAGGGGAAAGTTCATTTAGACAGACAGTCCTCAAGAAAATCAGCATTTAAGTTCTCATCAGAACCCACTCCTGACAGTTTCTCTCTCATCCAATAAACTCATTGAATTTAAATGCTTTAAGTAGATATAACTTCCACCAGCATGGTGAAATCCTCTCTATTGTGGGGCTTATCATTCAAACTTAAAACTCTTAGTCCACCAGGCTTTGGTTGTTTAACTTTAATGTGATTTCAAAGGCTCTTTTCTCTCTTAAGCTGTCATTAGAAGCTTTTGAGAGCTTATGTGGGAGTAGAAGGAGGACATACTCATTTCCTCTGTATGCCTGCCTTCCTCTAGAGAGCGGTTTCACAGAATACCTTTGAAGACAATATGTTGAAAAAGGTCATGTGTATGTGCAACTAAACTTTGGTTTTAGGGGTGTTCATTTGGGCCTTTAATATCTCATTGCTGCACTGTTGCATTTGACTAAGAAAGTAGAGAGTAGTCAGTTTATACCAAGGCATAGGGAGAAAAATAGAGGGCTTATACTAAAGAGGAATGAAGTGTCTATTCTTCATTCCTTATAGCAGTGGCTGACCTTGAAAGAATAATGCCTATTTTGACAAAATGGTTATGAGAACATCTTTGAACAACTGATCACTCTGCCCTTTATGAAACTCTTTTACTGCTTGGTTTCTAGGACATGGCAGAATTGTTTCTCCCACTGTTTTTCAGGCCATTTCTTTTAATCTTCTTTGTGACTTTATCTTTTTAAAATTTAAATGTCACTAATTTCAACACATGAAGTATTTTCTCTTTATCACCCAAATGAATTCATATGTTTCCATGACTTTAAATAACCTAAGAATGTACTCATTATCAATCTTTAATATTTAAATTGATAATCTGAGTACTTACTTATTTTTCTAACGTATATTATGCTAATAGTGTATTTTATTCTAATAAAATTTATTTTAATTAAACTCACTTATTATTCAAACTAACTCTACCTTCTCGTCTCAGTAAAGGTATTTTATTCTTCCTATAAATATACTTTAGTGTGTTATATATACATTAGCTGAAATCCATTATGTCATGTCCATGTCTAAAATATTTTGGTATTTAAAACTTGTGGATGCTGACTTAGTAAATCATTTTCTACTCAATCAGAAAGACCTGAGTCACAGATTCTAAGAGCCCTCTGAAGGACAATTCACTCTATAACTGCAGCGGCAGATGAGGAACAAAGAAAGGCAGATGCTTGGAGTTTGTTAGCTAGCCAGAATAACTGATCTGAGCTCAAGTCCCAGTGAGACACCCAATCTTTAGCTCCAACTGATACATCTACAAAATAACTTTCTTTTCCTAAGGCTCAGGAATCATTTCAGAATAGCAGAAAAAATAATTACGAGTCCAGGAGTTTATCATAAGATTGTGTCTCCTATAAATCTGAGAAGCTACACCCATGAAATTTCACCATCATTACTGCCTAAATATGACTGGAACAAGAACAACATGAGTAGACAGGTTAACATGGAAGGAGGAAAGCTCAGAAGTCTTCAACTCTAGACAAAGGACTACAGGCAACTAGGGAGTGATGAGTCAGAAAAATAATTTTCTTTAGGGAAGAACCCACCTGCTGGTTATCCAATACCAAATTGTCAGCATGAAAACATATAAACAAGTAATATACAGACTGAACAGATTGTATTTACACACACAGACACACAGACACACAGACACACACACACACACACACACACACACACAGAGAGAGAGAGAGAGAGAGAGAGAGAGAGAGAGAGAGAGAGAGAGAGA